>VWZV01013513.1:0-312045 GCA_013397155.1 Irena cyanogastra | reverse complement strand
ACGGCTTCTTTGGATCTCTCTCTACACAACTGCTGCTTGTTTGAGGTGTTTGTGGATTGAAATTTTGATGGGCTTTTGCAATTTTTGGAGTAAAATTGAGCGAATATTTATTAGAGCAGGAGGAAGATCTTTTTTAAAAAAATCCTTAAGTTTATATGAAATATTTACTACTGAAGATTCCATTTATGTTTTTTGCTAAGTATTACTTGCATTTTACATTTTCTGTAGCTAATAGCCCTTTTGCTGAAGTCTGCCAGTTCAAGTCTGAATTGTGGCGAATTCTTAAGTCACCAAAAATTGGTTCTGCTCAGAAAACAAGTTTGAAACTTGGTGTATTGCAAGGTCTGTATTTTGCAAAAAACATCTGGCAGGTTGATCTAGGAATTAACTTGACATATGAGCTTGAGTTTCTTAAGGCGTTACCCGTGCTTTTTAACGGTAGAATCCTTTCCGGGCTTCCTAGTATAAGATAGGTGCAACCACCCTGGAACAAATCCAGCAAAATGGCTTTAAGATGATTAAGGGACTGGAGAGTCTGACAAATGAGGAGAGGGTAGGAGTGTTACAGTTGTTCCCTCTGGAGGAGAAGAGGCTTGGGGATCTCATCAATTGTGGGAGAGAGTAAAAAGATGGAGGCAGACTCTTCTCCACGGTGCCCAGTGGCAAAGTATAACGCATTATGTACATATTGAGAGTCTACCTAATTATAAAAAGACTCCTTTTTTGTGCATGTATGTGGCTGAGCAACCACTGGAACAGGTTTCCCAGAGGGGTTGTGATGCCTCTGTCTTTAGATGTTCAAAACTGAGTTTCGTGTGGTCCAGTGCAATCCAGTTTTGATGATTTTTTTTTTTTTTTCAAATCGAGGAGTCTCTTGGCTCAGGTGGAGGACAGGGGTGGGAACTGTGGGTTAGATTTCCAGAGGCTGTACCTTCCAGCGTCAGTAGTTATGTGAAACTGAGAGCAGAAGGCTTTACTTACCTTCAGTTGTCTGTTTCTCAGTTGCTTTAGTGACAGATCAGGTAATGAAAGATCACAGTGTTCACCTTATAATTCTGTAGGTTTCTGCTGAGAACAGACAGCACCAACTTCAGTTAAATTTTGGCTTATCCAGGGTACTTCTTAATCTGGCTTTCTCACCAGTTTGAATCTATCAGTTTAAACTGGGTGCAGATGAATTTGTCAGTTGTCTTCATCCAGTTGATACATCCCCAGATAAAGTGCAAAAGAGCAGTTGCTACAGGTACTCACTCCAGTGTCTTTTTGCCTCAGTGTTGGTGCTGTTTATTGTTCAAGTACAAAAAAAATTAGAATCCAGAAAGAAAAGACCCTTATGAATAAAGAGTAGAGACTTGAGGGTTATGTGCTGATATTCAGTGATAAAAGGGAAACTTGAAAAGGCTGTACTGATCATCTTGATAACAGTGCTGTGTTTACTGAGGAATTGGTGTTTTAAATACAAAAGAGATTTGCCAGCTTTCCTGTGTGGTCTCTAACCTGCTGAGTTGTTCAGTACATATTCTGCCACACTCTCAGGAAGGGTAAGGACTTAAGTAATTTAATCTCCTAGAAGCCAAACTTCACAGTACTAGTTTGAGATAGCTAAGAATAGCAAAGTGGGCATCCAAATGGACAAAACGTGAATGTGTGTGTTCATTCTTACTGACCTCGGAGGTGTTCACCAAATAAACAGCAATAATTTCAGGGTACCATTTTCAAACTAAGTTTGTTTAACATGAAACAATTGTTCTGTCTGGATCATGAAACTTAAAAAAATTTTTTTTAAAAAAAAATCACTTAGAGGGAAGTTATACAAGCAAGTTCACAGCTTAAATTTACCTGTGGTTGGTGTCCAGGGAGCTGTTTGGTAGCCTGTCAGTAGGCTGAGATTTATTCCACCTTCCCATTCACTGTAGCTGCTCCTGCCCTGCCGATGCTTATAGGTTGCTCACAGAGAGATGGCAGCTGCAAATCTGAGACACTGTCACATTTTTTTCAGCTTTTGAATTTTAGACTAAAACAATCACAAAACCAGATCATTTTGACTAGGAGAGAGAGACCTCCTAGGCAGAAGGTTTTTTTTGTTTGTTTTTTTTTTTGTCTGAAGTAATTTGTGTTTATTGTGAAGAATTTTTCAAGGTTTCACTAAAATGTTTTTTATCCAAGTAGACAAGTTACTAATTTACTAAATATGTCTACTGTTGACTATAGTAAAATTACCAGCATTACCAGATTGTATTAATTAATATTTTTTCCCCTTTTCCCTTAGTAGTCAAGCATCAAGGTAACAGAATTTTTAACTGTTACAGAAGATGATGTAATTTGATGCAAGAATTTTTCATAAGTGAAGTTGAAAATTGGTGTCTGGCTTGATACAGACACAGTTTTGGTACAGATACACTATCCCAAAGCCTCAAGGACAATAAAAATGTATGTCTGTGAAGTTACAATGCTTAAGATTTTTTTTATTTTAGTGAATGTTCCACTTTGCATATTGCAGTTTCCATCTTTCCAAAGTAAACGATGCCATAGCAATTTAGTTCAGTTTGTCTTTTTATTCTTTACCATACAAAGGAGTTCTGGCTTGGTTAGTTTCAACAATAAACTGCTTTTTACTTGTGCTTTCATTATTCTATACTGCTGCTGTGTGCTTTCCAGAAATATGGACTAGTTCAGCAATTTCTTTTAAGAATAGGTGTCATAGAACTTGACACATGATGATCTTTAGGGTTTTTTCATTATTGTGTAGTGGCACTCATGATGGACAGGTTCAAAAAATGCTACAATACACACTATTCTGGAGAATAGACCAGTGATGTGTTTGTCACTACTGTAGCTTGGAATCTGCTATGCTGAAACAATGTAGGATACAGCAAAACCCATACTGAGTATGTTTGCCAGCATAAATGCTCATTTCAGTCACTGACTTCTTGTTGTTTTCAGTAGATTCACTTTATATGTGTTGCTGGTACTTTTTGTAAGTGTGGAAATAAATCCAGTAAGGTTTAGAATTACTTCTGCTTGGAAGAGATGTTCTGAGAAAGGTGAAATGGGAAGATGGCAGAGAGACAAACTGCTGTGGTTACTTCTGGCCCCAACAGTTTACTGTAAGGATACTCTCACAGAAGGAAGGCTTTGTTACACTTTAACTGGAATACTTCACCTCCAAAATCAGAGACAATGTAATGCTATAGCACGTTTATTTGTGCTTTGGAAGCCCATGTTTGGGATGAAGAGGAGGATTGAGTACTTAAAAAATCATGAGCGAAGTATGATTGTTTCTGCCAGAGACTTTTGCATCAGGCAGGGTTATTAGAGCACTCGTAGTACTTCTGAGAACCTCGGATATATATGCGTGTATGTAACTAGGAATACTGTTTAGACTTGCGTAGTTCATCAGTTGGTTGTTTCCATTCAACAACAAATTCTGTTCTTGTGCTAGTATATTAAGGTTGCGATTTAGCACAACATGTTCAATGTTTGTTTTGCGCTGCTTAAAACTCTATTTACATTCTTGCTCTTAATTTGCAGGTCACAGATCAAAAAACCAAAGGTAAGAATCTTTGATCCTAAGGAGTATTTCTGTTGACTTGAGCCAAGATTCAGATCTTTATCAAAACTGTTAGAAAAGGAAGGGGACTTATGAGTAAAGATGAAACACTGGATATGAGTATTCAGAAGAAATAAGTTGAGATGATTAAAATGGAGAAGCTACAACTGTTCTGCAGATGTGTTGTCAGCATCAAAATGCATGAAGAAAGAATGAGGATTGTGGACGAGATGGGTTAGCTGAAATACTCAGTTCTCTGTTTTACAACGGTTTTAGACAACTAACCAAGACCGAAACCACTTTTATGAAGGGAATGAAAGACAGCAGAAGTACTGCTTATAGTGAGGTACCAAAATGAATGAAAATTACTTGAGTTTGAAAACTTAAATTCAGGCACATAAAACTCCAATAGAGAAGACAGGACTGATGAGTGAGCATCTTAAAAGTTGAACTAAATAACTTAGCTGTTGTAAAAATATATTTAATCTTGTTTTGTTTAACAGTTTTTGATACATTTTGTGGGGAAATTGCTATTAGTGAAAGAAAAGGACACTAAAATAGTAACTTGATTTTGTGGCTAACAACACCTTTTTTAGGTTTGGGCAATGAAGCCTATCTAGAGAAATCGGAAAACCCTTATAAAAATAAAATGTGGAGAATAATGCATTCATGTTGCCAAAGTGAGACCCACTTGTGTTGATCTCACATTTGTAAGAGTAAAAGTTATGCTTAGTTTGTCTAGAGTCTCTTAAGCAAATTTTGTGATGGTGATAGCTCCTCAAGGATTTGTGTTTTTCTTCTCCTGTATGTAAGAGTCCTCAGGAGCAGCCTTGTCTTTGCTTACAGGGCACCTGGTGACCAGCAGGGCAACCTTAAGTGAGCCAAATACAGTTGCTCTGTGTAGGACTGTCTTTTGAGTGAGAGTCAGTTATTACTGCCTTGCTTAAGAGCAGCACAGACAACTCAGATTTGTTACCTTCAAATCCAAAGGTGGCAGGTTAGTTCTCTTATTTTTGTTTGTTTAGGCAGTGGCTGTGTAGCCTAGTAAACAGGTGAAAACTTGGGTTCTGATTTCAGATTTCCCATAAAGATGATGATGCATAACAATCCAAAAACCAGTTGAAGATGAGGAAGGTGGAGCCAGTTATGTTTGACTGCTCATATTTTAAAATTAGTCACTGTCTAGGGTATATTCTTTGCTGACTTTACATTTGCAAGAAATTTTAGACTTAGAGCAGAATTGATGAATGTAGAGTTTCATCCTAGACTATGGAGTTGCACATGGAAGCAAAAAATCTCCTGCTACTGCTTACTCCTGCTTCTTTAAATTGTTTTTGGCTGTTGAGAAGGTGGAAGCTGCACAGTATTTCAGAGATTAAATAATGAAAGCAAAGAGTCCCAGTGAGTTCTTGTAGCTAGCACGGGTTTAAGTGGAAAAACTTCTGATTTTCATCCTTCCTGTTTTTCAGTGCCCGAAGTGACGAAACCAAGTTTAAGCCAACCAGTGGCTGCCAGCCCAATTGGCAACTCTCCATCGCCACCAGTCAATGGTGGCAACAATGCCAAAAGGGTGGCAGTGCCGAACGGACAGCCGCCAAGCGCCGCCCGCTACATGCCTCGGGAGGTGCCGCCGCGATTCCGTTGCCAGCAGGACCACAAGGTGTTACTGAAACGTGGGCAGCCCCCTCCGCCATCCTGCATGCTCCTTGGGGGTGGAGCAGGGCCTCCCTCCCCAGCAGCACCAGGAGCAAACCCTAACAACGCACAACCAGTGACAGGAGCACTGCTGCAGAGCGACAGTGGGACTGCAACAGGCGAGTGGTGATAATACATAGTATTAAAGGAGGGTGTTGGTGTGTGCCCAGAAAAGAGATGGCTGAAATTGTACATAAGCCTGTCGTTATATGACAAAACTCAGGTTGCTTTTGGGGAGTTTCTACTGTTTCAGTGTACAGGCTTCTGTTGGCAGCAATGGATATAATTTTTACTACTTGATGGAACAAGAAGCTTAATTTTTTTTCAAGTATGTTTTGAGTGGTTTTAATTGGTTGCTAAAATGCTCTGGAGCAGGGTAAACACAAGACACAAATAAACAGCATTTTATGGTTGTCACTGAGTAGTTCCTAATGGCTCTTCAGGTTTCTTTGACATGAATTTCCTGTCTTGTCACATTTTTGTATCATCTCGTAAAAGACATGTAGATGCCAGGTCTGCTAAGGGCAGGTGTCTGTCACGTCTTGTCTGGATGAAACAGAAAGATGACCTAGTGCTCCTCACTTTTGGTCTTTGGTAGTAATCTTATTTTTTGTACTTAGATAAGCCTTTTTGTACAAGTGGTGACTGTTGCGATTTTAGTTTTTCATTCATTTTGTATTCCAGAAGATAAATTGATTTTAGGGTTGTTTGAGCATGAGGAAGTTATAGCTGCTCCTGAATTTTTTAGACCCTTTGTGAATTGCAGTAGCTGTAATATTTCTTCTTTAATTATAATAGTAGAACAAACAAAACTCTGCTCAAAATATCTGTTTTCTAAAGAGAGACTTAGGTAACCTGAAAAGTCAAGGATAGCTTCAATTCTAACAATAAGGATGTTTTAAAAGGAAATATTTAATACTTGAAAGTCAAGAAGAAGAAAATAACAATACCAGTGTGTCTGAGGTTTCTTTGAAAATCATTCCAGATCAATGGGATCATGATTTTTTTTACCATTGTGGTGTGGAAATCAAACTTTTTTAGTTCTCTGTGGTTTGGAATTAGAAACAGAGGTGACTTGTACAGAACCAGGTGACCTAGGGTGGGATGGTTGTCCTTATTAATAGGATTCTAGGAAAACTAATAATTCCATTTGTTTTGTGGTTCCACTACTTTAATTCATTTGTAGCAAATCCCTGTTAGACAGAGTATCTCGTCTTTGATAATTGCTGTTTAATAAAGGAGAAACTACAATGGCAAAATTTTAACTTACCAGTTAAAGACAGATGTCTTGGAGATAACTTATTTTGATAAAACACCTGAAACAAAACATGCCCTGCAGTCTATGGTTCCTGTATAAAATTGTAGCACTGGTATGTCTTCACAGTTATTGTAGTAGACTGACTAAGGAAAATTTCTGTTAGTGAAGCATTCTAAAAGTTTTCAAAACTTCTCATGAGCAACATTTTTTTGCTGTTGGGTATACTATATGAGGACAGTTTTGAAGTATTTTGAGAGGCTTCTTAAGTTGTATGTGTTTATTTGACACTTAATATTTGTTTTTCTGAGGTTGAAATTTAGTATTACACATTCTCATATTTTTACACTTCATTTAGTGGTGCATTAAATGAAGAAGTTATATGGCTGTATTAGCCAGTGGTTAGTTGCATTGTCCTGATGTAAGTCAGGAGTGCCAGGAAAGATACAAGTCCTTGAGAACTGCCTCACCCAATCAATTTTTCTGCACCATAATGAGTTAACGGGGCTGGAGATCTGACTTGTATTAAAATTACGTCAGGTTGGTTTTTAAAGCTGATTTCAGTCTGGACGACTTTTACCCATTTACCCAACTGAATATCAGTGAGAACATAGATGCTAGCATGTGAGTGTAGGTGTGCCAGAGGAGTGGGAATGAGCAGATGGGCAGGAGAGACACTGGGGCTGTCTTAGGTGCTCCATCAAAGTGCTTATGGCAGTGCAGCATTGTCTGCCCTGTACATCATTTATCCCACCTCAGATCTGGCTGTTGGCAAACTGCACTTCAGTTTTGGCCCAGTTGAGTAGAGCATGTATGCGCTGATACTGTGGTTAAATTGATGCCACAGGAAGGAAAACAAAAGCAGGTTCCCAATGGGGAAGATCATGCAGCTTATCTACTTGCCTGCATTCTTATATTCACCAGATAGTCACGGGTGGTGTTGGTGAGGATTTAATATTAAAAGTCAACATGTAATCCTTCTTCACATGAACCTTTTTCTACCAGGATTGAAATCCTTCTGGAAAAACTAGTGCTCTGAAAGATGACACAAAGTATACTATTGTCTCATACCAGTGCAGGCGACTGAAATGATGGATGTTCTATGTAATTCTTCCAATACCAATGATAATTCAGGACATACAAGACAGTTTTGGACAAAAATGTTTAAATTTTATTGGTGAAAGTCTTTCAATAATTATGATTATTGCCACTGTTAAAAACAGCAGGGGAAGGCTGGTTTCATAAAACAATCCATTAAATTGTGTCTTAGCATGCTATATGTGAGCAACCACCTCAGTCTTAATACATTTAGAATGTCTTCACAGAAATTGTTCTGTTAAAGTCACTGATTTGAAGATCTTGCTAAGTTCAGAGCTGCCTGTGCATCATTCATTGGCTGAACCATTTCTAAGTTCAAAACTTTGCAGTCTTTTGAGCTTGTCTTTGTCCTCTTTAAGTTCTTCCTATGATCTGTATAATCAGAAAGTTTTTTTAATTGGAAGGGGAAAAAAAAAGGGTTACTCTGTGCTAAAAAGATAGACGGATAAAAATATCAGTGGAGTCATGCTTCCTTGCTATTGTTCAGTTTGCATTTGAGGTTAAAGCAGCAGAAGGAACAGAATGTACTTGGGAACTGCTTGATCTTTTGGATCTTGGTGGGTGGGACTTAGTGGTTGAAGACAAACTAATGTTCATCAATATTCAAAGCTTACAAGGGAGTTGTAACCTTTGCTGTAAAGTCTGCATCCTTATTGGTGGCCCTCAGTGAAGGGGGGTCTGGAAGGAATTAATTGGATGTTCATTGTTTAAGCTAATGAACTGGTAGCCTCAGACAGGCACTGAAAGCTGATCTTATCTTCTATTGAAAGTATTAGCAACCGGAAATTGTCATCTTTATTTTGGACTATATAACATAGGAATTGAGTCTGCAAGGGGAGTTACGCAGTTTTTTAAGCTGTTTGCCTTATTTTCATGGAAGCTGTCATATGAGCCAGTACTGGTAGTAACAGTGTATACTCACTTATGAATACTGCTGCAGCTGTTACTATGGAGTTTATGCTCTGCAAAATAAGTGGGATAACTGGTGTCAAAAATCTGATGTTCTATGCTTGTAAATAATATGGATTACTAATGACCTTTTTGAGTGTTTTGTTGTTTGGTTTTTTTTTCTTTTAGATTCAGCAATTGGAGGTGCTGCTGCTTCAAATTATGCAAATTCCACTTGGGGTCCTGGAGCCTCCTCCAACAGCGGCACCAACGCCAACCCAACTCACATCTGGGACAAGGTGATTGTAGACGGGTCTGACATGGAAGAGTGGCCTTGTATTGCCAGCAAAGATGCTGAGTCTTCTTCCGAAAACACCACCGATAACAACAGTGCCTCGAACCCTGGCTTGGAGAAGAACGCTCTGCCAGGAAGCACCACTAGTAACAAAGGAAAAGGAAGCCAGTGCCAGTCTGGAAGCGCTGGAAACGAATGTAATCTTGGGGCCTGGAAATCTGATCCCAAGGCTAAATCTGTTCAATCTTCCAACCCTGCTGCCGAGAGTAACAATGGACTAGGTAATTGGAGGAACTTGAGTGGACAAGACAGAATCAGTCCCGGTTCTGGTTTCAGCAACTTCAACCCAAATAGCAACCCATCTGCTTGGCCAGCACTGGTTCAAGAGGGCAATTCTAGGAAAGGAACTCTGGAATCTGATAGTGGTAGCTCCAATGCACAGATTAGCACAGTAGGTCAGACCTCTAGGGAACAGCAGTCAAAGATGGAAAATGCGGGTGTTAACTTTGTCTCTGGCAGAGAACAGGCTCAAATTCATAACACTGATGGACCAAAAAATGGAAACACTAACTCCTTGAACTTAAGTTCGCCAAACCCTATGGAGAATAAGGGAATGCCCTTTGAAATGGGCTTGGGGAACCCTTCCAGGAGCACTGACACCCCTTCTCAAAGCACTGGAGAAAGAAAGACTGGGAGTGTTGGATCTTGGGGTACAGCTAGGGGGTCTTCTGGAACTGAAACAGTCTCTGGGCAGAGCAATTCTGGAAACCATGGGAACAATGGAAAGGATAGAGAGGACTCTTGGAAAGGAGCTTCTGTTCAAAAACCTAATGGGTCAAGAAGTGATTCTTGGGATAACAATAACCGGTCTACGGGTGGTGGGTCTTGGAACTTTGGCCCTCAGCATGCAAATGAAAGTAAATGGGGTGAAGGGAACAAATTAACATCTGGGGTCTCTCAGGGAGAATGGAAACAGCTGTCTGGGTCTGATGAACTGAAGATTGGAGAGTGGAGTGGTCCAAACCAACCAAATTCTAGCACTGGAGCATGGGACAATCAAAAAGGCCACCCTCTTCCTGAAAACCAAGGCAATTCCCAGGCTCCCTGTTGGGGAAGATCTTCCAGCTCTGCGGGAAGTGAGGTTGGAGGTCAAAGCACTGGAAGCAACCACAAAGCAGGAAGTAGTGACAGTCACAATTCTGGACGCCGATCCTACAGGCCTACGCATCCTGATTGCCAGGCAGTCCTGCAGACTTTGCTGAGCAGGACTGACTTGGACCCCCGAGTGCTTTCAAACACCGGCTGGGGCCAGACTCAAATTAAGCAAGATACTGTGTGGGATATTGAGGAGATGCCACGACCCGAGGGGAAGTCTGATAAAGGAACTGAGGGGTGGGAGAGCTCTGCCACACAGACAAAGAACTCAGGGGGCTGGGGCGATGTACCCAGCCAAAGCAATCAAAACAAGTCTGGATGGGGTGAGCTCTCAACCCCAACGGAGTGGAAGGACCCCAAGAATACTGGAGGATGGAATGACTATAAGAACTCCAATTCTTCTAACTGGGGAGGAGGAAGGCAAGAAGAAAAATCATCTTCCTCTTGGAATGACAGCTCTAGTAAGGATCAGGGGTGGGGTGGACGGCAAACTAATCAAGGATGGTCTTCTGGAAAGAACGGTTGGGGAGAGGAAGTTGACCAAACAAAAAGCAGTAACTGGGAAAGTGCAGGAAACAAGCCAGTGTCTGGTTGGGGTGAAGGTGGCCAAAATGAGATTGGAACTTGGGGTAATGGTGCAAATACAAGCTCTGCTTCAAAGGGTGGATGGGACGATTGTAAAAGAACTTCAACATGGAACGAGACGGGTCGACAGCCCAACTCCTGGAACAAGCAGCAGCAACAGCACCAGCAGCAACAGCAGGAGTCTTCTGGTTCCTGGGGTCCACCGCCCCAAACTCCAAGTAATGGGCGGCCTCCAAACCCAAACTGGAATAACGGACCACAGCCAGCTGCCCCCAAAGAGGAGGAACCTAGTGGCTGGGAAGAACCTTCTCCACAGTCAATCAGTCGAAAAATGGATATTGATGATGGCACTTCAGCATGGGGAGATCCTAGCAGTTATAACTACAAGAATGTGAATCTGTGGGACAAGAACTCACAAGGAGGACAGGCCCCACGGGAGCAGAGCCTGCCTACTCCAATGACGAGCAAATCACAAGCATCAGGTACTAGTCTCGTTCCTTTCTTAAGCAAGCTCCTATATTTGACTGTAACCTTAATGCATAGGAGAGATGCTTGTAGCCACCAATTCCTGATAGTTTTATTCTATAAAGAAAACCAAATTCTTATTTAAATATTGTGTTCTGTATTTAAAGTGGCTTTAAAATTTGAATCCATCTCTGCTTGTTATGCTTCAGGAACTGTGATCTGAATACTGGTCACCTTGCCAGGAAAAGAAAATGTTTGTTAGCTGACAAATCTGCATATTCAGTTTGAGCTATGAAGAACAGGTTGAATTACAGAATCAAAAACCTTCAAGACTGAGTCCAGCCCTAAACTTAATAAGCCTAGCAGTGCTCAGTCCATGACTAAACCATGTTCCTCAGTGCAAAATCTGCAGGTCTTATAAATATCTCCAGGGACGATGACTCAGCCACTTCCCTGAGCAGCCTATTCTAGTGCTGGACAATCCTTTTAGTGAAAAGTTTTTCCTAATATCCATTTGAAACCTGCCCTGGTGCAACTTGAGGCCATTTCCTCTTGTCCTATTTCTTGTTACTTGGGAAAAGAGACTGCCCCCAACAGGGGCCTGCTTTCACATAGTTGTAGAGAGCAGTAAGGTTTCTCCCGAGCTTCCCTTTCTCTGGACTAAATAGCATTTTTTTATATTTAATTATTAGAGAAATGGGGAGAAAATCTTTACTTATTTTTAGTCAAAAACCTTTTGCTCTGAAACACTCAGTTAACACTTGAAATGGAGTACGTCTTCAACAGTTTTTTAGTGAAGTTTGGCTTTGCTGTACAATGAAGAATACTTGGAGAAATATTTTCTTCTTTGGAATAAGGACAAGAAAAAGTTACATAGCCTGGAAATGTATTAAGAAATTATTGTTATGTAATCTTTTCCTCTGACTCAAAGACACTTTAAAGAATTCTTATCTTGGTTTAATATGTACTGCAAATATATCCTATATTCAGTATATAAAACCCCTGAGTTAGATACATGTAATTAGTCACAAAAGTTCACAGATAGGAGGACAGTATTAGATGTGGGGTTCATGTTTAACCTGGGAGAAGAGTATTACTCATCGTAGCATTCTCTTCCTTTTCATCCCTGGAGGTCAGTGCCGACTCCAAATTTGTTGTGAATGATTGTCAATTCTGTTGCACCCACGCTAGTGAGAACCTAAAGTTGTCAACAAGAAGAACGAAGCAGTAGATTAATGACATGGTGCTGCACTGCAGGAAACAGTTCATTGTCTAAATGGTCTGTAATGAAACCTCTTTCTCCTTTGTGCAGTCTGGAGCAAAAGCACTCCACCTGCTCCAGATAATGGTACGTCCGCCTGGGGTGAGCCAAATGAAACCAGTCCCGGGTGGGGTGAAGTAGATGATACAGGAGCATCGACTACAGGCTGGGGGAATGCACCTTCCAACGCCCCGAATGCCATGAAATCTAGTGAGTACGGGCCAGATACCAGTCTCTTTGCCATTGCCTTGGGGATTTTTGTGTTCGGACTTTTGATATAGGTCGCCTGTAGAGGAATTATCTGCGGCCTAAAAGCAGTGTTGAATGTTTTCATAGGATTTTGATGGATGAGTATTAAGTGTTTGTAAATGACTGAAACTTTGTCTTTTAAGGTAGTAAAAAATTTCCTAACTAAGCAGTTCAGTGAGCAGCTCTGATTCTGGAAGTGCTGAAACACAGTAAGGAAATGCGTATTTTTCTTTTTCTCTGGCTGCCTACTTGTTACATGATAAGTCACTTTTTCTGATCATATTAGGAAAAGGCATGCACAGTACTGACAGATTTCACTGTGGAGGCCATTACATGGTTATCTATACTTTGATGATGCAGCTTGGCTTTGAATGGATTTTTTAAGTTGTCTAAGTCAGAAAGATTGTAACTCTTAAGAACTGCACTTTGTAGTAGAAACTAAATGCCCTCTGCAGTGTCTTTCATGAATGTTGAAATATTTTGAAAATTTACTTAAAAGTTAAAATTTTGCTATATTAAGAGTTTTTATGGGTATTATTCTTGATGGTGTAAGTTGTTTGCATAATTTTTATTTCACTCTTTTTAAGGAAAAAACAACAAACAATAGCAATGTTATTGCCAAGGTCAGTAACATTTGGATCTGAAGTGTCCTGTAGGAACTGCTGATGATACACAAGTGTTACTGAACTTGACTTGATGATGCCCACTGTGAAACTGTTTCCAGCCCAGAAGTTGCTTTTGCAACATGTAATTGTTTGAAATGAAGTGCTGTGTAGATGGTTTGCTGTTGGATCGTTCTCCCTTCCTCCTATCCTGATTAAATAATTTGGCCATTTCTGAAACAAGAAAGCTTTGCTTCCTTAGTGTTATCATTGTAGTAGGCTTTTGTGGATGACAGGCTTCCCATGCCCGCCACACAGACGTGGCATTTTGAGGATGCTACGGTGATTTTAGATGGCTGTCTTCTTTTATCTATAATAAGATACCTAAATATGACCAAAATAAGAACTTCTGAAACGGGTCCGTTGAAAATTCTGTTGATTGGTTAATGCTTAATACAGTCTTTAAAGCCTATACCTGATCACTCGCTTACTGTGACTGGTCTATGTGTGTGCCGTAACCAAAGAACTGCAACCTACGCATGCTGTTCTGTGTGTGAGCTGCCCCCAGCTCTAGAGCAGAATCTAGGGACAGGATACAGACTAGCTGTAATCAAAAAAGAAAGAAAATCAGTTTGGAGCCAAAGAAGGAAGCATAGGTCAGTATCCACCTGTTTAAAAATGTACATTTACGTAGTTCTGCCAGCATTGCATAAGAATATTCTGGCAGAAATAGGAGCAAATTCAGCTTTCTGTAATACCTTTTATTTTTTATCTTGAAAATTTCATTTGTGTTTTGTAGCTCTGGGTATCTCCTTACTCAACAAATGCAGAAAATTAAGCCAGTGTCATACAGACAAGTTATGTTTACGTCACTATCCAGATTCACGTTCAAGAGTCCTAGAGAGCTGTCACAGCAGAAAAATAATCTCTGGTCATGTAGTATCGTAGTATATATTTAAGCACTGTCACCAGAAATAAATTAAAGCTGCAGGGGCTATGCAAATATGACATTTCCAGATGGTGTTCTTGACTCTGCAGTCATAATACTTTAATGCAGCCTATTCTATGTATGTAGCACAATTAAAGGGCCAAGAGGTAGATTTTTTGCACTTGGACCAGTATGCTTCATAAGCAGCCCTCAGTTTTAGTACCCAATTGAACAGACTTTAAAAAGCTGTTTCCTCTGAAGTATCTGAGTGTTTATATATGATGCATTTTAAGGTGTCTCTTAAATCACCATAAAATGCTGCTGCACTTACTTTCGTTGTGGTCAGGGTAGAGATCGCTGTGGTAGACTAATTGTAATTCCTGACTTTTTTTATATTCAGACTTCCTGCTGTGTATGCTAATGTCCTTATTCCTGATTTCCACACTCAAACTCCAGACAATTAAAAAATTAGTTATTACAAAGGAGATAATGATAAGGATGGTAATCTTTTTTAAAGTAGATAAATACTAAATAAACAAGTACAGGAATAAATGTGCAGAATGAAGAGTTAGAGCAGGAAGAACAGTTGGATAATGGACAGGATGAAGACTTGGGCTCCTGATGGCTTGTCAGTAAAGGTTAGAATTCCAAGTTGTGTGACGTGCTAGAGAGTAACAGCAAAAAAAGAAGCCAACGGGGAAAAGTCTGAACTCATACAGTGGAGAAGTTGTAGCTTTCTGATGTACTTAAACAGCTCTGCTAGTAAGCCTCTTTATTGTTAGGAATAGAATTTGTAGTAGAGGGTGTTTTGGGGTTCGTTTTGGTTTGGCTTTTTGGGGGTTTTTTGTATGTGCATGTGGTTTTTTCTTTGGTTTTTTGGGGGTATTTTTTGTTTGTTTGGTTTGGTTTGTGGGGGTTTTTGCGTGTGTATTCTTTGGTGGTTGGTTTTTTTTTTGTTTGTTTGTTTGGGGTTTTTTTTGGCATCAAAATACTTTTGGTGTTGTTTGTACCAGAGGATAATGTCACGTCCTTGCTTTCAGATTCTTCTTAGTTGTTATTCCTAAAAGTTGTTTCTGTAATTTTGTAGAAGAGTGTAGGGCAAGGGGGGGTATTAACGTTTTGAAGTGAGAGAGGAAATAATTGATAAGCCACCTGAACCAGAGTCCTCAGCTCCCCTGGTTTTTGCATGTGCTTTGAAGGCTTTCATTTGCACTTGAAAATAGTAGGTTGCCTTTTATATGCAGCTGTATCTGTGTAAGAGGTCCCTATTGCTATTATATCTTTAAAGGTTTGACATTTCTTTAAAATAGTTGCACAACATGACATGCGAACATGCCACCAAGTCTCTTGGGTTTTGGAATTCGTGCACAAGTTTTTTACAGCTGTTAGAGTGAAGACACATTTTTGAACTTTTTTTTTTTTAGTTCCTTTGCGATTCTGATGATCTCAGCCAATGTTGCAGTGTCACATCACCAGCTGCATGGAATTGTAGACTGCTTTTGAGCTTTTTGTTTTGTTTTTCTGAAGGTTCTAAATCTATGCAAGATGGCTGGGGAGAGAGTGATGGGCCAGTGACAGGAACACGTCATTCCAGCTGGGAAGAGGAGGAGGAGGGAGGAGTCTGGAACACAGCAGGCTCTCAGGGAAGCAGTTCCTCCCACAACTCAACAAGCTGGGGACAAGGAGGAAAGAAAACACAAATGAAGGTAAAATGCTTGAATGATTCATTACTACTGTGTTGTCTGAAAACAGTCTGACTGATATGTTAGAGCATTATGTAGTTATTTTTTAAGAAGCTTTTGCAGAGTTACAGCAAGGTGCCTCTTAAACTAGTGTAGAGAAATGGGAGGTTTTTGGATTTGCTTTAATATATTACACCTGTTATGACTAATAAATCTTCCATTAGGTGTCAAATTCTTTTGGTTTCTAAGCTTCAGAGCTATTACTAAGTGAAAATAAGTATCCCAAGGCTATTTCTCTTCTCTTGGTGACACATCTTTCTGTTAGGCTGCTGCTGTTGTTCTTGCATAGCCTGCTGAAGTTTGGATTCCACAGTCCCTTTGGCACATGAACTTCTTATTTCTAACAACTGTTGGATTTATGTCTGACTTATGTTTGTTGTTGTTGACATTTGGCCTCATACAGGGGCAGGAGCTTGGCTGTGTCCTGAGTAAATTTCTTTTTAGGGTTTGTTTGCGTTGAAGTTCTTTAGTATAATAACACTTGTTACTGTATTAATATTAGAAGGACTGTGCTGTGTCTGCTTCTCATGAAATAGATAAGGCAGACCAAAAGGCAAGGCAGAGCAATTTCTTAAGACATGGAAATACTATTGTGATGTGGTAGGAACTTATGCAATTCATGTTTTGCAGGAATTATTCTCAGGGACTTTTATTCTCACTTAAAGCTTTTTTATTTTAACCACCAAAACAACTGAAAATTTTTGCACTGTAGAACTGTGTTGGTATTGGTTTTGATGATCTGTAAGTTACACTTAAGGTCAAAGAGAGACCCTAATCAGTGCCTGTGCAAGACACACCATGCTGAAGGGAAGAAAGGCAAGGAAGAAATCTGCCTCTGTATGCACTGGATTAAAGAATGTATTAAACTGTAACAGAGGAAAAAATAAACAATGTTCACAAAGCATTCGAGATTGCAGAATGAAACTGAAGGTGTGATAAACATTCTACATGACCATGTTAAACCAGTTTGAAATACCAAACAGTGAGCAATTGTACAAGACACAGTATTTGGTAAATGTTTCCAAATATGTAAATACTTAGAGTAATTTTTTTCAGGAGATTAACTTCTCTTACCAGAATTTTCATTTTAAACATGCACATCTCAAGGATAAAGAAGAATTTAAGGAATCAAGAAGCTTCTTAAAGATATTTTTCTCTGTTTTTTTTTAGTGCGCATTAAAAGGAGGAAATAGTGATTCGTGGATGAACCCTTTATCCAAACAGTTTTCAAATATGGGCTTGCTAGTAAGTAGATTTTTTTTTAAAAAAGTGCAACTTTATGAAAAAGCTGTAAGCTTTAAATAAGTCAAAATATCAACTGTTTCACAGTTATTTATCTGCATCTGCCGTGCTGGGATGTTGATTATAATAATACCTGTAATAGTTGGCTCAGAATGGCTTCTCAGAAAAACCCTAAATCTGCTTTGATTCCTGAAGTTACTTTATGATAGCGCCTGCTCTGAGGCTGCAGTTTCTTTACAAGTAATAGATTTGGGAGAGGGATGTGTTTTTTCTTATTTTGATTGCTTGGTTTTAGGGCAGGGGGATTGTTGCTTTTTCGTGTGGGGTGTTTTTTTAGTTGCTTTGGTTTTGGGTTTGGGTTATTTTAATTTTTCTTTTCATAACATGCTGTTTAGAGCACTCAAGATAGGCTCCTGCCTGTAGTGATAAGTCAGGGTATTCATTCTGAAACTCAGCCACCTATCAGAAAAGGAGATTTACAGCTCTATGTCTGTCTTGGCTGAATTTACATTTGAAGTACAGCAGGGCCTTTTTAGAAAAAAAGGGCTCATTATGAATCCATAAGTAAAGATTGTTTGGTAAAGTGAACAAATAAATATCACGTGATTGAGAAAAAGAGCTGTAGGGAAGTATTTAAAAAATAATGATACATAATTTTTTTAGGAAATTCTGACAAGCTAATTTGTAAAATATTTCGCAGAATGTTGTGCCAGTTGTCATCCCGTGAAGCAGGAATACTATGTAATTCTGGCTAGCAGAAGATAATACAGAGTTTGTGTGAGAAGTCTAGGGCTGCACAAGTTGACACTGACATGCTTAGGATTAGTTTGCAATGTCTTTTGGCTCTCAAGCTCTAATTCAGTTTGCTAGACAGTAGATGCTTCTGAAAGCTGTTGGAACACCCTGTCCCGGACTGCCATCTGAAGAATCCCATGGCAGCAAATTTCAAGATTTGATGGCATGACAGGTCATGAGGATGAGCTATCATTTTGGCCACTATTTTAAGTGTTTTGTCACTTTGTGTTTTGGAACACAAGGCCAGAGGTTCATTTACGGGCAGCTCTCTGTCCATCTTTCTCCGTGGCTGCATTTGTGTGTCTGGTTTCACATGAGTAAACTTGCTGCACACAGCCTTAGGGGTTTGAGGCAAGGTGTGTCCAGGGTGATACCAGAAGCCCTTGTGTTCAGTTTTAGTTTAAAGTAAAACTTTCATTAGCACAAGCATGTTCTTCTTGCATTCCACCTCTCTGAAATATTTCTCAGCATTGAATAGAAGTCAGAACTGAACTGTGTTTTTTGTTTTTTTTCCCCAGAGTCAAACTGACGACATTCCAGGCAGTAAGATGGACTTGTCTGTAGGTGCGTATATTTTAATTGGAATGCATTTGAAATGTGAGATCATGTGTAGTGTTTTTATGAGGATGACATGCTCTACTCTGGAAGGGTTTGAGCCTTAGTTTTAGCACTCATCATAAGGGTAGAGTAAAAAGCACCTTCTGTCTTGTCTGTAAGCTTGGACTTTGGTGTGCAGGATTGGGATGTATACCTGTACAGAGTAGAGCTATAACTCGGGGCAGAGACATTTTTAAGACTGTTTTAATCTTTGAAGTTTGTGTTCATTGTTACCGTTTCAAGAAAGTGAAAATCTTTTTCACTTGGTGGTAGAGTACTGTTTTCCCTCCTGTGGTAAAACATCCCATTTACTACAGCTACACGGAGGTGGTGTGAGGGGGAAAAAATTATCTTCTATCATTGATTTCTTCAGTTGCATGCCTCTGGCTATTACAAATTACTTTTCAGTTGAACTAGATTTTATGTTCTGGATAGCTTCACTACAATTGCTACACAGCTTGAGCATCAATGGGCTGCGTGGCACCAAAGGTAGAACTGTGGTAGTCAAGACTTAACTTGCATCTAATACTAGGTCGGGATTTGGTATTCTAATACAATCCAGACAGATGCAGTGTCTCTCAGCTTAGAATCCACTTCATTCTTACATTTCTTTCACACTTCATAGAGGATCTAGTTGTTCATTTTTCCCAAAATTGCCATCTTCCTCTGAAGGTAGTTAAGGATCTCAGTGAGAGATTATAAAAATGTTTATTTATATCGTATGGAACAGTTTTGTGAAAGCTAACAGTTTTGTGGTCTCTGCAGTTTGGCCTCATGCATCCTCCCTAGAATTCAAGCTCTGATTGTATCATGCTTCTCTAAAGATTGTCTAGGTGGAGATCAGTCACTGTCATGGGTGTTCAGTTCTCACCTGCCTCCAGATGCTGCTGGTAAAAACCAGATTTAAGCATATACAAATGAAGAGGAGGGATTATGTTGATTAGAGCTGTCTTAGTTCTTTATCTCCAAATTAAGGATCCTTTGGAACTTCAAGGACCCTAAGGCCATCAGAGCTTCTGAGGAGGTGACTGCTACTCAGAATATCCCATGAAAGAGTGCAGAAAAGCTGCATCTTTTACCTTGATATGTTGTGCTTTTTTAAGTTTAGTGTGTCCATTAATGGTGGCATCCCTTGATCTTGAGTAGAGCTGTTTATTATGGCTTGTGTTCTGTTTCAAAGACTGAGAAGGTAACAGATCTTCATAGGCTTTTCTGTTCTGTATTTTGCAGTTTTTCTCTTGTTGCTATGGCATTTGTTTGTGGAAAGTTATAGGCTGTTTTGCTCAGCCAAGGTCTACTACTAAACTTTAAAAGTTGGACTTAGTTATGAGGTAGGCTTGTTCTTCAACTGGTTTTCACTCAAGATCACAACATACCATATTTTTCTGATAAATAACTGCCAGCATGATGTTTTCCTAGTTTATGGATAAATGCACAGCGTTAAATCTGTGCTTGGAGACCACATATGTCAAAGAAAACTTTGGCTTTGGTATGCTTGGAGCACCTTGGCTCTGATCATCATGCACTGTCAGTAATTCTTACTGCATTGATCTCAGTCTCCTTGTTTGAAAAGCATGTTGCCTTTATTTCAAGTGCTAGAGTAATACTTTTATTTACCGACAGAGACAGAAAGAGATGGATTGATAGCCTGTCTGAAGCAGATGTGCTTTTTTTCTTCTATCTTCTTCTAGCTTGTCTACTTTGAAAATAGGATATAACTTTTCCCCATTGAAATATTTCCTATTCTGTAAGTTCTGAGATACAAAGTTTGCTACAATAAAGTAGCCTGTCAGAACCACTTAATGTTTTATATTTTCTTTTCTCCTGTTTGCCAATCATCTTTGTCTATTTTTTAATATATTAGTTAAAACCTCTGCAGATCAGAGAATTTTCCCACACTAGGGAGTGAATGTCATCTTCCAAGTCCTTGTTTGATTTTGCATTTTTCACAGTGCTTTTCTCAACTCTTAATAGTGGGAAAAATCCAAGAGCTGATAGAGTCCTTTTTTATGAAGATGGTGTAACTTTTAACCTGTTCTGTGCTTCTGCATGTAGAGAATTTGGGGCTTCATATTTATTCATACAGAAGTGTTTTTGCCTACCGTAGAGGGTAATTCAAACTTTTCACATTTTGTCAGTTGCCATGTACTACATAAGGTAAAGCTATTCTTTAGCCCCCTCCATTATTTATAGCTGTAGTTGATAAGTTCAAAAGACAAGACTCACATGACACATTTCAAGGTTGCATTACAATTTTCTGTGGATGGGATAAAGGAATGCAATCATCTCTCTCAGTGAGGCCTTGTTTATACTGAAGTTTAAGCAGCTGCCTCAGCACTAAGTGGCATGCAAATCTGTGCTTCAAGCCTTCAGAGGTGTTGTTTTAATGCTCTATGTATTTTACAAGGCATCATTCAGTAATGTTTGAGGAGTTGATTGGATGATCGGGACAACCAGAGAGACAGTAGGGTGTTTCTGTGGCTTAGTCATCTTGTGTTGGCATTGACCCAGTTTCAACTGTGAAATGCAACTATGCCTCGCTTTCAGTTTCTTTTCAAGCAGCTAATGGCCAGGGCTTCCTGTGTGGAATTAAAGCACATGAGCCTTTTAGAAGCACATTGCTGGCATTGTGTGCAGTGGTTTGATGTAGGTATTGACAGCACTGAGCTGTTCTTGACACTTTGTGAGTGCTTTTGCAGAGCTAGTTATAGCTTTCAGGATATGTTAGAAAGGGATCAGAGAATCACAAGCTCATCCAGGTCAGTATGACTCCAGTTACAAGCAAAGATATGTAGGTGATTTATCAGCTGTTTTGTGATAAATGATGTTGAAGGTATCTGAGAGGATGTAGCTGGATCAGCTTTGAAAGCTGTGTGAGTAAGAAAAACCCATGCAATTAGTGGTCAGTTTCATAGCTTCTTGGCAGTATCATAGCTGTGAGTATTAATAGATTGGGATTGGTTATTAAGAAGAGATGCTGGATTTGAGATGCTTTTTCGAGGAACGCCGTCTTGAAGATGTTAAAGTGATTAGCTCTCTGCTCTGATAAAGGTTTAGTGTTTTGTCAGTGGTGTGGGGTAGGTTATCTATCACCAACTTCATTTGGAAAAGTCACAGATTCTCTTGTTAATTGTGCTGACATGTATTTTAAATGGTTCTTGGAAAGACCATCTGTGCTACTAACTAAACAGTGTTCTTTAAAAATACCAGTAAAACTCATTTCTATCACATCCGTATTTTAAAACGAAGATGTTTTCCATCTACTTCAACATGGCAACGTGCGTCCGATAGCTTATAGGTGCCACATCTGACCAAAAAGATTGTTCCTTGGCAACAGTTCAATGTGTAAGGTAGAAAACTCCTTCCAAGTCAGCTCTACAGCTGTTGACAAAGCTTTTAGAGAAAGCTGATGTCTTGTTCACCATGTGTATTTCTGTTTGGCCATCTGTTACGGGCATCTTACACTTCACCAGGTTGCTGACTAATCAATGACAGGAGACTTTTGGGGGTGTTTAAGAAGTGTCTGTGTTACTGTTTGTGTTACTGTGTACAGGCTGAGGGAGATTGGTTGTCTCTCTGAAGTTAAAATATTCCAGCTGATGTCTTGTGTTCAAGAGTTAAGGTCATGTGACCTTAGGAGAATTTTGACCAAATTATGTGCACGTGACCAAATTTTTGAAAGCATCTCAAAGAATTTCTCAATGTCAAACCCAGCAGAAGCTAAGTAGACTACATGGAGAACTTAAATAGTGGTATTTCTACACACTGAATCCCAAAAAATTACAGTGCAGGTTTTGGGAGACATGGAGAACAAGGTATTAATTAATATAATTAGTTGAAATTTATACGTTTATGTCTGTACGTAAATTGTGATAAATACTTCACATTAAACTCTGTAAAGTAAATTGGCATGTTCAGTGTTAAACAAAATTTCCTGCATTTTCAATACTTTTAATACCAACTGTAGCTGTGCTAAATTTTAAGACAGATGGAATTTATACCCTGATCTTAAAGATTATTTCCTTGGCTGTGAACCTGGTGTCATGAAACATGATAGAGATGATTTGCACTAATTTCTTTTTTTTTTTTTTTTACAGGTGGTCTCCCAGATAAGAAGTTTGAGGTAGATAAACGAGCCGTGAATCTCGGGGATTTTAATGACATGATGAGAAAGGATCGATCTGGGTTCCGTCCACCTAATTCCAAAGACATGGGAACCACAGATAGTGGGCCTTATTTTGAGAAGGTGAGAGAAATACCTTTAGATAAATTAATAGCAACATCTATGTTCAAGATCCCAGATTTAACCCTAGTTCTCCACAGGTGCTAAAAGTTGAATAACCGTGAATGAGCTCAATAGTAAAAGGCACGGGGTAGTTTTATTTGTAGAATGAATGTGTGTATAAAACAGGTGTCAGGTGTGCATAGACAAACTAAATTGGGGAGAATGAGGCCTTTTATTCTGGAATAGACTGGTTTTGATGTAGACAAATTCTTGTCTTTTTTCTTGGAAGGGTAAACTACTGGTAGCAATAAAATTCATTATAGGTTTCATCATGATTGTTTTGGCTACTAACTACAATCATTACTGTAAAAAAAATTGTTTGAGCTCTAAGTAAATACAAGTAATCACAGTCTTCCAAATTTTTTTTCTTCTTTCATGTCTGGCATTTGTTGGAAACACCCTTTCTAAATTCCACAACCCCTTATGCTGTATGTCCATGTACTGTAAGCTTCTGTATGACATCTGTTTCTCTGTGACATCTGTTGTATGTTATGATAGTGTTTCTTTCGTATTCTTGCCTATTTTAAACAGAAGCTTTCACTGTTATTATTAAATATTAATTGCTTCACATTATGAATTGGAGAGTGTCCAATAGATGCAGAATGCTCTAGGGCTGTTTTGTTTTTTTTTAAGATACAGTTTATCACATATAAAATGGAAAACAAATTTGGTTTAAAAATTCTGAACGCATGTTAACTGTCTAGGAATTTTTTAACTCCTCCATTTTGGTATAACAAGCCAAAAAGCAGTTTTGTCAACTCCCTCTGGTGGCATAATTAATAAATACCATGAGCAAAGCTAATGCGTTTCCTAACAAATTATGCTGGTAGGTGTGTGCTACCATTAGGAATTCATTCAAGATTTGTTTGCTTCTGTAGTGGTAATAGCCACTGTCAGAAATTAATTTCATGAGAGTTCAAAATGTATTTTTAAAAAGAAAATTTAAGGTCATCTCCTTGGACCAAAATCTTAATTGTCAAGTGATCGTTTGAATCGGAAGTTTTGTCCTTGTAACTGCTGTTACCAATTAACTTTGCTTCTTCCTAGTCACTCACCGTCCCTCTTTCTCTCCTCTTGCATTCTGTTGCTTCACTAACCAACTCCTGCTGTTGGCTAACTGCTGCTTCAGCTGACTTTGCCTTTCTCCAATCAAGATGGGTGCCTTGGGGATGAGGCTCCCTGCTCTCCCTTCTCCCCTTCTCCCAGCTACAAGCTGTCTCCCTCTGGTTCCACACTATCCAACGTCGGCCTTGGGGCAATCGGCTCAGGGCTCAGTCCCCAAAACTTCGCTGCTAGACAAGTAAGCAGGCCACCTTATAAGATGCATTGTTATAAGGCTGCAACCTGGGCTTAATCCTGGTTAGTTGGTTGCTTGCATTTGTTTTTCTGCTGAATAGATGAAAGTTGTTAATGGAAATTTCAGCTGTCTCAGGCCATCGGCAATCAGTCCACTTTGGTTCCTAGCATCAGAACGTACTCCGTCTGGTTTTGTTGGCCTCTTCCTAAATTGCAGTGCAACAGCAGCAGGTAGATGTGTTTTTCAGAAGTTGTGAAGTTAGTGGTATATTTTAATTGCTGACTTAAAACCCAGTTAAGAGGCTGTTGATTTGCCTCATCAAACCCAACACTGAAGTTTTTCAGACTCCGTTCAAAGACCTTGTATGTAGAAATGTGCTTGTAAAAAGTTGCAGTGACTTAGCATTGTGCCTGTTCCCTTCTCCCTTCCTCACAGTTCAAAGTAAGGATTGATTTAGTAGCCTTTAAAAATTCTTGAAGTAGCAATATTTTTGCGTACAGGGAAATGGTGAGGAAGTAGTTAAGTGATTAGCTACAATTTGGAAGAATTTCTGGCTGTTATGTTCTGCATTATTCTAGAAGAAAATATTTTAGGAATACTAGGAAATGAAAGAATAGTACCTAATTATTGCAACTGGTCTAGCTTACGTAGCCATGTGCCTAACATGATGGTGTTTCTTTGTGTTGTCTTTCTGTTTCTATGTGACACAGTGTTGAACATCAGATTAAGTGCAAAATTTGCAGGCATGTTGTTAATCTCAGTGCGCAGAACTCTCGTTATAGACAGGAGTTATAGAGAGGGCTGAAAGTGTAACTGCAGCTTCAAGGCCCCTCAAGAATTTTAATGTGTAGTTGACTCCAGCTGGCTCTTCCCAGAATAAAATCTCTTGTCTTTTGGGGTTTTTTGTCTTTCTGCATGCTTAGGAGTTGCTTCTGAAGGAGAAGATACTTTAAGTGGAGGGGGATGCAGGTGAATGAGGCAGTCCATAGTGCTGCCAGTGTAGAAGCAGGAGGAGAGACTTGTGTTTCAGCAAAAGGATAGCAGAGGATGCACAGTATTAGTGGTAGGAGTATTATGCACAGTATTATGATAGGATTTATGAAAACTTGGTATATAAGGGAAGGAAGGGTTTTAGTGAAGGCTTGCACAATCTCAGTTTGGAGCAGTGGTGGACTTACGTTGGGTGCAGCAATGCTGGCATGGAAAGGCAGAATAGGGAATGATGGCTGGAAAGTGGAAAATACACTCTTTAGAACCCTAGGTATCTGAGGGTCACAGACGCCCTGATAGACAGCAGGAATTGGGAAGTTCTGAGGGTCTTGAAGCTGAAAAGACAAATTCATGGCACATAAGGATGCTTTTGAGTATGAGCTTCAGCTTTTAGAAGCAAAAGAGTGTAGCTTAGTTAGTGTAGGAGACTGTTGATAACAATCTTGTTGCTTTTTTTGAAAAATGGCACCAAAAGAAGAATGCTCAAGAGGCTGAAATCGTGAGACATAATCACAAATTTTCTTTGGTCTTTTTTATGCATTAGGGTTTATTACAGAAGTTGCTTATAAATCAGTAAATACTTCTCATTGAAAAACTCAAACAGCAAGTATTCTTTTGCTAGAAATTAAATCACTGAAAGAAAAAAAGAAACCACAACACTTTTTCTCACTTGAAAATTTTCTTAAAATTCAGTGGGAGAAAAGGGGAAGGAAAATATCCAAATCCAGAATGTTGAAGTTTTCATGGCAGAAGGGAAATTTTTAATACTATTTTAGAATTCAAATTTCAGCTAATGAAAGGCCTACAGAGGAAATAATACTCTTGCGAGTGATATCTCAGCAACCTACTCAGGAAAAGTACCTGTCTTCTCTAAAATGGGGGATCAGAATTCTTGTTGACACAGTTTTGCCATACTTTTAAGCCAATGGAATGAAGTTTTTATTTTGTTGTTTGTACTCCAAGTTTCTATTTCCCAATACGTAAAGTGCAAAATATTAAAACGTTAGATTTGTCATGTCTTGAAGTAGGTAGATAAGCATGACCCTTCAGTGTTAGAGGAGAAACAACCTGCATCTCAAAAATGTAGTACAGTGACTTTCTCCCAGGTAGAGCATTACTGATTCTAGCCAAATGTCTGTAATTCTAAGGGAACTCTGTTTAAGTCAGTAACTTGGCTCATTGTTACTGATACGTAGTTACTAGCATAGAAATCCATTATCCTGCAAGATTCATCTTCTCACTACTGCTTTAATTTTATAGGGTGGCAATCATGGTTTGTTTGGAAACAGCACAGCACAATCGAGGGGCATGCACACACCAGTGCAGCCACTAAATCCTTCCCCCAATATCCGGGCGCAAGTGCCTCCCCAATTCCTTTCTCCCCAGGTAAGGAATTTATAGCAACTCATTACTTGTAAAAGTAGAGCTACTACAGCCTTCAGAGCACATCATTGAGGTTACTTATACACCTGTCTGAGTCTCAATTTGATGTTAAGAAATGGAAAAATTAGATAAAAACATTAAAATTCATAGTGAAAATACTTAAAGCTCAGCGCAGAAGCATTAGCACGCTACCTTATTCCAAGGCAGTTGATGGTAAATGTTGCTACCAGTGTTTTTAAACCTCAAAAGTGAATTTGGGAATCCTACGTCTTATATAGGCTTTTGCAAAGTATTTTAAAAAGAACGAATAAACGTGAAAGCTTAAAGTGTTTCTGAAGTGTGACAGGTTGCTTAATTTTTTTAAGTAGTCTTGTCCTGTGCTTCCTGTCCCCCGCAAAAGAGAAGTTTGATGAAGGGGCTACATGTTACATTTATATTGCAGAGCTTAATCTTAAGACCTTAGGGTCTCCAAATGCACAAGTTTACCTTTTGCTTTGGACTTGGTGAACAATTCTTGAGATTCTCTTAAATTGTACTTGTGTAACTCTCCAATAATGCAGGGAGAAATGGGGGGATTCTTCTCCACCTACTCCTGTCTTTTACTGTGTCTTATTCAATGTACAAGGAGATTAACTCTTTCTATGAGACCCTGTTTCTTTGCTCCAGTGACTGCCTGAATGCCTTTCTTTTCCCTTGTCAAGCAGTACGTTTTTAATGCAGTACTGTGATTACTGGTTAGCTGCATATATATCAGCATTTAAATTTAGTAGTCTCTAGCACCTGATTGGTTGGGGAGGAACCTTTGTGTGTGTCTGCATCTGCACATATAATACTGTACACTGTCAATCAAGTGAGGTATTCACTCTGCCGAAGTTACAGATTGTGCATGTTTAAATGTGATGTGTTAATAAATTGGTAGTGTCTTTCCCAGAACACCATTGACGATTGGTGTCATGCTTGCTCCTGTGTAGAAATACTTGTACTTCATCATCTTTTCCTCATAGCTGTGCATTCAGGATATGTAACTGGTTTCCATGCAGGTTTCAGCCTCCATGCTCAAACAGTTTCCCAACAGTGGCTTGAATCCTGGTCTTTTCAATATGGGCCCCCAGCTTTCTCCACAACAGATTGCCATGCTGAGCCAGCTTCCACAGATTCCTCAGTTTCAATTAGTAAGTAGCTAGTAATCTTGTGAGACAAGACTGTTTGCAAGTTGTCTGCTGAAAGAGTTTTCTTTTTATGCTTATTCTATTTCTGTTTTGTTCTACTGATGTTATTTTGTACAAGTATTCCCTCTTTGCTATGTGGGGTAGTAAAGTCTTGGTAGAAGGCAGCAGATAAACCAAATAGGCCCATGTAATCATTGTGGATTACAATGGGTTAGTAATGACTCCAAGCCATGTTTTTGTACACAAAGCAGTTCTTTGTTGATTTTCCATGAAGTTTTCTTTAGACTTGTAGTCATAGCAATGGTAATAAAGCAGGTACGAGTAATTCTGTTGCACAATGTTAAATTAGAAACATTTAAGTGAAGGATGTGGTATTCTTCTAATGCATTAGTTGTCATTTTATTTGAATGAGTGGAATGAGAAACAGTTTACCTAAGTTCCGAGCAAAGCATTTGCTAGTGAATAGCTCCTGGCAGTTAGATTTTGCTTGATGAGGTCTGTATTTTCACTCTTCCCACCCCCACTTATCTTGTAGGCTTGTCAGCTCCTCCTTCAGCAGCAGCAGCAGCAACAGCTGTTACAGAGCCAGAGAAAGTTATCTCAAGCTGTGCGACAACAGCAGGAGCAACAGGTGTGTGGCACTGTTTTTGTCAATCATATGAAATAGGAAGTTTGCTGTGGAAATGCAGTCTGCAGTAGAGATAGTGCTGGCTTCAGTAATGTCGTCTGCTCTCTTCAAGTTGCACTTTATGGAAAGCAGGGTTTTTTGGATCTCTTCTAATTTACTGTTTCTTTATGTTTACTGGATTGCATTACAGTATAGCATAGATGAAGCAGTTTTTTCTTTCATTTGCAGATTGCTCGTATGGTGAGTGCCCTCCAGCAGCAGCAGCAGAGGCAGCCTGGCATGAAGCATTCACCATCCCACCCTGTTGGGCCTAAGCCACATTTAGACAGCATGGTACCCAATCCTTTGAATGTGGGTCTCTCAGATTTACAGACCAAAGGGCAGATACCTGGATACGGTTCAGGTGGTAAGTGCTCTGGGGAAGGAGGTTTGGTGCATTGCCTGTAGCTTCCCTATTATTAATATGGTAATTGTGTTAGTCACTTATGTCTGGGTGCAGAAATGAGTAATTATGTATAAGCATTAGAGCGAAGGTTATGACAGGTGTCAACTTTGAATCAAATTGCGTTATTTTTCGTTATGTGAGAAGAAGACAAACCTAAGAAGAAAGCATATCAAACAGAAGATGACAATTGAGTTTTGTTTTGTTTGTTTGTTTCACAGGCTTTGGCTCAAGTGGCATGGATTATAGCATGGTGGGAGGGAAAGAGGCTGGAACAGAATCCCGCTTTAAGCAGTGGACTATGATGGAAGGGCTGCCCTCTGTGGCTTCACAAGATGCCAATATGCACAAAAATGGTGAGAAGGGGAATTTTGGGAATGCCCTTGTAGGATCATCTTGCCAGAGGTGAAATAGTTTAGATGAAACTGTCTTGCCTCACCAGTCTGCATCTTAAATATTTTTGTGTTAATATATCATACTCCTGAAGATCCCAACCTCTCCCAAATGTAAATGTATGTTTTTAATGCTGCAGGTGCAATAGTGCCCCCTGGAAAGGCTCGTGGAGGATCGCCCTACAACCAGTTTGACATAATCCAGGGCGACCCACTCAGCAGCCATGCAGGCCCTGCTGGTGATAGTTGGTTACCTGCCAAATCTCCACCAACAAACAAGATTGGAAGTAAATCCAGCAGTGCCAGCTGGCCTCCAGGTATTACATAAGGGCAGGGGTTGTGTCCTCGCTTTAGGATAGATGTGCTGGACCTTTCCCCGTCATACTTACTTAAATAACCATTGCAAAGAAAATACTTGTGTGGCTTGGCCTATCTTGGTTTTGAAATTTCTTCCACATTAAAGTAGAACATAAATGTTGAATTTCCAATAAAAAATGCTGGCCTAAATAGGAACTAACTGCTGAATTGCCTGAGTAGTGTTTGGTTTTTGTTAGGTGAACTCATATCTTCTGTGGTTTTGTGGCTTTACATTTACAGAAAATTTCATGAAAACATGTGTTCATAGAATACACACCACCATCTCCCTTCTTTTGTACTGATTCCTTATTTGTGCTGTTTTAGGCTGACACAGTGTAAAAATTATTGATAGGGTGGAATCAGAAAGAAAAATATGTGAAATAGGTTTCTTCCCATGATGGTGGGAACACCACACTGCGGTGGTTCACCTTTGTTCATGTCGCGTAAAGGGTAGAAGAGTGTTGCAACACTTCAGTTATGCTCAGGAATCTTGTGTCTTGGGTAGAAGTCTCTTGCTTTTGGCATGACAGGCTGGTGCACCTTTTTTAAGTTTTCTAGCTTCACTGGCAGAATTTTATGTTTCTGCTAGAAAACTGTCTGGGAGAAGTACACATGTATTTGAATACGTGCATAATTTTCTATATAAAACATCTGTTTAAACAAAATGGCGTTCTTGAAATTGCACAGATTAATCACCGATGCTGTTCAGAAAATAGTGGGTGCTGTGATTTTTCTCTTGTCTGGAAGACAGTTGCATTCCAGGAAAACATTACTAACTGCAAACCCTGGACTGTGTATCCCCTCAAGCATAAAAAAGTAAATGTCCAGGTACATCTCTTGGGTGAAGCAGTTGCACAAACCTTGTATCAGAAAGCCTAGGAATCTATGTGGCAGCTACAACTGCAGGAAACCTAGAAAATGTAGTTGAAGATTTTTATTAGGGAAGCCGTCAGTGTCTAACTCCAGGAAGAAGACATCTTCTGATGAGCTAACAGAGCTAAAGAATTAGTTACCTCAGAAACATCTGCACATCCACAAATTTTCATAATGCTCACTGCGTTCTGTACAGACATGTTTGTGTTACACTTCTGTCAGCCTGGTTTTTAAGTATGGAGCTTTTTGGACTGGAGTTGTTGTTCATAATGCCAGAAACTCCCAAAATGTAATCTTTTACCAGACCTCACTCAGACTCATTGTTGCTGAACTTGTTTCCTCAGTCACCATTCCCCTGTATTCATTGAGAAACAAAGTACTGCTCAGAATGTTACAAGAGATGCATGAGGATCAGCTCTGCTGTGTTTCCAGGTTTTGGAGCAGCCAAAACTTGGTTTTGGCAAGATTCTTGGTGCCAAAGCTGTTACAGAAATAAAAAGCTTGATAGCTACTCTTTGCCTTTTGCTGATATTGCAGAGCTTCCCTAGTGATCTCTGTAGTCCCATTGTCAGTGATAAGTAAAATTTTTTGTTGCTGACTTCCTCACCACTGTGAGAGGATAAGTGAAGTTCAGAAATTCTGAACATAAAATTTCACTGAGATCCTCAGTACCATCCCTCATTTCTTGTGTGAGTAGCCCAAGACTGATTGCAGCCCTTATGTAACAGATCCTGGGTTTTGGCAGGTGGCATTTATTCAGTTATTGCTGTCCCACTCTTATGAGATCCATAGGCTGCTGGGACAATTTACTGTTGCATGACCATCAGCCAATTGAGCTGTCTCATAGTCAAACTTAGGGATTTCATTGACAAGGAAAACTGAAATCAAGATCTACTTTACCAATACAACACCCCTGATGAAGAATGAAGACCTAAAATGACTTTACACTCTAGGTTTTTCTCTACAAGCTTGTAGATGAGGTCCACTGTCAGTTCCTGGCATGGAGATAGAATTCTTCCTCCCAGTGCTGGAAAAAAAAGTTGTTAACAAAAATAAGTTCACAAGAGAAAAATGCACCTATTTCAAGAGGTTTTCCTTTAAATGAAAACAGTGGTCACTCAGCATTCACCCTGACTACACCTTTCACGTTTTCCTCCTAAATGCCATCTGCTGCAGAAATTCTGCTGTTCAAGGGAGCAGTATTGTTCAGCACAAAGATAAATGAAGTGGTGCTCAATCAAACTGATATCACAGCTGGAGGTGAGAGCAAGTTTTGTTGCATTGGTGAGAACTATGTTGTTTGGTTATGTTGCACAGACTTGCATACTTAGGTCATACTTGGGCTGTAATTTTCCCATTCAAGATCAGTCGTACTTCAAGCAAACTGGCCTGGATGTGTCTGTTGTGGTTTTGACAATAATATTACGTTTTTGAAATTTTTGAGAGGCCCTTTCAAATATCAGTGGAGAAATGCATTTCATGTCTTCTTTACTGCCTAGAAATAAAAGAGCATGTCTGTAGACAAGAGCTGGTGACTGTGCATGATGATAACTGTCAGCTCCAAAGGAGAGTTCGGAAATTTGTCAGTGTGCTGTAGTTCAAGGAAATGCTTTTCCAGACCTCGGTTACATTGATGAGTGAATGTGTTCTTAAACAATAATACCCCCAATCCTTATAGCCTTGTTTGTATGTTCATTAACCTTTCGATTAGAGCTTTCCGTGCACTTAATTTTCAGTCTCACAAATTCTTAGAATCTTTGCAAGTAGAAGACTTGGACTTCCTTTTTTTTTTTTCTGCTAACAAGTTCTGATTTCCAGATTCTAACCTGTGTTCCTGGATTCTTTGTCTCAGAACAGCGAAGATATTTTGAGTAGACCCAGGAGCTGTATTGCTTCTTCCTTAAAAAAAGGGGAGTCCTGCTTGTCAGGGGATGGCAGGCAGTGTTTTGCTAGTAGCTTAGCAGAGTCCTTCTGTGATGCAGTGCTGATTGCTCATAAAGTGTTGATGCCTGGATTTATTTTGTTGAGTTACTAAAGATTGGGAAATGTAACTGATGTTTATAAAATCATGAAGGCAGTGAACAAGATAAATGCAGAATGGTAATTCTGTGACTCCTGCAATGCCAGAACCATGGTGCAAACGCTGGAATTAAGAGGATATAAATTCTAAATAGATGGGAGCTTTTTTTCCCATCGGGAGTGGTGAACTTGTGGGTTATGTTGCTTTCACAGCTTCTTGAGACAGACGATACTAGCCGGTTGAAACAGTGCTTGGATAAAAGGATGGAAAAACAGTTTCACAAGCTAGTGCTAGCAGGTAGAGGGTATTTCTGCCATCTAAGTTAGAACAGCTGTGGATACTGGGAGAGTGTGAGGCCAGTAATCCACAGATAGTGGCCAAGTTTGTCTTCTGTCCCTTAATGGTATTTCTCCTACTGCTGTTGGCAAAACACTGGACCAGATGGACCATAGTTCTGACTCAGTGGGGCATTTCTTTTGTCTTCTCTCAGATTCTCGTATGCATTATCACAGTCGAATACTGCCCTTGCTGTGGGAATAATTTGAACCAGTAGAATCATATTTTCTTTTGTATTTGTCTGTGAAAGTCATGATCTTCACTATAATTCTTCATTACAAAGGTGACTGAAATGAACCCTTCTGTGCCAGATTCATCCTACATTGCTTCATTCTAGAGAGTTCATCTTGGATCCCACTTTTAATAATGGATCTTTAATTACACTCAAATATTATACTATTATTAATAATTTCAGAAATTTAGATTGGGAATTCTGTATTCTGGACTTTTATCTGCAAGGGATGAATCTGCCACCTTTTGCACTCTTCTCACACTTACACAAATTGTCACATAGTACATGAAGCTTCTTTACTTGTTTTTGTGTTTGTCAGTTTTAATATTGCACCACTGCTTCCAGAACTGACCACAGCAGTTTAGTCACTGAAGGAACAGAGTTGCTGATATTTCTTACAGTAACTGGAGTCTTTCTGTGTTCATGTTTAATATAATTCATCCTCTTGTCTTAAAATTCTGGCATGCCTGGAGGTATAGTTCAAACTAAAAGCATGATAAGTATATCCCATCTCATTGTGAAGCATGAAGAATGTCAATGAGTATATACATTACTTTTACCACAAAGCATCTCACCTCAGTATTGATAGGTAATGTATAAAGTGTGTGTGTACTTACAGTGTGATGTGTCAGATGTGTTTCCAAACTCCTAAGGTAGGTAGCCTTTCCTTGAGAAAGGCTTCTGCACACACACAAAGTATGTGTACGGAATCTAATCTTACATACCTCAAATGGAATTCATTAAAACTGTTGAAACCTCATCTGAATGTAGCAATGCAGAAGTGCTTAAAGGATACTGGATGCCCTTGTACCACTTTTTTTTGTAGTGTAGACATGTATTCATATGAAACCAGAGCTAGTGCTGTGGGAGGAATTGTGAAATAAATTATGATTCTAACATGTTCTTGCTCCTGAGGAAAGGTGTAGAAGACAGTTGTTTACCTTCCTGAAATACCTTCAGCAATTACCTCTAGTAAATAACATTTGCCTGACTGCATCTAATTCCTTTTTCTCTCCTGTCCCAGAGTTCCAACCAGGAGTGCCGTGGAAAGGTATACAAAACATTGACCCTGAATCTGACCCCTATGTGACCCCTGGAAGTGTGCTGGGGGGGACAGCCACATCTCCCATTGTAGATACTGACCACCAACTTCTGCGGGACAACACCACAGGTAAAACAGTGAACGTCTGGTCTGTGATTATCACATTTGCTCTGATACTTGGGACTGTTGTAGTGTTCCGGTCATAGCAGCCGAACACTTGCATTTCTCTGAGAAGGAAGCTGCGTGTCTGTGCACTGTGGCTGGCAGCTTACCACCTGAAAGCTTGGTATTGTACAGTCATGGCGCTCATGAGGTTTAATGGTGTTACAGAAATTCAGTGAACTTGGTCTCCTCTTTCTCTCTCCTTTTCTCTTTGATAGGGTCTAATTCTTCCCTCAACACCTCGCTGCCTTCACCTGGTGCCTGGCCCTACAGTGCCTCTGACAATTCCTTCACCAACGTTCATAGCACTTCAGGTATGCAGGCTTTGAAACTTAACCAGAAAAAGCATTTTTCATTTAGCACTAGCTCATTGTTGTTCCACTTGGAGTATTTAGTCCATCATGTGTAACAGTGACTCGGGAAGACAAACACCATAACTCTGAATATACCCTCCTCCTTCCTCTTTCCCCCACCCTTTATATGCTGAGCAGGACTCCATATGGTGTGGAATATCCCTTTGCACAGTTGGGGTCAGCTGTCCTGGCTGTGCTTCCTCACAAGTTCTTGTGCACCCTCATCCCTCCTGCTGGTGGGAGGATGTGAGAAAGAGAAAAGGCCTTGATCCTGTGTAAGCACTGCTCAACAATATAACTAAATCGTCTGTATTCTCCATGCTGTTCCTGCTGCCCTATGAAGGCTGACCGAGAACAGAGGCTAGACAGAGTTAAAGGATAAAGTAGGTGTTTATTAAAAGGCCTCAATGGATATACCTTTGGCAGTACAAGAGCCCAACCAGGGCTACACCCAAGATGAACCCCAAATGGTCACAAAAATGGACGACCGGTCGCGAGGTCTTTCACTTTTATAAGTTCTGGTCTGTTAGCATATTGCAGTTAATTGTCCAATTATAGCTTTAGCTTATGAAGTCCCATCCTTCTTGTTTTCTTCGCTTTAGTCCACGTGGTTTGTGCTCTCAGATCTGAAATTTGGGTCACTTGTCCTTGGTCCCAAGCTAGAGAAGGAATTGTTTTGTCTAGCTACTCTGTGAAGAGAGCTTTCCATCCCTTAATATGAAGCTCAGAACTACACACTAAAGCAGTACAGAATCTGAAAAATATAAAAGCTAAAACCTAAGGCATCATTTCCACCACAAATCTAAAACACAGTCCATACCAGGTACTATGAAGAAAATTGACTCTACCCCAGCCAAAACGAGCATATTATGCAAGTTTAAAAATAGAGTAGTAGGAAGCAGCAGATGCGAAAGGAAAGATAAAACAGTACGTGTACAATCTGTTGGTGTGTTGTAATTTTTAAAATATGACCTGCTTGTGTATGTATTAGTAAAGATGAGTGATTTAATTTATTTTAACTTTAGGACATGGGAGTGCTGTGAAGGGAATGTTTTTTCCTTGCCTTGTTTTTGATAGTACTTATCATTCCCTGAAATCTGCACAGTGAAGACACTTGGTCCTCTTGCTTTCAATGGTTGGCCTGTAAATATAAACTTAAATATATGTCTCAGATCCTTCATAAGTAGGTATCCACAGCTTTCTGGTGAAAAACTGTTTCTGCACACACTTCTCAGTTAAGTGCTGGAAATACTTGCTCCAGATGAACAATTTGGATTTCAAACTTCTTGAAAATCTCAGAATTTTTTCTTGAAGACATCATTGCCTTGACAATTACTTAAAAATGAAGAATTGTGTATAAATAGCAGAGGTAATGAACAGAGCTGGGAGCTACATCTGGCCCAAACTTTAGGTTTTTTCATCATACTGAATAAAAGCTGTGTTCAGGCGTTACCTCACCATCTTCACCAGATGTGTTGAAAGTGCTCATTAGTCCTTAAGAAAAACTGAGTTCCTGCCACTGATTTGTGAGCTGACTTTGGTTTGAAGCAGTGTGTGCAGAATTCTAGTGCCATAGAAGGTTCCTCTGTTATGGCTTGAGGAAAGGAGTGGAATGTAGCAGCTTCTTGCCTTTGCTTAATTTTTGTCTAGCACATAAGAAAGACCAAAGACTTAAAAAAAATACTGAAATAATAGTCAAATTGAGGAAATGAGACCACTGCCACATACTAATTTCTGTTCATCTGCTAGACACGAGTGTTTTATACTCAGAAAGCCAATCAGCTGAATTGGGAATTTAGAATTCACCTATCTATAAAGCAGAGTCTAGTGAAAGCAGGTTTTTAAGCACTTTCACACACTTTCAAAGGTTAGTGCTTGAAACCTGGTTGTTACTGACTGTTTCTGTGTCATGAAAATACAGAGGTCCGGCTGTAAATTGAAGCATGCTTATACATGATGAAAGTTTTATGGTCTTGGTTTCCAGATGTGTTATTTTATGGTGCCCTGGCATATCATAAATCTGTGGTTTTTCACTTTGTTTCAAATTACATTCACCCCTGTCTGCTGGTGACTACAGTTAAATGCACATATTTGCACACACGTACACGAGAATTGTGATTAAGATAATGTCTGAGACAGCCTTTACCCCAGATTGCCATCTCTGTGTTGGCTGGTTCTCAGTGCAAAAAAATGAGAAATTTTCAAGGAATTCTGACTTTTGAAATGTCCCTTGGTGTCAGAAGGTGTGGGAGAATTTGCAGTCAGCCTCTTCTAAAAAACTGGTTTAGGTGGAGCTCGCAAATATTCATGACCAATAGTGGTGTTTTGGGGAGCGCTTTTTTCCTCTTTTATTGCATTTCTTTATAAAGAGTTCTTGAAATGTGTTAAGGATATCCACTATAGGTCTTCTAACAGGCATCTGCCTATTAGTAATACTTTCTATTGAAAAAATGCACTATCAACATTGTGTGAGGTTTGTGGATCTCAAGAAAGCTTTGATCTTGTAGGGAGGGCATCTTTAGAAGGCAGCATTAGCTTAGTAGACCAAGAATGGTGAATACTTTCAGTTCTCTGCAGGTTTTTTCTATCTGAAGAAGGTTCAGTTTCATTAAAGGTCAGTAGTGCCAAAACTTTTAAGAAATTCTCAGGTTCTCAGATGAAATGTAGTCTCGACATAAAAGTTGCTGTTCATCGAATTAATGATGTAACATACTGCAATCAACTACGTTATCTTAAATGATCTAGGTATATTACTTTTTTATCAGCATATATAAAATAAGCAAATATTAACTTACATGTAGCATGGGGTTTTTTTGGTATGATAAATTAACTATTGTATGGTTCTGTGTTTCGCACTTGTCTCCAATATAAATGCAGTCAAAAGACTTAATGTGATGGGACAGGTACTTAATCTCACAAGTTTGTCTAATACATACAATTTCTTTAATCTTCTAGCAAAATTCAGTGATTACAAATCAACGTGGTCCCCAGATCCCATAGGACACAATCCCACTCATCTCTCCAACAAGATGTGGAAAAACCATATTTCCTCAAGGAACACTACAGGGCTGCCCCGCCCACCTCCTGGCCTGACCAACCCCAAACCATCATCTCCATGGAACAGCACAGCACCCCGATCGGTCAGGGGCTGGGGGGCACAGGACTCAAGGCTTGGCTCTGGTGAGAACAAATCAACTGATAGCACCACTGATCAGACCTGAGCAGTGTATGTTTTACAGCACCAGTGGTTTGGAGGAAAGAAAGTTGCAGTTGTTTGGTAATAGGAAAAAAGAGAGTTTCTTCTTGGAATGGAAATTTGCTGTCAGTAATTGGGGCGATGCGGGGTGGAATCCCAGGTCCTGCTGCAGAGAATGAGTGAAGAAAGGCTGAGAGCTGCCAGAAGAGAATACCTGCTACGTAGGGTCTTTCAGGACTAGATGCTTGCTGTCTGTGGGAAACTCCTCAGATATGAACTCTAGTAAAATTAATCTTAGTGTTACCTGTGAGGGAAGGTGTGGTTATGTTTTCAGGGCTGAAGATTAGACTTCCATGTTTTAACAGGGCTGTGGTAATGCTGATTTTTTCTGAAAGACCGAACTGCAAAGAAAGATGGTTTTTCTTTGTATCAAATCTGTCTTGATTGCTCTGTCTTATAATTTGCAGCATCTACTTGGAGTGATGGTGGCTCAGTTCGTCCTAGCTACTGGCTGGTTCTTCACAATCTCACTCCACAGGTATTTTCTGTGGTTGTTTCTGGGGACTTGTTTGCTTTAGCAAGAATTTGTGAGTTCTTCAGTTGTTTCTTTTTGAAAAAATCTGACAAAATTAGATTTGTCAGCATATGTAATGTATTTCTACTAAACTGAGCTGCAGTCTGACTGGTTTTTCTATTGTAACCTCTTCAGCTAATTGATGAAGATGTTCAGTTGATAAGATGTTCAGGTTTTGCTATGTGACTGTTAAAACATTTCTTTACTTAAGAGTTATAAAAAACAGTTGAAGAGACAGTTTTTTCTTAGAAGTGAGCGTAAATTTCATGACTATAATGTGAAATGGTTTATAGCTATTTTTTAGGATATTGTCAGTAAGAAATTTGATGTAACTGCCAGTTTTCACTTCAGTGTTTCCATAGTGAAACCACAGAATTTTTCCAGCACTCCTGCCAAAACCAGTCTAGTTAGTTTATTTCTGCAAGTATTCTCAAAGCTTGCTGCCATTCAGAATGAAATCTGTGCAAGCCCTGGTTTCAGCATTCCCAATTAGTCCTGTATTCAAGGGCTAGGAAAAGCCTGTATGATTATCAGCAGCACCCAGATGTCTAGAAAGAGTCTCCTGTTCAAGCAGATAATTTACCTTGCTTCTACAGGCTACAAAGCAGCATTGATGTGAAAGGAAGAGCTGAGGTCTCCATCAGATCACCCAAAATGGTGAACTGTGCTCCTTTTGTAGAAAGACTGTTTATCTTGATGTGAAGGAAGATGTGGTGTGAGGAAAAAGCACAGTTCTAAGTCTGGCTTGTGTAAAATATTTTAATGCTGCTTTAGGGGTTATTTAATGGAAGAAGGGTATATATTGGAGGCATTTAAGTTAGTAGGAAAGAGAAGCAGATCCTAATTGTCACATTATGGATTCTCTCTTTGTTGTGGATCAGTACACTAGAGAGAGAAATGTAAAGGTTCAGATGGATTCTAGACTCTCAGAATGATTAGGCTTGGAGAGAACAATATGTTCGTTTCAAGGTTCTCCGTTTTAACTTTGACCATATTTGTACCACCACACAACTTCCTTTTCCCTCATTTGAAGCTGTATTATAAAATAGGGGGGAAAGAAGGAAGAAAGTAGCACTTAAGTATTTGCACATACGGATCCCATTCATATGTCCGTGTTCCTGTGGCACACCATGAATGGAATCTGTCTGTACAGAACACCTGGGAGAACAGCTGTTACTGGAGGTAAGTAACAAGCTGTTACTGCTGCAGAAGGAATGTAGGCAACAACTGCTGTGAAAACATTAGTTCAGATGGAATGAACATTGGTGGGTTTGGCAGAAAAATCACTGACTCTCTCTGTCACTGTTTCATAGACCACAAAGACAAAAAAGTACCAAAATAAATTTTCAAAAATTTCATTGTTGAGATATTTCCAGTTTTGCAAAAACCTTTTAATTACTAGTTTATCTAAATTCTACTGAAATCAGAGAGCTGGAGACTAAGACATTCTGGTTCCTTTGGTAGAAATTATGATGACTGAAGATGGTGAGAAGTACAAGTTATATATAATTACTGAAGAAGCTGTCAACGTAAGGATCATGGCAGTGTAAGAAACTCAGTGAAAGAGGGAAATCTGGACTCAAGGTGGAAGTGAACAGGAAAGATAATTTAAATTATTCCATACTAAAGCAAACTCCATGTAATTGTGAGAAGTCAAGGCATACCAGTTCCTGTTTGAAAATCAACTTCTGTTACCTTTGCTTACTTCCCACTGGTTTCATCTGTTTTTCTTTCTGAGAGCAGCATATCTTTCGATTACTGTGACGAAGTCAGAATTAAAGTATGTTTGGAGAAATAATTACAAACATCTTTGTCATCCTGGCTGTTCTTCCTCAGATTGACGGGTCAACCTTGAGGACGATCTGCATGCAGCATGGCCCACTGCTGACATTCCATCTGAACCTGACCCAGGGCACCGCCCTCATCCGATATAACACCAAACAGGAGGCAGCCAAGGCCCAGACTGCACTGCACATGTAAGCAAGGTTTTGAGACAAAAGTCTTCGGGGGTGTCGGATTGATGGTCTAAGTCCCTAAATTCAGTGGCAGTTCTTGAATTTTACTAATCTCCTGAATTCCAAAGATGTTTAACCTGTTCTTTGTCTGTTCTGTTTGAAAGGTGGCATACGTGCATTTGCCTACATGGTGTAGGCCCTTTTATTGCTCTTGGTGTTAAGGTTCGGGACCTTAGTTTAAATTTATAAAGATTTTGTTCAGGCATAACTGAATGATGGGGCAAGGAAGTTGGGGTGGTTTTGTTCTGTTTTGTTTTTTCCCAGGAGAAAATGTAAGTTCTTGTGTTTTAAGTGAGTTTCACTGTCAAAAACAGCTAAAGTTTTCCGTGTCCACTCCATTGTAGCAATGTAGCTGATACCTCCTTTGGTTTGGGCACCTATTAGTGTTGTTCCTATGCTTTCTAAATCCCTTGTTCTTACCTTTAGGCTCTAACTATTTTTTTTTCCTTATGTGTACCTTGCCCTGTAGGTGTGTGTTGGGAAACACTACCATCCTGGCCGAGTTTGCCACAGATGAAGAAGTTAGTCGCTTTTTGGCACAAGCTCAGCCCCCTACACCTGCAGCAACCCCGAGTGCACCGGCAGCAGGCTGGCAATCCCTGGAGACAGGACAGAACCAGACCGATCCAGTTGGACCTGCTTTGAATCTCTTTGGTGGGTCAACAGGGCTTGGGCAGTGGAGCAGTGGTGGCGGCAGCAGCAGTGGGGGTGATCTCACTGGCGCTTCATTGTGGGGGCCCCCAAACTATTCTTCAAGCTTGTGGGGGGTCCCAAGCGTAGAGGATCCACACAGAATGGGCAGCCCTGCTCCCTTACTACCTGGAGACCTTCTGGGAGGAGGGTCGGATTCAATCTGAACTTAGAACTTTCAACTCTGACCTCGTGACCTTTTTTGGAACAGCAGCAGCACTAACTTGACCTTTTTCGTTTTTTTCAACTTGCAATAAATACATTTATAAAAGGAAAAAAGAAAACGGAGAAAGAAAAAAAGGTGGGTCATTGACAGACTGTCTGAGCACATAGTTGCCTCCCTTATATAACTTCAGTTTTTTCGTTTGGAATATGAATCCAAAAAGAGAACATATCACTCTTGAAATACTTGAATCGTGAACGCCAACTTAGAAAGACAATGTGAAGCAAGTACACATACCATTTAAATTTAAACAGAAAAAATTAAAAAAATTAGTTTCTAGTTTTTCACTTTTTCATGTTATACGGAAGTTGTTGCTAAGAAACATATATACTGAAAAAATAGCTTTTTAACTTTGTTTGCACTGGGTGTGTTTCCGTCCTTAGGTCTACCATGTTGGGTTGGGGTTGGGGAGGGGTTCAAAAGAATAAGGGGAGGGAGGGAAAGACTTGACGGAGCCTCACTTTAAAAACAAAAACAAAAAAATATCTAGAAAAAAATTTAAAAATTAAAAACCCAGAAAAAAAAAAAAACAAAACAGAAAAAAACAAACAAAACAAAAAAACCAACACTTTGTGATTGGCTGGTTGATAAGTACCAGTGTGTTCTGGCACATGTAACTGCCCACAAACAGAAAAAAATGTGTGACTGCGTGTGCACATGTTTGTGTGTGTGCATTTTTTTCTCTATATATATAATCTTGAAACGCTGCATTGCTGATGGTCTACGGGCTGGCTGGCCGGCCATCTGCATGTCTTGATTTTGAAAGCAAGACAGGCATGGTGGAGTCCCTGTGGCTGAAGCAGAATCCAGTTGGGCTGGATTAAAATTTGTCAGTAGTTTTTTTTTTTTAATTCCTTTTAGTAGGGTGCTGTCTCAAATCTGCAGATCATACCAAGTGGATAGTTGCTTCCTAGCCCTTGTTCTAACCCTGTGGTAGAGCAGAACACTGCCATATCCAAAGGATTTGGTGAGAGGGCAGACAATGTTGTCTTTTCAGTAACAGTGTCATTATTTATGTCTGCATGTGGGGTTTTTGTACTGAATGAACCCTGGAGTGTTTGTTATATAATGCAAGCCATTTATTTCTTCCAACAAGGGGAAAACAGGAGGGAAGAAGACATTGCCATTTTTTGTGCAGATAGACAAATGTTCTTTTTCAGTCTCTTGCAAGCTTCAGTACCTTTAAAAAAAAGTGTTTCTTTTCTCCCCCACACCTAAATAAGCACTTGTAACTCATTCTAGAGGAATCCATCAAAAGCTTGAAAATCCAGCCCAACCAAATTAGCCTTTTAGTTGATTTACTGCTTCTGTTAAAACTGACAAAAAAACTAAATGGTGTCAGCAAAGTGCCGGCCAGCCTGCCTCATCTCCTGAAAGCACATGCAGCTAACTCCTTCCTGCGTCCTTCATGGTGAGCGTTACCTGTGCCAGGCCTCGGTGTCATTACAGCGCCAGACCATCACTGACAGAAACGTTTACTTACGAATGTTCTTAAACCAGTGTGTACTTCAGAGGTTTCCTTTTGTTTCTCTGTGTTGTGTTTTTTCCTGTGTACGTGGTTTTGCTTAGGGAGGTATATAACTAGCAAAGACTTTTTTTTTTAAAGAAGTATTGCACCTTTTTGTTTTTTGTTTTTACTTTTTTCTGTACTGTTGCTTTTTAATTTCCATATTTAAGGAAAGGTTTGGGGTTTTTTTAGCATCAGTGTAGTAGTACTCTGGGCAGGATAGGGGTGACCTATAATCCACAGTAATAGCCAGTGTGTGCGTGCATGTGTGCGCTGGGAACAAAACTTTTAAGACCTGTTGTTGTGAAAAGAGTTGTAGCAGACTTGAAGGAACATCCCTTGACAAGAAGCAGGAAGCCTTTTGTGGGGGTGGGGCTGGGGGAAGAGGGAAGAGAAATGCCAGTACTTTTTCCATAAGTGCTAGGACTTCCATGCAGCATCGTCCAGCTGTTACACTGTCTAACAAAGTGCCGACCTTCTGTACCAGCACGTACCTGTCCATTCCAGCCCTCAGAGGGAGCAGTGCTTTATCACCTGGCAGCGGGGGGCAGATAGGGGAGTCTCTTTCTTCAGCATTTTCATTGAAGGATATGACCATGTTGTATGCATTTAACTCACGGGTTTGGTGGGCAGAAGCAAAAACAGATGCAAGTCGTGGGGGGGAGGTTGGTGCACGCGCGCGTGTGTGTGTGATTGTGAATGCCTGTGTGCTGGGGGTGGGAGGGAAGGGCTAGGGAATTACATGGCTGGTTTTTTTTTATTTGCCCTTTCTATGTAAACCCAATGTCACAAGGAAGACTGACTGAGGGAAATGCTGCATATACACATGCCTGTAGATTTGTATGCAAAGCGTTACGTGGTAAAAAAGTATGAGTAGGTTTATGTTTGTTTAGTAAACTGGAGTATGCAGCATACTCTGACCCCTTAGGAAAATAGTTTCCTATCTTGTCTCTTCCATCTATCCCACCATGCACAAAGAAACAAAATGCTCTCTTCCAGCTCCTGCTAGCTGGCTAGTGCCCCTCATGTGCAGGCATCTGTACAGCTTTGTTTCTGCTCAAAGACCAAGCACGCTCGGACATGCAGAGCAGGTTCTTAAAAGTCCTGTGCCAGCAGTACTTCCTAGCGAAGCACCTTTGGCCTGAGCAAGCCAGTATCTGTTCTGTCATATGATTCGATGTACATGCTGGTTCATTGCTGTGTTCCACCCTCACTTCTCTCTCCCAACCTGCCCTAAGGTCCCTTTTCCTGCACTTTGGGCTAGTTGACTTCATTGTAATACTACGGTGAAAGCCGGGTGCTAGAGCCCCTCTTGTTTACAAGACATAATGAGGGATTTGAAATATTTAAAAAGAAAAGCTAAATTGTTCTTCCATTGTAAGCTTAAAGGGAAAAAATTAAAACATACAAAAAAAAAAAAGACCAAAAAGTGCATATATATATTTTAGATGAAGACTAACTCTGGGAGCATTTAACAGTGTTTTTGTTTTTATTTTAACATTTTATTTTCCTGCTTTAAATTTGCAAGCATTCTCAGGAATTCTAGGGTAGGAAGCCAGTTTTTTGAAGATGGTTTATTTAACCTTATCCTAGATAGATGGCTGTTTCTTGTTGATAAACTTTTACAAGTTCCTGAATCTTCAAAATGTTTGAAAGTTTTTACTTTAAAATAAAAAAGCTAAAAAAAAATAAAAAGAAAAAAAGAAAAAATCTCCAAATGTTACTGTCAAGCAAGGGATCAAGAATTTTAAAGACTTTCTAAATTAAAGATACATTAAGAAAGCTTCTCAGTATCAGCAACAGGAATTCATTGCAATCTTAAACAATTTGTGGGAGAAGGATTATCATTTGTTGTGCTTTATTACTCATGCAGACGTCTGCAGTTGCATGGAGAAGAGAAGTGTGTGAATGGAAACCTACTATTCCCTCTTGATTGAAACTAAACAAAAATATTTTTCCAAGCACCTTTTTGAAAGCAGAGTGAAAGTATAAACCTTATTAAAATGCAGTAGAGTTTAACTGAAAGAATCCTCGGTTGGGACGACTAGCAGGAAATACACGATGGTGCTTCTTCGAACCACTTCTGAGCAGTGCTAAAGAAAATCAGTGCTCAGTTATGGACAGAATACTCAGTAATGAAGTAGTTCTATGTACCTGCCTTTTTCAGTACAGAAAAAAAAAAAAAGACTATGGAGAAACTCCACAAAAAAGTACATTGGAAGTCAGCTTTCCTGTTTCCAGCTACTTGGTCAGTTTAATTCCCCAGTTGGAGATTTGCTGCTTGCTTTTCTTCATCCACCCCACCTCCCAGTCTTTCATTTTATATGAGGGAAATAGCTGTTAAACTCCTCTGTTCACCCTGCTGCTGCTGGCTGTCAGGGCTTACAGTCTTGAACTTAAGAGTTCAGTGTTGGGATGGCCAACTGCTGCCTCCCAGCTCCAGGGGTCAGGGGCTTACTCCGCCTGAAACGGCTCGGCTCAAACCACGAAAACCGCGCTAGTGCCTTGTTACATGCACCCACATGCCCTAAAGTAGGGGAGGGGAGGGAAGACGAGGCAAAGTGAGGCAGTGTAGCCACTTCATGGAAATAGATGTGCCCATTCTTAAGGGAAGAAGAGCATGCCACGTGAGCAAGTCGTGCAATGAGTTACTTAATAGTAGTTAAGTTGTTATTATTATTAATAAATCAGATGCCAAATTCTTTCTCATAGCAGTTGCCCAGTGTTTTCATGTTGTGCTGCGTGTGCATGTGAGTCTATTGAAAATAATGCATCAGTAGTAATAATAATGTGCTTCAAAAATCCTGTCGTGGGCCAGTAGAAGGAGGGTTTACTTAGAAAGTTTAGGGGTTTATTTTATTATTTTTTTAATGAGAGAATTTGAGTGCTTTGCTAGAAGCTGTGTTTTATCAAATTAGCAGTGTCCTAAAAGAGAGGAAACCGTAGCATTTAGTCAGAAAAGCTGACAGACTTGACATTCGTTTGGAAGTAGATTGTGACTGATTGCTGAAGGGTTGACAGTCTTAAGTTTCAGTAGCCTGCTGCTCATTTCCTGAATGTGCATCCTGTAAGTGTTAGTGACTGTCTCCTCAGTGACAGTTTCCCTGCATGGTCAAAGTAACATTAATGTGTTTTCCAGCTACAGTTGACAGATCTGTGTGGCTTAGTGTCACGGCACTCCCAACCATTGCAAGCAGTGTCTGAGAATTGTGCTAGCTAGACTCAGCTGCTGGGGACACCCATTGCTTAATGTTGTAGAAATTCTGCTACCATTTGAGTTCCTAACAGCAAAAAGTCAGCAGGAGTTGATGTTAGCATATTTCTGGGCTTTTACAAAACTGTTCCCGGGAAGGAGTGAGTGGTAGCATCTCGTTTAAACATGTTGACAAGTTAGGGAGAAGAGGCTGGGGAAAGCACAGCTTGGAATAGACTAAGGACATCTCTTTCCAGATAAAAATCCAGCCACTTTGGTTACCCTACCTTGCAGTGTTTATCAAGCTGAGAGTTTCTAATCTGTTTGTTAATTCTTTGCTCCATTTGAGGATTTTGTCTTAGCAGTGACAACAGAGTCCAGCAAGCAAAACAAAGTGTGGGACAGCTCAGAAACCCGTATTTAGACTTCTGATATTTACTTTGGAATACTTGCCATATTTTCCCAGTGCTTTTATGTTTCTACCTGGACACTTGCCTAGCAGTCTTGAGAGTGGGTTTTTTTTACAATCGCAGGGTGTCAGGTTTTTCTTATAATTTTTTTATTGTGCTTCACATTGAGTGGCTTTTGTAATGAGTAAGAATGTTAAGCCAAGTATGTTTTTACCTCTGCAATATAAACAGGTTGTTTCCAAAAAACTGAGTGGGATAACCACCTCAAAGATTAAATAACAATTAAAAATTTATATTAAGTTGGCCTCTTTTTTTACCATGAAATTTCTGAGCATTTATTCCTTAGAACTTTTGCCCTATTTTTTTCCTCTTAAAAATGCTGCCACATCTTCCACTGTGTCCTAATAGCACATCCAAATAGTACTGTAGTTTTTTGGGGGGAAATTTTGGTTAGGTTGGGTTTTTTGCTTCATTATGTTTAACTCTTAAGTTTCTTATTTTGTTTGTGCATATTGTTTTCCTATTGACTTTTAAGAAGAGCACTGTTTGTATATATGAGGTACCCAAATCTGACAAAGCGTGGTAAAGGAAACAAGCTGGATCAGGGTTAACATAGCAGATGAGGACCTGTTGTGTTTCCAGTGTGTGTTGCATATATCGCCTTCACCATAAATCACTTGATCTTAGTATCCAGGTTCTCAAGTGGATTGAAATGCAGGTTTTGTGGAGGCTAGTTAACATCTCAGGGTAATAGTCCTGACTGAGTAGAAGGTAGGGGTTTTTTTCTAAATATGTAAAGTTCCCTTAACAGAATCAGCTTTCATAATTATAAATATGCCTGCATGCTTTGTGGGCAGGAAAGTAATACCAAGACAACTACATTGAAATTAATTTCAAAAAAAACCCAGTAAATAAATGCTGTTGGAGTCCATCTTTGGTCGTGAACCTGGAGCAACATACACAGAATCTCTTGGTTTGTCTAAATTGATTTTGCACACAATATCATTTCAGTTCTGTTGTTTATTCGCCACTGGTTTGCAGTTTCAGGAACTGATACTGTTAGATCATATGGTCATTCCCACTGTGATCAAAATACAGATATCTAAAACCCAAACGCTTTTTTCCCCTTTACCCCCAGTACTAGGCTTCTACCTGTGGCAGAAGGATGTTAACAGTAATGGGGAGAAATATGTGAAGTTTCCCAGTGTAGAAGAGTTGGTACTCCCTGTTGTCCTGAATTCACATCCAAACCTAAACCACAAAGCAACAGCTAGGCTGTAGCAGACCTGTTGGTTGGGCTAAACGACAGGAGCCAAACTGGAGATTTTTAGCAGCCTTGCCTAGTCCGTGTTTTTCACAATGTTTTGCATTAAGTGTCCCATCACTGTAAATACCAGTGTTGCTGAATTTTACCAAAGTTCCCTTGCAGTAGATGATAGGAAACAGGTCCATTTTGTAGTGACTCACCAAGCAGAGCTTTGCCTACAGTAGACTTTAAGGGTCTTTCTACATAGCTGTTAAAATTGAGTCAGGGTCCTGTTTAAAATTATAGCGCTCTATTTTGTGGTGTTATGTGACTTTAAACTTTGCGATGTACTAACTATAGCATCTGATCCTTGTATGAAAAGTGATTTAAGGTTTCATCTGTGCTACAAAAAGCACCACAGCTCCTTGTGAGTTGGAGCCTACTTTTAAAACTTGTTAGGCCACAATAGATGCAATTTCATCTGTAGCACGCAGCAGACAACATCTCTTTGCATCCACAGTTTGCCTGCGCGTTGCTTTTCATTAAGCTATGCAGGAAAGCTTTTCTCTAGAAGTCTCCCAGAGTCCTAGTTAGCTTCTAGCAAATCAAGTGCCCTCTGCAAAAGAGCCATTTTTGCCCTGTATGTGTGATAGTTGGGACTGGTGACATTCAGCAGTGTTAGGGTTCCTATAACTTTGTAGTGAGAAAGGGAGTTTTTTGACTTGATTCTGACAGCCTTTCTGTAAGGTAAAACAGAGCACTCCAGGTGAAAAGAAAAAGAACAAAAAAAGGGAAGAATGCATTGTGCCAGCCAGCATTAAGTATTTTAAGTATTTTAGCAGCAAACATTCTTGACTGTGGTGGGCAGAGGGGAAGAGACTGGAGTGCGCAATACAAGGAGGCCGTGTTCAGCAAGCAATGTTTCCTTGAGCGCTAAATGCCTCTTCTTGGCTATTAGTGTGTGTTGTTACCTTCACAGAACTAAATTCATCTTTTTTTAATGTTTGTTTTTATTAATTGAGATGAGGTGGAAGCCCCTCCTGTTTCAGATGAAACACAACCAACCATAAGTGATGATTTTCTTCATCAATTTCTGTTGAGCAGGTTACACAGCTTGTTAGAATAGCTATTTTAGTGACATGGTTATGATATTATGTGCTTTCTTTCTCCTCCCTCTCCCTGCCAGATCTGGCTTACCCTTTCTGTATAAGGCGCTGTGTGGGTTTTTTTGTTTTGTTTCAGGGACATGTGGAGAAGAAGCAAAATGAAGTGAAAATGCAAGCCAAGGTAGAACAGCCTTACTTTAGGGGGTAGCCTTACAACAGAGCTTTATAGTGAGTGTGCTGTATTCCAAAATATGTAAGCCAAAAACAAACAAAAAAAGCATTCATTTATGCAAAAAAAACTAAAAGAGGTGTTGGAAGACTTCTTTAATGTGTACCTTCTAAAGGTGGAGTAAGGTCTCACCAAGTGATACATTGTTGTGATACTTCTTGCTGGGTCAGTAGGAATGGGTTGGGGTATAAGCGCTTAACATTTCCTCCTATGTTCTTACAAGCAGTAAGTTAAATGTGGTATTTATGAATGTGCCTTTGTGAGTATAGTGACTGTCTAATTGCGGAGACCGCTTGGGCTGGACGAGAGACAATGGTCAATTTATTCTTTCAAGAGGTCAGACATTGAGATTGCAGCCCACTGGTCCATTTTTGACAAGCAGCATCATTGGCTGGTCTCTACACTGCACAATACGTATTCATATGTGGTAGAGATTGGGGTGGGGGGTTCGAAGGAATGTCATGTGATGCACAGAAGCTGTTGATAGTTTTAGGTAGTCTGCCGTCACAGGTTGAGTTTGTATATGTATTACGTGGCTTCTCTTTATGTTTGTGTGCATGAGTATGAGTGTGTGTGGCTTTGGTTTTTTGTAAGCACTGGAGAATTTGAAACAGTGATGTTTGAGACAAATTTATACATGTAGAGAAGATGATGTTTTGTAGCTTCTGTTAAATAGTGGGTGCAGGCACACTTTTATCCTCTCTGCCCGTGTCCTGATAAACAAAACAGGAATTTTTTTTTTCAGCCCTTCAACTTCCAGCACACTTAACGTTGCCATTTAAATGAACAGGGTATTACACAAGAAGAAAAAAAAAGTTTTTGAAATGGTGAGGTAGAAGTGTTTAAAAGGAAAAAAATCAGTAATTTTTTGTTTCTTCAAAGCTGTTTGTAGCTAAACATGGGAATCTGCAGTGTCTCCTTCCATTTGTTTTTTTTTTTCCTAAAAATTCACCTCTTCGTCCCACCCAAAATATGAGGTGTACAAGATCAAGAGCTGTTGTTGTAGCGCTTTGTAATTCCCACCCTGTAAAGAAACTCCAGTGGGATCCCTCAGCTCTATTCAGGAAGACAAAGAGAGGAGAGACTCTGCAGTTTTCTTTGCTTCGCTCTCATTCCTCTCTAATGGCCTTGAAATGTATTATTATGCAAATGTGAATTTTGATACTGAACTTAAGAAGAGGTTGTTTGTTCTTTTTTCAAAAAAAAAAAGGTCCCATATGTGGTCAGCATTGCTTCTTTATTTTGTAAGTGAATTGTAAACTATGCATTCTGCAAAAGGGGTGTAGGGGACAAAGATACTTTGCTAAAATGTTCAGGAGTTTCTGTGTCCATGGCATATCCATTATAGTTTGGGGAAGTGAGGAAGTGATAATTTTGAATTAAGAAGGAATTGATAAGAACCTTTTGTTTTGTCAGAAGCTGGCCAGTGGATAACTGGGCAGAGATTTGAATAACCGATGTTGGCTGCAAAACAAAATCAGCTCTCAGCCTTGCACAGGGTGAATTCAGCCACACAGTGTTAATCCAGGGCCAAAGGGTGAATGGGACACCAGGTCTGCCTGGGGAATATCTACCACCTCCTGTGCTCTGGCCCTTGTTAAGCTCAGGAAACCCACTGCCACAGGCACTGGTTTGTTTCATTGTTTTTGGTTTTGGTTTTTTTTGTTGTTTTTTTTTTTTTTAAATTTACTACTCGTTTTCCATTTCAGCAGTCCTTGTGCTTTTCCAGGAGAATTGGAACATGTCTAGTCTTTGATACCCACACTTCCTTATCCCTAACGTTTTCTTTGCTGCTGTTTCTGGTACTCTTCATACAGCAACAGAGCAGCTGTGGGCAGGATGGTGGAGACGGTACTTACTTTCTAGTGCTGATCAAAGCCCAACTATGAGGACTGTGTATTTTCAACATCAGCAGCTACCGGTGTTTTGTTGTCTGGTGTTGCTGCCAGTGACTTAGCACTAATATTGACAGAATGTGAAATTTTAGGGTAAGTAGACTGATACGTATACCAGGTCCCCTCTATTTAAAAGGAATTACCCTATTTTTATTATAAGGTGATATCATAATGGTCATTAAAAAGGATTTACTTCCTCACATCTCCAAAATGTAATCATTGTGAATTATGTGCATTCCTTGAAGCTTGCTGAGCTTCCAGGAAGAGTCTCCTCAGAAAAAATGTAGATCTCACTGCGCTGTCATTATAATAGGGACCTTTTGACTTGACTTTTTCCTTTCTCCATGGTGAACCATGGTACCGGCATTATCTTAGGAGTAATATCATAAACTGAGAGATTATCCTGCCTGTATTCAGTGTTTTCATGCAGCAGTTTTATTTTTGTTGACATTCACAGTACTGTAATAAGTAATAGACTTGATGATCACACTCGCATCTGTGCCTGCCTTGCAGATGTGATCTTATCAGGGTTCCACTCTGTCAGAATGCCTTTAAAAAAAAAAAAAGAAAAAAGAAAAATCAGAAGCTTAAACTCATTCATAAAAATACCTCGTGGTACATTTCCCCTTCTGATGTAACCTTCTAAATCTTAGTTTTTCTTCTAAACTTAATGGGCTTTTATTTCCATCTGTTATCTCCTTTGTAAAAAGATTTTTGAACTAGTGGTTTTGAGCACAGATCGGGAAGCCTGAAACTCCTGAATTTTAACATTGGCCATTACTCTTCCCTTGCCATGGGCAAGTCATTTAACTACTTTGCCTTTGTTTTTTCATCTGTAAAGCGGGGTTGTTAATAGTACTTACCTACCTCACAGGGGTTTTGTGAGGATCAACTAGTAATGTTTGTCAAGTGCTTTAAAGAAAAAGGCATTATAGAAGTATTATGAGGTTTTCACGGCAAGATCGCTAGTTCTTTTTACATTGTTTGCTTGTGTGGAAGGAGATAACCTTTTTTATATTTTTAATTATTGAATCCATCACACACTCAGATCCTAAATGATAGAAGTTGGTAGAGATTCAGTTACTCATACTTTTCAGTCTTTATGCCTGTTTCCATCCTCATCTTCTCTTCTTTATATGGTTATGCCAGTGTTGCTACAGGTCACATGTCTCCAGTACTTCTAGATAAGCTTCAACATTGAAGTACTTTAAGCTTGCTGCTTCTTTCACCAGACCACCAAATCGGAAAAAGTTTGTACTTCTCCCTGCCATTAAATGGCAGTTTTGGTAATGTCATCTTTCAGGTAGACACATCTTTTCCTGCCATCAGGAAGGGGAGGTGGTGGTGTGTAGTTCCAGAGAGGGGACTGTAAGATGAAGAACCTGGCCACTTTATGCTGCTACTGCAGGGATGAAGGGCAGAGTAGCTTCCTATGTCCTTCCCTGAGTTAATTTCAGTGTGTTACCAGTCACACTTCAAATGCAGTGTCTCTTCTTGTCCACAATATACAGAAGCCATCACCTGCCAACAGAACGTAGGAGCAGAGAGAATGATAGTAGATGCTGCTTGTGCATATGCCTTACAGCTGTCCCAGAATGTCTCTGGGAGGGTGGTGGGGGATGAGGTCTTCATTGGGTAAATCCCACAGCTGTCAGGGAACCTCTGCTACTTTCTCTCCTCTCAATCACTTGGTCGCTGTTTCTTCTTTCTTGGATGTGCGTCTCAGGGATGTGCATATGAGCCCCCGCCTCTTGGAATTTGGTGTTTGAAATATCAAGAACGTGGTTTCTGTACCTGAAACCTTTCTCTCTGACACTCCCTGGTCTTCTCTGTCCTGCATTGCTCCCCATGGCCTTAGGAACATCTCTCCACTGTTGCCCTATGCCACCCTCTCCATCTCTGCTGCTAATCAAGGTGAAGTGTATACAGTGATTCTGCAGAGAAAAGCTGAAGTGGTGCAAGTGCACATGTGGGATTTACACACAGAGTTATCTTGGGTTTCTGTCACGTCTGCTCTGAAGCCTGCAGAACATCTGATGCATAGTGCTTTTTCCTTCTCATCTAGAAAGCAGAACAAACAGCAGTATAAATCTGATTATGGTAATTCTGTAATGTTTACTTTTAACTAAATGCTAAGTATTTTCCTTAAAGAACCAAAAAAACCCACCTTCTAACAAAAGTAACCAAATGCAATCTTCCTGGGTGCAGAAGAGGAAAGGGGAGGAGGAAAAGCAGTGACAGGGGAGCGTTCTGATCTACTTGCATCTCCACTGCTCAGCTGGAGGTGTGAAATGCTGCTTTGAGTTCCACAAACATAAGGGATTATGTTTACAAAGGTAAATGCCTTCTACCTGTTCAGGAAACTGGCTACTGGTGGGCATCGGGAGTTTGGCAAGTTTCTCTTCATTGCAAACAAGTAATAGGAGAAGGGTGTGTCTGGAAGAGGAATGGAGAAACAGATTCATTTCATCTAGTCTTCTTGGTAAAATAATGCCACCACCTTTTCTCCTTATGGAATGGAGGGATGAGGTGGCTGAACAGAAAATCATTGATGTCCAATATGGCTGGATTAGAAAAGGCAGCTTTTCTACTTTGCACATAAATAAGTAACAGGAAGGTACAGCTAAAGTCCTCTTGCCTGAAACACTGTCCCTCAGAAGCAGACATTTTAATAATAAAAATAGTGGCTGTGTGTATATTGATGCTATTTGCAAGTTACCTGTAAGTGTTTGTTTTTTTCATTATACTTGAAATGGCTTCCTTTACTAAACTCTTAGCGTAGTTCTGGTTTCTCCCCTCTTTCTATAGCATGCAGTAAAGAAAATTACAGGACAAATGGGGAGAATGTAGAGGAGATGACACAATGTCTTGCATATCCAGGTTTCATCTTAATTTCCATCCCATATTCTCAGAAATGTTTGAACTTCCTGAGGGTTTTCCATGGACACAGAAACTCAGCACTTTAGAAGGTGCTCTTGTAAGGCCGGCTGCCCCCTTTTCCTCCTTTTCTATATTTTTATTTTACTTTTAGTATAGTGGTACTTAAGATCACTGGTTCACTTAAAAAGAAAAAAAAAACAATAAAATGTTTAAACTCTACTAATGTACAAATAAGCTGAAATGTTGCATTTTATGTGTATTTTTGCCATAGCAGGTACTGTATTTCTCATGCTGGATTTAGAAAAAAAAAAGGAAAAAAAAAAGAAAAAAAAACAAACAAAAGGATGATGTTTTATTGGAGTGTGACAAGTTAAGAGTAATAAAGAATTAAGTCGTCGTCATTTCATTGAAACTGAGAGATGTGTAATACTTATATATAAGTTTTCTGAAGGTCTTTTTGGGGGGGCTTTTAAACAGCTTTTTTGGTTTTTTGTTTTCCTCGTTTGGGTTTTTTTTGTTTTGTTTTTGGGTTTTTTTTGTTTTGTTTTTGGGTTTTTTTTGTTTTGTTTTGTTTTTTTTGTTTTGTTTTGAAAGATATGATTGTATTATGTGCAACTCAGTTGCTTACATTATAACTACAAATTATTTTTGGGTTCCTGGAAAAAAAGAAAAAAAATACTAATAAATGTGTTTGGCTGCTAAGCATTTAAAGCTCGTGTTTTGTGCGCGTTTTGTGTCCCGCGGCCGTGTCGGGGGCCCTCAGGCCGCCTTGGCCTCCGGGCGCGGGGGGGCGCCGGGCCCGGCTCGGGGCGGGGCGAGGCGGGGCCTCTGCCGCACTTATCCGCGGGCTCCGCGCCTGCCCTGCCTCGCTGCCGCTGCTGCCGCCGTCGCAGCTGCCATGGCGGCCCCCGGAGAGGAGGAGGACGCGATGGCGCGGTACCGCTCCCCGCTGGTGTCGCGGTACGCCAGCGCCGAGATGGCCTACAACTTCAGCGAGAGGAAGAAGTTCGGCACCTGGCGCCGCCTCTGGCTCTACCTTGCCCAGGCTGAGAAGGTAACGGCGGGACGGGCGCTGAGGGCAGAGCGGCCCGGGGCGGGGGGAGCGTGGTGCCGGGGCCTCTTCACCTCCCGATTCTCTTAAGGGCTCTAGCGGATGAGGGCCCGGGAATCGGCCGTACCTTCCCGGAGCTACCCTCGGGAAACCGACCACAGCAACTTTCCAGGAGCCCCTTTGGCGCGTTCCGGGGAGAAAAGGGGCGCGAGGGGTGGAGGCTCTGCGAGTTCAGGGTTATTCAACCCTCTGTACAAAATCCTCTGCGTACCTGTCGCCCCTCAGCAAATCACTTCTTCTCGTCTCATACCCTCCCCCTTGCACTTTTGCCTGCACTGTAAAATTGGTTTAGTAAAAGCTCTGCTAAGCAATCTTTGGTGAGGGGTTGCCTTTGAGCAAACAGCGATGTCCTTCCTAAGCGCTCAGCTGTTTGCTTTCCAGGAGGTGTAACGGGTGAGGTCCACTGTCCATTCAATCCGATGGCTGTCAGTCCGTGCCAACCGGACCACCCCCTACATCTGGGGCCATTTGTTGTTAGATAGCCCTTTTTTTTCCGAGATGAGTTTACTTTTGGCCAAAGTGAGCGGTACATTTGCCCCACAAGTAGTTGCAATGTTTCTGGTAGGCTGAGTGCTGCAAAAAAAAATACCACAAAAGACTGGGAATTGTGTATTATTAATTCGTCTATTAGGAAGCAGCAACTGAGAGTATGTCTATATGATTGCAAGCTGTTGTGTTAGTAGAGGATATGAAGTTGACTTTTCTAACATGCACTTGAAGCTAAACTTTTTGACTTTGACTCAGGTCCTAATTAAGGATACATGTATAGCTATTATTACATCTCAATTGAGGCACAGTCAATTTTTAAGATGCACTAACTTGATTCCTTGTGATTCTTACCGGGTTTTTGGCAGTGAAAAAGCTGTAATGTGTTCCCAAAAAAAACAAAAAAAAAAAAGGAAAAAAGGCACAAAACCACCCTGCTTTCTAACAGAATGGCTTTAGCTCTTAGACTCAATAGGACCCCGTTTGTTTTGTACAGGGCCCAGTTTGTTTTCAAAGCCCTGGAATTGTTAGAATCAATCCACGCACTAGGTCTAGCTGTTACTATGTGTGCAAGGGCAGAGAAGCACCATGCTGGAGAATGAATGCACAGTGTTGTTACCTTGTTCCTTCTCTATGCAAGGATAGTATCACTACAGCAGCATTGTCAGTAATATGCTGGACCAAATGTGATGTTTCGAAAGCTGAAAATGCAATTATACAGCTGTGCTAAATAGGAGTCATCTTCTGAACTACTGCATGCCTGATTTTGTCACAGTTTAGATGCTGGAGTGAGAAAGCTGCAAGTCTCATCTGGATAGAAAGTGCCAGTAGTATGAATGCATGCTTGAGGAGCTTTACATGTTCAAAGCATGACAATTTAAATATAGTTGTATCAATTCCATCAGATAATCATCACTTTTACGTCTGTTTAAAAACAGAATGCGTGAGTTCTCCAGTAGGAGAGAGAAATCTGCTTGAAAGAACCAATTTTGGGCTTCTAGGTTTCCACTCCCAAGCCCTGAACTCTGGGCTACCCCGTCTATTGACCTTTGCTCTGCCTCCCATTGCTGCCCCAGAGTTTTGTTCCCAGAAAGTAGAGACAGGTCTTACAACTTCTTGAGCTCTCTTTTCATAGTGGGAAGAGGGAGACTGCTATTTTTATCTGACTTCTCATTCCAGTGCAGTTTGTAATCTAATGTCAGCTCTGGACTAAAAAGGAGGAAGAGTCTGCTACTTCCAGCACCTGTTATCTCTGTCAGTGATCAGTTCATTACACATACAAGCAGTTTCTTTAGGTTCCTTATAGAAGATGCATAGTATTTGTATGAAAAAGAACACCCACCCAAATACCAGGTAATAAATGAACTGTGGTAATTTACTGCAGCACATATCCTCACTTCTAAGACATTCATGTGTTGCTTCTTCAGTTATTCTTTTTGGAGATACATAGCTTATCTTTTCAGCTACATTAAAAACCAAACAGTTACAAATGAACTGTGGGCAATACTTACTTTTGTCTTCTGATAAATCAGATCTAGGAAGGTCTAATCATAGGTTTTCCTAAAGTTGTAGGGAGTAGTAAGACGGAAGACGTGCAACTTAGTCATAAAATTTTAGGTAAAGTACAGGGCCAGGCAGATGGCTTCAATATTCACTCTACTTAATAGATGAAATTTTCAAGTGGTCTACTTGGAGTATGTGAGATAAGAATGGAAGAATTATTTCAGTAGAAACTGAATTTGGCAGAAAGTCTATGCAGTGTTTTGCTCCTTTCAACAGGCATTAGCAGAAATTTGAAGGAGCAGGCTTAGCAAAGTGTGGGATTAGTAAGAAAAACTTATCTTTTTCCAACTGATAGTATTTAAAAGTTTGGGTTAAGAGCTGAGGTGTCTGAATTTATACCCATCCCAAAACACTAGTTTAATTTTTTGCATAAATTCCTTTGTATTATGATTCTTCTGTTAACACTTTTTATCTTTAACTCTTGACTTAATTTTATTTGACAGTCAAGTACAAATCTCTTGGAGCTCTCCCTTCTTATAGAAGTAGCTTTGACATCCTGCAGCATCAAACTGACTTACCATATGTTTTGCACCTGTGAAATATAAATGTTATCTCTCTTTCTTTAGTAACCCTCCATCTATTTTTTCTGTGCACTTTAAGTTTCATTTTTTTTCTGTCATATGTTCTTTATACAATGAACAGCCCAGTGTTCTCATTCTGTGTGCAGGAGCTGTGCCATGTCATCTGCCTGTTCTGCCCCGTCCTTTAGGAAAAGTGATGGACAGTCATGTGTTAGAGTGGCACATCAAAATATTGGTACGGTCTCAGAAGAACGACACCCTAAAAGCACAGTCCAGAGAGCTCATCACTGACTTCACTGACGTGTGGTGCTTTGGGGAAAACTTGCTGTTCTTCCTTATGTAGTTTTCTTACTTGGTTTTCTTAGGGTTTGAAGGATGTTTGATTGTTTTCTTCCCGAGGTACTGCCAATGTCAGCAAAAGCTCATAGGGAAGAGACTCCCACGTTGTTTGTGGACAGATGAGAGCATCATTTGTCTTGACGCTACCCTACCTTGCAAGTGTTCTACATCAAGTCATCCCTTTTTGAGGGGTTATTTCTTTCCTCTCTGTATGACTGTGTACTGTGGTCAGCTTTTCCCAGAGGATCACGGATGTCTGAGCAAGGCATGAGATTTGAATCTTGGCCCAAGAGTGTACTGCCTGCTGAGCTTTCTGTGCTTTAAGCAGTTGCAGTCTATACTGGTGCACCTCGAAGGCAGCAGTCTGGGGCCAAGTGCTTTTCCTCATTTCACTGCACACTCGTGGCCATGTATATGCTTGCAGCAGCATAAGTTTGGGTTCTAATTTTCTGATGAGGACCTTGAGGACACATCTGCTTCACTTGCTGTCTTCTTCATTTCTGGGTTCCACATCTGCAAATCATTTTTTCAGCCAGTTTGATTTTGAACAGAACCAGTTTTTTAAATATTTTTAATCCTGGAAGCCTCCTGGTGGGTGATTTCTCATTACTGATGCACAGGACAATAGTATTTTAATTTGGAAAAGGCAGTAATGCCAAGTTCATTGTGAGACTTCTAATTTCTCAGTATCAGGAAAAGACATTTTTCTCATCTTAGTCGATTACACCAGTGTATAATCTTGTGGCTGGATATCTTTGTTTTAAAGTCACCTTGCTGAAAAGCTCTAGCAATTAGTTTTGAACGTGAGCTAGTAGCATTCGTCTCCTTCTACCAGATCAAGTAACTGATTTCACAATGTTTCATATTCAGTCTGAGATGAGGTACTACAGGACTTTTGAGAAGGTACAAACACAAAAAACATATATACCTTTCCATATGTTTTAAGCCCCCTGTTTACAGTTGTGTAGGTCTAGTTGTGGTCCAGAGAGTTTTTCCTGACACAAGCTATTTAATCATATATTAGCTGGATTCTTCTTTATCCAAAAGGTAAACTTCATTAAAAGAAGTTTGAATCTATACTATTTTTATATCACTTTTCTCCACGTATTTTAATTTTTGTAGTTTTCACAGGAATGTTACATGAATGAGGAAAGTATTAAGCCCAAGAGGAACATCTGGGAATGAACACTGTCCTGTCCTACTGGAAAAGGCTGGAGAGCCCTAGAAGGAAAGCATTTGCTGTTACAGCTCACTTGACCAAATTGTCACACTTCTGGGAGATGTCAGACAGGAGTAAATTATTTAAACAGCTTCTGTCTCAGTTTATTGGTGAAGAGAAAATGCAATGAAAGTTCTTTTCCCGTTGCAGTCACTTGGGCTTTCAATCACCGATGAGCAGATACAGGAGATGGAAGCAAATTTGGACAACATTGACTTCAAGATGGCAGCAGAGGAGGAGAAGAAGCTGCGTCACGATGTGATGGCCCATGTGCACACCTTTGCCCACTGCTGTCCGAAAGCTGCAGCCATCATTCACCTTGGAGCAACTTCCTGCTACGTAGGGGATAACACGGTAATAGAGTATTTCCAGTTCCCTGCCTGCAGAGCTGGGAAAAACAAAGCTACAGTTGTTCATTTTATAGCTCTTCATAAACTTTTCTTTGAAAAATATTAAGTGGATTTTTCAGCCATTTTTGTTAATTTTACTGTTGAAGTTAATTCAGTTCTTTAACCTAGCTACCCTAGGAAGGCAAGCTCTCCTTGCCTTCTTTCTTCTGATGTGAAGCAAGATCTGTCTGGAAACTATTCCCTAACCTCTGCTTGCATGTTAAATATTCAAGGAGATAAGAGGGGAGTTGCAAACACATGAAGAAACATGTGAACTGTGTGATTTATCAGTTACACCCCTGTGACAAGAGTTCACTGACTTAGAAAACAAGGTCCATGAGCTTTCAACTGCTACTTGGAACCCCTGCGTAATTCAGGGGAAAAGAAGCTTTTCAGTAGCGAAGAGAATGGATCAGTGTGTTAAGTGAAAAAGGAAGTGCTACTATTCCACGGAACTGTAAAATATTTGTGAAAAACACCATCTACAACAGAGCGCAAACTGAAGCCTTATTTCTCAGTGTATCTTGCTGTTCCACTGTTCAAGCCATTGCAACTTCACAGCTGCTTTTGTTGCATGAGAAGCTGCTGTGTGATTATTTTTTCTCTACTCTTTTGCAAACCTGTTTAGCTTTTGGGTAATATCACCTTCCTTGTGACACCTGCACACAGCTGTACTTCAGTTTGAAAAGAAGGAGTAAAGACAATTGGTGCTCATTAGTCCACTTACTTTCCTGCTGTCTTTAGCCTACAGTGCCTGTATTTTCCACTTGGGGCCATATGATTTAGTCTGGCATTCCATGGGCAGTCCTAAGACCTCAAAATAGTCATTCATAGGCACTTGGTGGAAACAGGTCTTCCACCACTTATGACTTTCCATGGACAGTATAAAAGGAGCAATGGTGGATCCAGCATTTTTGTCATAAGCAAGTTTAGTGCAAGCTCTGTTACCAGAAGGAAAGCAAATAATTTATTTTAAGAGGAGACTTTTGAGTCAACAAAGCATAATCTGTGTCCTCCCTGAGAGAAACTGTTACGTCTGGTCCTTTAAACATGGCCCAAAGTTCCTTTCTTTGCTTCTTTCAGGATTTGATTGTCCTCCGTGATGGGTTTAACCTCCTGCTACCCAAGGTGAGAATGTGATTCTGCAGTGTCTCATAATTGGGGAGCGTTCACCTCCTGTGCATAGCCTGTGTTTAACTTGGATTTTCCTAAACCTTTGTGAGAAGCTAGGAGGGGTTGTCTATATGGGTTGTTCTCAAAAAAGTGAACAGTTCCCTTCCTTTCCTTTCTCACGTCTTTTCCCAGAGCTTTTTTGCTCACAGTGGGAATTATAAGCAGCTCCTTGTTGATCCGTGCCACAGGTACTACATAGCAATACAACTGTATTGTTTTCACAATTATATTAGTCTTGTCCTTAGCTATATTCCTAGGAGTCTGTCAGCATTCAAGAAACTATATAATACAATTTTCTGAGGTCATATGTAGCAGAGTGTAGTGCAGTGGTGTCTATCTGATCTGAATTAGTTAGCATCCAATACAGTCCCATCTACATCCATCTCTGGACTGTACACGTGTCAATTATACCCCAAGCAGCTTTATTTCTGACCAATTCCAGGAATAAAGAAAATACCCAAGGATGAACCAACTGCAGGATTGGGTTCAACATGAAGATTAGACTAGTTTGAGCTCAAGTCCAATGACTTGTGTTAGCCCTTGCTTGAGTTTGTGGCAAGCAGAAATTGCATGCACGCCCTGAAAAACTGAAACACGCCATATTCTACAGTTAGAGGGGGCTCCACAGTCGCCCCTCAAGGTCCCTCCCTGCACAACTCCCCCTTCCTGCAGAGTGGTTTACCTCCCCTTTTTCTCACAATGTTGTGCTTAAGCATGCAAACTTCTGCTGTGTTGTTTGAGGTTTTTTCCTCTCTCATTCTACCTCTTTTCTATCCTTCCTGCTTCCATCAGCTCGCAAGGGTGATCAGCCGGCTGGCCGACTTTGCTGAGAAGTATGCTGACATGCCTACTTTGGGCTTCACTCACTACCAGTAAGTAGCCATGAGCCTTTGCTTTCTTTTTGTTGTCTGTGCTTTGATTAAATTGACCTGCTACTGCTCTTTTGCCATCTTTCCCATCTCTGACCAGTTGGTGGTTGAGAAAAGGCGTATGTGCTTGACTCCAGGCTTGTCTCAGGAAATTGGACTGTTGCTTTGACTAGCTGTCAGCAGTTGCTTCAACATAGCTTCATATAAAGGATGACTTCCAGGCAAACACAGATGTGCATGTTTTGGGCTGTTTCAAAAAAGCATGACTGGGAGTTGCACTAAGCCTGTCTTCCAGTCAGATTTTCTTTGTTTTTCTTTAAGTTATTTTCCACTGCAGCCTAGAAAGTTCTGTTAATGGCTACTTGTTACTACAGATACTGAGTCAAAGGATAGTAAGATCTGGGTGGTTCTGTTCTTGGAGTAGTTTAATCTCTTGCTTCATGAAGACTGTTTTCAGAAGCATTAGACTAAACCATGAGCTAGGCCTGGGTCTTCTACCCCAGTGGTACGAAACAGCAGAGGCAGGGAAATTAAGAACAGGTCATGTCAGACTCAATGTCTGGCACTTTAATGTTTCTCTCAAAGGAGAGTGAAAGCATCAGATCAGGTCTCTGATTTATTGTCTTGCTGTATATGCAGTGTTGGTTCCTCAGCTCTAGTCCTACAGCCCTCTTCATCTACAGCTTTTTGGAGGAGTATATGTGTTAGTTTTTATTTGGGCTTTTGGAAAGAGGACAGAGGAATGTTCAAGAAAGGTATACAAGGTGCAATCATAACTGATGTCTCAGCCTTTTCTGTGTTGTTTGTCACAGAGCCTTTACTCTGTTTACGATCACATACATGTTTTCCCTAGCCTTCCTTTTTCCTGCTTAGGTACTTGCAGAGGCCTGTCTTGTTGCCTTTCACATCCATACTAAATTAATGCAGGTGGGTTTTGGCTTTCCTTGCCCCATCCCTGCAGTGTTGAATAGTTTCTTTGTATTCCTCCTGGATTGCCTGTCCCTGCTTCCAGATCTTACAAGCTTCCTTTTTATGGCTGAGCTTAATCAGGAGCACATAGTTCATGTGTGTACAGTTTTTTGAAGGACTATAGATGTTTTCTTTGGAGTTCATGTGGATAATTTGAAATATTTCACTTTCTGGATTTCTGTAACACCTCTGCTTTCGCCTCAAAGCATTTTCAGGGGGACTGAAGTGTAGCTGAAGCTTGCAGTTACTTATTCCAAGGTAGAGATCTTACAAGAAGTGGTGGCTGACAGCATCATTGAAGTATGCTTGCACAGAGGCTGAGGAGCACATTTTTATAAATAAGAAGGAAAGGTTCCTGAGAGGAATCATTTAAAATCACAAAGTGAATGCAGATGTCTCTGTGCTGAGAAGTTCACACCAGTGCTCTAAGTCAGCCAGGGTGCCCCCCGTGCCCTGGGTGAGCAGAATTGGGGTGAAGGACAGATGCACCCCCAGTCTGGCACAGTCCCTGCAGGCCGGCAGGGGGCGCCCGCCTGGCACATGGACACACAATTGCTGTTTTCTGGTAATATAGTTCCATCTAATTCCAGAAAGGAATTATTACATCTTCAGTACCATTTACTGCTGACATTGGTACATCCTTCTGCCTAAGCCAAATCCTGTTAATTTCTGCTCAAATGAGTCAATTTTTCATCTCAACGCAGAGATGAATCTGTAGGGAACTCCTAATGGCAGACTCAGCAGTGAAGTGTGGTGCTTGGGCAAATCCTCAATGAGTCATGTTGTGTTTATGATTGCTTTCAGACCTGCCCAGCTCACCACTGTGGGGAAACGCTGCTGCTTGTGGATTCAAGACTTGTGCATGGACCTGCAGAACCTGGAGCGGGCTCGGGATGACCTGCGCTTCCGGGGTGTGAAAGGCACCACTGGCACTCAAGCCAGCTTCTTGCAGCTCTTTGAGGGAGACCACAGTAAAGTACGTCAGACAGCCCAGGGTGCAGATGTACGGTCTTGGCAGTTTTCCACTCTGGAATGCTGTTCTCTTTGAGGGAACATTTTGATTCTCGCATTAAATTTACAAAGTCACCATGATCCTTCTGGGGCTCATTGACAAGGCTCTGTGTGAAAGTGAGCAGTATTTGGGAAGGGATGTTTCACAGAGAGTAGGAGATTTTTTGACAGTAAACTTGAGAAAAGCAAAGGACAATTTTTGCTCTTGCTGACCTTACTGAGATGTATTTTGAGCTCTGTTTTTTTTTTTTCCACTTCACCCCAAGGTTGAAGAACTGGACAGATTAGTGACTGCGAAGGCAGGATTTAAGCGGTATGTAGCACGCATTCTCAGCAGTGTGTGACTCCTGCTGGTAGTGTTGGCCCAGATTCCCCTGGTTGCCAAACTGACATCTGTGCTGCTGTTCACTTATTCCCCCTTGCCATCTTCCATTCCCAGTTGCATTTTCCCGCATGAAACCTCACCTCGTAGGTAGACCACTTCTTCTTGTCTCCCTGTCAAAGCACAGCTGTCCATTTTCCTCTGTTTACCTCTCTCCCATCTGCATGCTGCCCCAAGAAATTGACAGCCTGAATCTGAAGTTGTTTTCATCAGGGCAGAATGACAGCCCTCCACTTCAAGAGCCATGTCACTCCATGCTCAAAGTCTTGCAGTACTGTTGTGTCTGGCTGGAACACTCCACTTCTGTGCTTGTTTCTAGGGCTTACATGGTCACAGGGCAGACCTACAGTCGCAAGGTGGATATTGGAGTCCTGGCTGTGCTGGCCAGTCTGGGGGCTTCTGTACACAAGGTGAGCGCCCTACTTGTATACATTGGGAAGAGGGAGCAGTGTTTCAGATCCTAAAGAGAAGGTGCTTTGGTGCAGAATGCCGTGCTCAAGAAATATTGGTGTTCCTTGTTCAGCTGTCCTCTTTGCGATAATGTAAATTCACCACTGGGTACATGCCTGGTACTCAAGTCTCAAAGATCTTAAAACCAGTGACAAATAAAACAAGTTAACTGACCAGATTCTAAAATGACTTAACAACTCCCAGACCAGATATTAGTCTAATCTATGCTAAATTGATCCAATTAGAGTAAATGTCTTTCCTAGTGGTGTATGAGTTCTTAAATTTCACCATTTCCTTCTAGTTAATTGCCTTTCTGATAATGGTGTTATTCTCTCTGTCCTCGTGGATTCTTTTCATTGATTTATCTCTGTTCCCTCCTCTTGGGCTAAAGTAATCTGTGGTATTTTCTTCTGGTTTGTTTTTTTTTCCCCAGTACAGTCAACACACATTATCTGTGTTTGCAAATCACTGTGCAATTTTGTTATACATTTTCAGTGTTCTTCTGATCTGTCTTCCATTCCCTGCAAACATTTGCCCTTGATAGAGTCCTATTCTCATCTAATCCAGTGGACATGCTGTTTTCTTGAAAAACATTTTTAGGCCAGGAAGTACGACTGCAGCGTCAATTTTTTTGTCAATTTTTTTGTCAGACTTTTCACTGCCCCCAGTTTGTTTCTTGCACATAGATGCGAAGATTCTCCAAGAGCACTACTACACATTGGTGGGTGTCAGTTTGGTTCTGTTTTATTAATTTCTCATGCTTGCTTTCTAGATTTGCACTGACATTCGTCTTTTGGCCAACCTGAAGGAGATAGAGGAGCCTTTTGAGAAAGACCAGATTGGTAAGGGATGAGAGAGCTTTCCTGGACTGGTGTATGTGTCTTTTCATTTATGTTGGTATGGCCTTTTAAACAAACTTAGAAATGTCACTGGCAGAATTTGCTTTATATTAACTGGAGTTGACATTGTTAGTATTTTCAATCCTTTTAAAAGAAAAAGGCGGGGGTGGAAGTAAAAAGAAAAAGCACCTACCCAAAGGTTTTTGAATATTAGGTAATTAAAATCAAATTAGTATTTGCGCACTTCCTGTGTTTGTGGGGAGAGCAGGAGTAGCCATGTATGTCCCATTGCCTAGAGAGGCAGACCTGGTCTGAGGAGTGCTTAATGTTTTCCAGTCCTCATGAGGCTGACTGGAAAGGAGGTTTTCAGCTCAACTCAGCATTTTGATCTTTATAAGCAGACAAATTAGGAACAATGAAACTAGGCTGGACTCTTGCCAGAAGAGTACCAATGATGTGATTCTGACACTGTTAGAAAGGGAAAAGGAAATGTCATGTTTTGGCTCTTGGCTGAAAGAAAGTTCGAGTCCCTTAAATAGTTGTATAGAAACAACTATTAGTTGTTTCTAAGCCTTAGTCCTGTCTGCTACTTGTACCATTCTACATTCTGTGGATGATTTTAGTACCCATTCACTAGAGCAACAGGCAGCAGTGTAAGCATCTGACTTTGAAGGACAATGTTACTGAGCAGATTGAGGCTCCAACACTAAGATTGCCATGGGTAGCTTAGAGAGATGGCGCTGAATAGTACATTAAAAATACAACTATTTGTAGTGTACCACATAGGACTATGTGATAGTACTTCTGTTTTGCAGAATTGCAGAAATGTCATCTCACTTTTTCTTAGTCCACATTTAGATGTTTCTGATCTGAAGGGGAAAATGATGGCGTCGTTTTCGTTGTTATATATTGCCCTTAGAAAATTGTTGCATTTTGAAGCTTTAGTCAAAACTATGATTCCTGACACATTTTTCTTTCCTGGGGGAGCACCTTCATCTCTTCTTCCCGAATGCAGCACTCCTTCTGTTGCCCTGTTTGCACCCCTTTTCCTCCTCTGACAGGCTCAAGTGCAATGCCTTACAAGAGGAACCCAATGCGCTCGGAGCGCTGCTGCAGCCTGGCTCGGCACCTGATGGCGCTGGTGATGGATCCCCTCCAAACGGCCGCCGTGCAGTGGTTTGAGCGAACGCTGGATGACAGTGCCAACAGGTCTGTTCAGACTGTGCACTGCAGCAGCTGCAGGTGCCCTTGTGCAGAAGGGTCCTCTGGCCTGCTTAGAAAATACTGCCTTTAAACTAAACCCACAAGATACCACCTTGACAAAAAGCAGTCTCAATAGAACCTAGAGACTACAAACTGGTTTCCTCTGTACCATCACATAACACCTGTTAGGTTTTTTTAAACGTCAAGATCTTCTGCAAAATAAACCAGCAGTGAAAGGGAGGGATACAGAAGCCAGGGTAATAAATTGCTTTCATAGTCTTCCTGTTTCAACAGCACAGTATTACAGTAGTCACATTTCTTAAATTCTCCTCCGTATTTTGGATGCAGTTTTTTGACCCTGCTTTTTTTTTTCCCCTGACTTTTTAGAGAATAGTTCAATAACTTAACCCTCTAAATAATCTAAAAAAACATATTTTAATTTTGAAAAATATTCTTTACAAGAAGTAGTCAGATCCTGGAGAAAGAGCACAATTACTCTACTTTTTAAAAAGTTTCATGAAAATCTGTGCAGATCTTTAGGATATTGCTCAGCAAGTTTTGCTTTGTTTTATAGTTCTTCATTACGACTATTTTGAGCTGAGCAGAAGTTATCTACAATTATTATCAAGTAAATTACAGCAATTAAACTCAATGCTTCCATCTTTTATTTAGTACTAAATCTGCATAAAGCTCATACCTACTTATGAAACATTTTCGTTTCAAAGTCATGTTCTGTTGCAGAATTTGATCTCTTAGAATCTTAGAAATCTCTAGACTTCTAAGGTATGGCACCTGTGAGACAATGAATAGCAAGATTGCTGATGAGAATGTTATTTTTAAAATGTCTCCACAAATGTAATACCTGCATAAAATTTTGTGAAAAAATAGAAGATATTTTCCCAGGGGGACCTTACTCCACAGCTCCTAGTCTCATTAAAAAAAGAGCTGCATAGGCAACAGAAAACAAGGTAAATTTAAGAAATTGCACACTGGTTGATAATGGTGTGTTTATTTCCCAATAGCTACCAAGTTTTGAGAGATGTACTGGAATGTTTAAAATTTTATATTCGTCTCATCTAATAGAAAGACTCATTTGTCCACTTCATGAACCAATTATAAAAATCTGTGCCTTGGATTTTTCTTGTTAAAGCTATAGTGTTTTGGAAGGAGAACAAGCCAAAGAAAGTTCAATCAATCTACAATCCAGCAAAGTTGTTTCAAGGCACTGTGATAGAATTGGAGGGCTTAGATGTAGCACAAGGTTCAAGAACTAGGATATTTTAAAAGATCACAGTTTAGGATTGGCCAGGCCCTGCTGTCACAGATGGATGATGCTATATGTGCTGCATTGTGATGCAGAGCATTTTGCCTGATACAGCTCAGTCTCCACTACTCCTCTTGTTCCCCTCCTCTGCTTTTTGTCAGGAACCTCCTTTGTGACCAGGAGCTGGTTTCTTGGAGGAAGCCCTCACCAAATGCATGGATCCCCTTGGAAATTCCCCACTGAGCACAGCCAGGCACAGCATGAGCATGCAGCATGTCTTACTGATGGAGGGTAGGATCAGTAGTAGACACTTCAACATAGAACATATAGGGAAAGATCCTGTACACTGCTGCCCTGTTTCCTATCTGTGTAATCACTGAATTATCTTGGAGCTTTCTATGTGTGCCTTCACCCTTTTCCCTCTCCTTGACCCTCCCTCTCTACTGACCAAAAAAAAAAGAGAACAGCTCCAGTGTTAGGCTACAGTAATGCTATTTAGAGCATTATTTATAGAAGCTGAAGGGTCTGAGGGGGACTGGAATATGGCTTTGCTGCTGACCGGGGTTCTGGGTCTGTGTGTGTTTCATAGGCGCGTGTGTCTGGCTGAGGCTTTCCTCACAGCTGACATCATTCTGAGTACACTGCAGAATGTCTCCGAGGGACTTGTGGTGTATCCAAAGGTAAAGCAGGAGATAATGGACTTCCTTGGTAGTGCTACAACTATGCCAAAGTGTACAAAAATGCTCCCAGTCCAAGAATTATATTTTCATCTGTTAGTTCAAGTGGTTTCTGAATTTTGCTCTATTCTTGCCATATTCTCACTGATGTTGGACATACTCTGTGAGGTCAGTAACAGAGTAAATACAAAACTTGTCACAAAGGATATTTTTCCCTGAAATACAGAACAGATCTGTAGAACTCAGCAGCCAAAGACACTGTCTAGACAGATCTCATCCAGTCCTGTAACTTAATACAGGTTAAAAAAAATTATTTGACATCTTTTCCAAACTAATGTCTCGTACAAGATATGGCTTCTAAGTATTATCTATTTCAATATCTCTGTTTCCAGAGCGAAGTTCAAAATGATAATTTGTCTTTGCATCATGGGGACAAACTTTTTATCAGGGCCTGGTATAGTAGGACAAGGGGTAACTGTTTTAAACTGACAGAGGGACAATTTAGATGATATAGGAAAGAAGTTTTATTACAAAGGGGGTGGTGAAGCACTAGAATAGGTTGCCCAGAGAGGTGCTGGATGCCCCATCACTGGAAACATTCAGCATCAGTTTGGACAGGGCTCTGAGCAACCTGATCTAATTCAAGATGTCGCTGCTCATTGCAGGTGGGTGAACTAGGTGGCCTTTAAAGGTCCCTTCCAACCCAAACTTCTCTGGGATTCTGTGACCATTGTCCAGTCCCAGAGATTCAAGGGGAGAGGAAAAAAAACTTCACTGCAGAGTTTTCAGTCATCTGTAGACTTTCTGTAATGCTGTTTTTTTTTTCCTGTTTGTTTGGGGTTTTTTTGTTTTGGTTTTTTGTTTGTTTTTGTTTTTTTTTTTTGTGTGTGTGTGTGTGTGTGTGTTTAAGGTGATTGAGAGAAGGATCCGGCAGGAGCTGCCATTCATGGCCACAGAGAATATAATCATGGCAATGGTGAAGGCTGGGGGCAATCGTCAGGTACAAACAAAGTGTCCAAAATACCTTTGTATACTGCGTGGTGTTTGTCTCCTGAGAAACAAATGTATCTGGGCTCTTGTCCTGTCTCACCTTTCTCTGCTCTTCGCCTGCTCCCACAGAGTATTGCTAGTATTATTAGTATTGCACTAATTTGTGCTGCAAAGCCAGGCTCTGCTCTCTTAGGGGAGAGCACTTGTGGAGATCCCTGTTTTCTGTTAGGAGCACTGTGTGTTTGGGCTAATCTGGCCAGCTGTGCTGGAGAAGAGCGAGACCTATTTTTATGTTTGATACTAGTAGGCGTTTTCCTTTTTTACGTGTTTGAAGGAACTTGGAACACAGGCCAGGCTTCTTTAAATGGAACATGTTGGCAGTTGGCTGCCTTATAAATTAAAAGAGGATGAATCAGTACTGTTAAAAAAAAACAAGTAAGACCATTCTGAACCACTCATTCATGTGTCATTCTTCCCTAACTCAATACAGTATATTAACCACTTTGTTTATAGTTCTTCATTCAGCTTCCTGTGTTCAAGCAAAGTGTAATTAAATATTTTCCTTAGTAAATAAACCCAGACACAATTAGATTATATTTCCTTATCATTAAATTTCACAATTCAGGTCAAAATTGATAATCAAATTTCCATCTTAATAAAACACTTTATTTTCACTTACTTTTAGATAATAATTTTTCCTTCTATGATTATTTCCACATTAAGGGCAGAAGTAAAACTTGCAAGAATAATGAAAGGGTTTCATAGCAACTTTGAGCAGAATATATGTGGTTTCAGTTTTCTGAAACAGTTGTGGCAAATCACCCATTATAGTAGTCAGGAAACATCCTTTTTTCCTTTTTTTCCCCTGTGTCTCTGATGTCAGTGGGTCAGTGAGTAAGCTTCCTGGCTAAATGCATTAAGGTCACATCATGTAAATCACATTCTGTGATTCATTTGTGTCTCTTGTTGACCTAACTTCTTTCTGGTGCTGTTGAATGACATACCCATAGGGCTTAGTACGTTTGTAGAAGGTGTTCATATTCATATTCATACGTTCTGTTTTCCTGTGCTGGGAACTTCGGAACAGCACATTATCTAGGCTTTTCGATCTCATAGCACCCAAACTCGCTTCCTTTCTCCAATACTAAACAGATCCCTCCCCTCAATATCCAGAAGATAGATCTGTTCTCTTGAGGCACGTCAGTGCTGAAGCAAAATGACATTTGGATAGAGGAAGCAGGATAGTTTTTATCCTAATTGTAGATCAAGGATAATACATTTAAGGAGAAGATTCCTGCATAGCTGTAAATGCAGCCACATGGCTGTATTTTAGGACCAGCATGGCAATATCTGGTTTTGCGGGTGGTATCTGACTACAGTTGGATTCCCTTGTTCTTACCAGTTGATTCCAAAGGAATGGTTTTTTTTTACTCAGTCTATCCTTATGTAGGCTATGGTTTGCAAAGTCTCACTGCTTGTTAAGTTGGACAGATTCTTTTCTTTTCCCTTTTCAAAATCTGTAGAGGTATTACATTATTTACAATTGGAAAAAAAAAAAAACAAACCCTAGAATGACTCCTTAGAGTATTTGGGAAATTTGAAGAAGTATAAAGGATTCCATTGTCATTAGTTCATGTTATAGTTCAACAGGGAATGTATGTGACATTCGGACTGTTTTAGCCTCAAAAGGCAGATATGAAAGGATAAAGAAAATCTTGTTTTAATGTAGTGGCAAGTGAACCACTGCAGTCCAAACTGCATCTTCTTTTTGCACTGTCCAGGGCAATACACTTCAATATTTTTCCCTCCCATACACGTTGGTGAGATGAACATGTGCTGTCAATAGCAATGGAATGACATTTTTCTTTTTCTATCTTCTTCTCCCTGTACCTACAGGATTGCCACGAGAAAATTCGTGTTCTCTCTCAGCAAGCAGCAGCTGTTGTGAAACAGGAAGGAGGTGATAATGACTTCATTGCCCGTGTCCGTGCTGATCCTTACTTCAACCCTATCCATAAACAACTTGATAGCCTGTTGGATCCCTCCTCCTTCACTGGACGTGCTCCTCAACAGGTAAATTAGTGGAAAGAGGCTGTGGGTTGTAATGCAATGTGGAGTTTAATCCTGCATCCTTTTGTATATAATATGTACGCTCTGTTTGCTACAGACTGTACATATTATATAACTCTCGCCATACTACTAAGGAAGACACATTTTTCTCCTTTGATTTCCTTGACTTTCTTGTCTTTCTTCCCTGTGGTTTCACAATTTTGACCCTGGACATACCAGACTGTTGGGTGTCTTTGTGAAAGAGAGACCCCAGTGAGACAAGCAGGTCCAAATAGGGAGGAGGAGGCAAGTCCTTTTCCTAATTCTATTTTTCTCATCTTGAACAGGTGGCAAAGTTCCTGAAGGAGGAGGTTCGACCAGCACTGATTCCATACCAAAGCAAGATGGGTGGGAAAGTTGAACTGGCGCTTTAGGTATAGTCTGCAAATGTGTGTGGGTTCAAGAAGATAATAAAAGCCTTATTGACCCAGGTCTATTTACTGTGTCATGTTATTTTGGTTCTCTACAGTACATTTAACCCCCAGAGCTTACACCGCCTTGATTCCAGCTGGGCTTTTCATTCTTTGTTTGCTGTTTGATGGAGGTCTTTGACTAGTGATGGAGGTCAAGCCTCCATCTATAGTGTGCTGAGTTACTGAGAAACGCTCAATTGTGACAAGGTTACTTTATCACAGCACCTTCATTGGCCCCTTGCAGAGCACTGCCAGCTGTTAAAGAGCAATGCCTGCTGCTGCATGACATTCGTGTAATACTGACTTGTTGAAGAGCAGAGGTGAGGGGAACTGAGCCCACTCCCATTTTCATCTTTCTTTCCATGCCCTGAAACTTTTTCCACAGGTGTCTCAAAAGTTGACAAGTTTGTCCTGGCTTTCAGAGTACCATAACTTGGGGAGCAAACAGGCCAAAATATTAGAAACAATGAAAGAGGGAATCCATGCAACTTCATGGCTCATCATACTGGTGCTCCTTCATTGCTCCTTTCCTAGTTTAATACTGTTGCTGTGGCTCAGTAGCTTCTGAAGATCATATTTACAGGTGTTGGTAAGAAACCAGTCATTGTGTTTTGGCTGTGATTGTGGTCCTTGGCTGTAGGTACTTGATAATTAGTGGCAAGTGGACTCTGGCATGTGAAAGTTGTTCTCTACTGCAAATTTTGTCTGATAAGGAAAGAAAAAAGATACTGGAATTCATTGAATGCCAGAGAAATTCAAGAGCTTCAGTTTTATTTCTGACATGAATGTTTTGTAATGTCTGTGCTTTACTGGACATTTAGTAGGAGATCAAATTCTTTTCCCTTTGACTTAAACTAGAATAATTCCCTTACCTTTTCTTCCAGTGTTATTATATCACAGAGCATTTCTTCTGCTTCAGTGCAGTAAAAAAGCTCTCTCTGGCCTCTTATTTATTCTAACCCTCAGATGTGACATGATAAGGATTACTTGATGGTTTTTGAAGTGTGGTTGCTAAAAAGAATTAGAAAAAGCAGAACTAACTGAAAGAGGCTACCTGCTGTCCTTCAGGTCATCATTGAAAGAGGATTTTAAAATACTGTATGTTTTAATAAGGCTTGTCTTTATTAAGTAGTTAAGAGCAATGGGAAGCTTCAGGCTGTGATCTTACCTTTCCCCTAGAATATGGCATTCAAAATGTCTCAAACATTTGTGAGTTTGATGGTGTTTAAAACATTTTGCTTGCTTGTGCTATTAACGTTTAATTAGCCATCTGTTTGAAAAGGATAACTCTAATGGAACCCTTGTAATTTTCAGGCTATTACTCAAACCGATAGCCAAGAAAGAAAACAGACAGATGCGTAAGTCCTCCTTTTTAGGTCCTCTTTCCTCCTTAAAAAAACCAACCAACCCTGACTGGAGAGGAGGAACAGTATCTTTTCTCATCATGGGAAATAAATATTTGTCAGGTAGAGGCTGCCAGCTATGAGCTGTTGGACTTGTTTTCCTGGAAATTATAAAACAAGTAGCAGTGGTGCAGAGGAAAAGTCATCCTCCTGGGAAATTGGCATGATAAACAAATCCTTTAGGAGGCTTCCACTCCTTGCTTTGGGACCTGACTTTCTACTTTCCTGCAGAGTTGGCAGTGGCAACGGCCAGAGATGTAATTCTGCCCTCTGCTTGGTTGTCGGGAGGAGGTCACCAAGCAGTGCTTCAGGAGCAGCTCTCATCTGTGGCCGGGAGGAGAGACAGCTTCTAAGCTCTTGATTCTCCCCCTGTACTCAGCACTGGTGAGGCCACACCTTGAGTCCAGTGTCCAGTGCTGGGCCCCTCAGTTCAGAAAGGACATTGAGGTGCTGGAGCAAGTCCAGAGAGGGGCAGCAAAGCTGGTGAAGTCTGGAGCACAGATCTGATGAGGAGCAGCTGAGGGAGCTGGTGTTGTTTATCCTGGAGAGAAGGCTGTTTAGGGTAGTTGTCACTCCTTACGACTACCTGGAAGTAGGGTGTAGCCCGGTGGGGGTCAGCCTCTTCTCCCATGCAACCAGCAACAGGACAAGAGGTATAGCCTTAAGCTGGACCAGGGGCGATTCAGATTGGACATTAAGAGGAATTTCACAGAAAGGGTGGTTAGACAAGGTGGTGGAGTCACTGTCNCCCCCCAGGGGCGGTTGCGCCGCCTGTGCGGCGCCCCCCACGCACACCTCTCCCCGGCACCCCCCTGCCCTGCTGCCCCCTCGGGCGGAGCGGGGGCTGAGGCCGCCGGGGCGGCCCCACTGCTGGGGCTGTGTGTGGGACGGGGACGCGCGGCCGCGGCTCCGCTCGCCGGGCTGGGGCGGGGGGGGGGGNAGCAGCTCTCATCTGTGGCCGGGAGGAGAGACAGCTTCTAAGCTCTTGATTCTCCCCCTGTACTCAGCACTGGTGAGGCCACACCTTGAGTCCAGTGTCCAGTGCTGGGCCCCTCAGTTCAGAAAGGACATTGAGGTGCTGGAGCAAGTCCAGAGAGGGGCAGCAAAGCTGGTGAAGTCTGGAGCACAGATCTGATGAGGAGCAGCTGAGGGAGCTGGTGTTGTTTATCCTGGAGAGAAGGCTGTTTAGGGTAGTTGTCACTCCTTACGACTACCTGGAAGTAGGGTGTAGCCCGGTGGGGGTCAGCCTCTTCTCCCATGCAACCAGCAACAGGACAAGAGGTATAGCCTTAAGCTGGACCAGGGGCGATTCAGATTGGACATTAAGAGGAATTTCACAGAAAGGGTGGTTAGACAAGGTGGTGGAGTCACTGTCCCTGGAGGTGTTTATGGAAAGACTGGGAAGTGGCACTCAGTGCCACGGTCTGGTTGACAAGGTGGTGTTCGGTCAGAGGGTGGACTCCATGATCTCAGAGGGCTTTTCCATCCTAATTAATTCTGTGATTCCGTGACAGCTCCGCGAGGCCAGATCACACTTCGGGCCATTCGGTGCATGTCCCTGCAGCCCATGCCCGTGCGGAGCAGGACCGTCCCGGCGCCTTCTCCGCGCCTGCCGGGCCGCGCTTCCCGGCCTACAGCCCCCGCTGCGCCGCGCGCCGCCGCCCGCCCCCCGCGCATGCGCCCNACCCCGGCCCGAGGAAGGCTCCACGCACCGGTCGCGCTGACGCAGGGTCTGGCTCCGGGGAGTGGCTCATGCTGCGCTTCTCCCTCTGGGCTGCCCGGGGCACGTTCTCCCTGCACCCCGCTTCCCCTGGCTGGGCTCCCCCTGCTCCCCGGGACGGGCCTCTCCTCTAACCCGCCTCTTCTGCCCGTGGCTACGACTCTCGGGGGTCCTGCTGTGCCATACTCATCTGCTCTCCACGCCTGCGCCTTTTCGGAGGTGCCCCGGAGGAGAGACAGTCTGTCTCCTGTCTGGCTGGGGGGATGGAACAGTCACGAAACACAGATGGAAATATGGCAGTATCCTCTAAACAATGGGCACAAATAGACGTGCTGCAGACCCTGTGATTGTCAGCTGTAATAAATGTTAGAAGGAGAGCAGGAGACAGATGTAATTCTTCGTACCTGGTGATGTAAATCCGAGGAAGCAAAGAGCCACAGTCACGCAGATTTAAATCTCGTTGCAGGCAGTGGCTGTGGGCTCCAGGACGGGTCTTGATGCCTCTTCACAGAACTGGTAAGGGCGGGACAGAAAAAATTTCCTCTGTGTGGTTTTGCTTCCTTCCTAATTTTTTGAGGGATGTTTGAATTTAAGCAGGTGCTTGCTTGCTTTCCTTCTAAGCAAGTCAGTTTCGGTGTTGGTGTGTGTGGGTTTTATGTGATGTCATAGCTTCCTACTTCATCATGTCTCCGTCCTACTCTTCATGGCTTGCTGTGATTTTTTTTTTTTTCTGAAGGGGGGAAGTGGGAATAAAGGAAGATCAGTACCTTGAGGAAATGGAGGATCCTTTAGTGGAAATAGATGGGAGAGCAAAGCAGCCTTACTGGAATTAAGATCAGTGGGTTTTTAGTAGTGTAAGACTGGATCTTAAAATCACTCAAAAAGGAGCTATCAGCCTAGCAGGAGAGGGGCACTGCTGTGAGTTTGCTTAGCTGTTGATCAGGATACAGTTGCTTGGTGGATAATCTGAATTCTAGAATAGTTTTTCACCTGCTACGGAGTCTGGAGTGGTGGTCTGGAAAGAAACAAACACTGGAACAAAATTCAATTTCATTATTTATCTCTGGATCCACAAAATGTGTGTGTGACTGTCCCTATGCAGAAACAAAGGCTGAATTCCTACTCTGGAGAATTCATAAAGTAAAAGGCAAGGAAGAGGGTGAGAATAGACATGACATGTAATTAAAGAGGTCAGGGTGGGGACTGGTTGTGTCATGTTAATACAATGTTCATTCTGTATTTAACAGATTAAAATGATAGATACTGCCTATTTTAGTTCCTGTTTATGATAATAGTTTGATAATGTGGTTTGATAGTCTTAGGGGAGATGTCATTCATAGTGACTCTTCTTCTGAAGAAGGATGAAGGTAATCCCTGAGGGGCAGCAGAGAGGAGGGGCGTATTTCTGGAGGAATTGTGCTGGTCAGGGAATGATAGAATTGAGAGGAGGAAAGGTACTGTACACTTGTTCAGGACTGAAGTAATTCTCCAGTTTTAGGAGTCTCTGCTAATGTTGCTTGGGTTTTTCTTCTTTGCTGTGCTTTTAACCTGTCACTTTTCCATAAGGTGGGATCTTTTGCCAATCTCAGTGTTCTAAAGAACCTCGATAATATTAAAGGACATGCAATAATCAAAATATTTGGCTTTTAAAAATTAATGTGTCTTACCTAAGGTGACATGGTAATAGTAGAGATTATTGGTTAAGAGATCTGTGTGAGAGCTGCCAGTCTTAGTCCCATTCTTGGTGAATTCATTTGTGTGTTGCAAGATTGTTTCCCGTGTTTGGTATTTGGAATGCTTTGACAAAGGAATTGGTGATACCATGTTTGAGGCAATAACTGTTTTGGAAATGGTTGGAATGATGCCTCTTCCTCATTGTTAATTGCAAACTTCTCACGGACACGTTAGAATTAACAAAAACATTAAAAAATAAATCCCAAGAAGTATTACAACTTTATCTGCAGTGGTAAAGTTAAAGTGCTTTATATTTTGGTGTATGTGGTCCTATAGCTTTTCTAGCTAAATCAGCAATGACCCTTGCTGGTGATCTGTACCACACTGGTTATTCTAGATCCTACTCTAATTCAAATGGGTAAGATACAGAGAATTTGCAACTGTCCAGCAGGAGGAGGTAAACAAACAGCTTCATTCTGTGTTGTGAGTGTGGTGTCCTAAGTGTCCCTTAAGAGATGGAGAGGTTTTGGTACTTCACATATGTGTCCTCAGCCACACAAGGACTTGCGTAAACTTCTTTCTCTGCCACTTTTTATCCCAGGATCGAGGGTTTTGATACATTAAGCTTACTCTGGCTGAGTATCTGGGAGTGCTGGGGAAAATCTCACTTGTCAGCTGTGGTACTGGTAGTACTGGGTAGGGAAGAGAAGGATGTTGTCTTGCCACATTTGTTTTGTCTTTGTGGAGGTTTCAGATTTTTTTAAACTGGAGGGGAACTAATTACATTGGTAACAGAGCAATTTTGTTTCTGACTTAAGGAAAACACCCTGGAAGAAATGCAAACACGCTTGTTTTATGCAATAGGTGAAGAGAAGAGAGTGTAGGGAAGAGCACACAAACATTTACAGAACTGGTGGACATTACCATACTAATTGGTATTAGTATGACTACAAGAACTGTTGTTACTGCCCATTAAGTGGTGGGTGGGAAGTATTTGATGATTCAGAGATGAGAAAGTAAGTCCATAACCTGATAGTCCTTTTTTTCTCTGGAGAAGAAATCTTCCTGTTCCCCAGAATCAGGAAATATCAGAGGTTTTGTCTTTTGTTATAAACGTTAACAATCCTTGTATATTTTGCTTTTTTTCCTCTTAAGTTATCTGTGCATATAAATTTCTGCAGGAGCAAGATCTAAGTAGTCCAACATGACATGCTAGATAAGAGCTTTGCAAACAGTCCTGAGAGGTGTTTTGAGTGTTACTAACCTCTTCAGAAAGTTGAGACCTGTAAAGACAAAGCCCTGAAGGAAAGCTTTTGAATGCTGTGGGATATACTTGCCTTAAAAGCCCTTTTCTGAAGCCAAATGAAGTGAGACCTTCACCTTAGAGTCCTGTGAAGTGAATCTGACTTTTTTTTTACGAATACTGGAGCAAATAGTGACAAAACAGAGCTACAGGAGAGTGACCTGAAACCCCTTCCTGTGCCTCACCAAGGTAACAGCAAACCATGACAGCAAAACCTCTGCAAATCCTCTGAGGCCCTATCAGCGAAGAGCCATTGTTCATACCCTTGTTTCATTGTCACTTGGGAGCAGTAGGATGAGACTGGCTTGAGAATCAAACTTCCACCCAGGAGAGCCTACAGGGCTGGTGATGGAGACAGCCTCGGATGGCACTGCTTGTCACCGCTCAGGACAGGAGTGTGATATAAAAGACTTCATAATACCTGACTTTAAATAACTGTCAGTAGTGTCTTTTAACCTTTCTTTGGTTGGTACAGCCCCACATCTCCAACAGGAATATTTTCTTTCAAGTTTCTATATTCAAATGAAACTGGACAGTTGTGATTGATTGCTTTCCACAGACATCTCATAAATAGTTTACAGTCTTGCAATGGACGAGAAGGTAAACAAATCTTCTGAAAATTTTTTGGGAAAACAAATATCTATAGAGCTCTACAGAAGTGCCCTGGTCCTGCAGTGTGCTTATTTGGGTGAAAATGCCCATTTATTGGGCAATACTTGACCTTCATGGAAGGTTTGTTTAGACACTAATCAGAAACCTTTGGTTTATATTTGCATAGTGGTGTTTAACACGAAATTGCCTTTACCCTAAGCCTTGAAGACTAGGGTGACTGCAGGCCTGCCTTTTTTGGCACATACAGGTTTTCTTGCCTCTGTGTTGAAAGCAAGGAGGATTTTGCTGTGCGGTGAGAGTGAACACCATGCAAGTTTGTATCCTGGCCTCTCTTTAATGATAGAAAAACCCAAAAACTGTTGTTCCTGAACTCAACCGTAATCCTCCTGTGTGAGTTGCAAGGAGCACTTTCTATTCCTGTCACATATCTTTTGACCACTCACATAATGGGAGTACCAGGAAAGGGGGAACTCCTCCTCTTCCTCTGATCCCAAGAGTCTTGGCTAATAGGAGGTTCTCCACAGAGATGCAGTTCGTGCTTAGCTGGCATGCTGTTTGCTTTGGAGCCAGGTAAATAAAAGGCAGTTCTGCTCTGGAAATAAAATATCTGTTGATGTGTAGGATATCTGCGTTCTATAAGTAGGTGTTAGGTAGAGGTGTTTCTGAGACAAGTTTGACACATTGAACTGTGGTCAGGAAGTCCATCTGTGGTCTGTCTGTCCAATGCATAAACGGTAGGAAGCAGGATTCTGCTTTTTCACATCCTTATTTTCAAAATGGAGATGCAATGGGAACAAATCTGCAAGTTACTTGTTTTGTTCCTTTTGTGTAAACTAATAATTTACATAATTCAGGGGCTTCAGCTCCGCTGGAGCTCTCTCTGTCATTGCAGCAGGCATTGCTGGACACTGAGCATTGCAAGGAGCAGAGCTGTTGCATGGAAGTACTTTTTAGTTATATTTCTGCACAGAATTACATTTCCAATGAAGGCAGGAATCTACAAGGTGCTTTATGGCAGGAGACACAGAGTTCCAGTTTACTTTTTGCTGTCCCTGTTGCTCTAATAGTGCCCTGAGGCAGCTGGAAGGAAACACTTTGCCCTGGCGCATTCTGCTGTCAGTATGTGATCCCAGTTGATGACTGGGCAATACTGGAGCCCTGGGTGGTGCCTCTGCAGTCAGTGGCATAACCTATCAGCAGCTTGCCTGCCTGCCTGGCTCTGCAAGCCTCTCCCTCGCTGCTCTCCAGGTCTCTCATCTCCCTTTTGACACCTGCTCTAGGCTTTTGGTGCATCTCTGGTTCACTTCCAGTACTACAAGAAGTGAGGTGAGGGCAGTTAAAGTTCCCAGCTCTTTATTCCCAGTCATGTTATAGAGAGGAAGCCTACAGGCTGCCTCAGCACTTTCAGCCTGCATTTGTACATGTTGCTCAACACCCAAAGCAGTGTGAGGCTGGTCGTGGTTTGTAAGCCTCAGACGGGAAGTTTGGGATGATCCAGGTTCACTAACACCATATTGACTCCTTAACCAGTGTCTGTGTGAGATTCTGCATTTTTTACAAAGCCAGGTGTCAGGATGTGAGGGACAGGAACTCTCTGCATCTTGTCTGCCCCTTGTTCAGGTGTGTGGCTGTGCTTTGCTCACTTAGGTATTTGTTTGTGAAGCTGGAGTTCTCTTCTGACTCTGTGTGCAAAACAAATATTGACTTGTGGACTAATGGCATTTGCAGCTCCAGGATATGCCTTTGCCTGACTTGAGGGAGATGCTGATTGGGGGAAGGGAAGGAAGGCCAAGGGCATCCTGCTTAAAGTTCCCTTGGACGTTTCATTGAGCAAGTCAGGATTATAGTTTGGAAAACATATGTTTTCTGGTTGTGAGAAGACAAAATTGAACTGCCTGTTCAGTGCAGAGCTTTTGTCTGATTTCTGAGAGAGAGAGGTGTTAAATTGGATGCAATCTACTTGGGATTTCAAAAGCTAAGCTGGAAGAGGCTTCTAGAACTGCACCTACATGCATAGCCTCCTGAGGGGTACTGGGACTTTCAATCACTTCTCTCTCTTCCAAAGCTTTCTTTTTTAATAGAGGAAGAGAATAGAGAACAGTGGAAACCAGCTGACAATCCAGAGGTGGCATTGGGATTTACTGCATATACTCTTGCTTTCTGTTACTAAACATAAGGGAAAACAGAGTTTTTCCCATGATAGGTTACTGTCAGAAGAGGTGTTGTGACTGTCAGAATAGAGGTGCTGTTCTTGTAACAGTGAATGAAAATTATTCTAGAAAGAATTGTTAGGCTTGTTCTGTTCCTTCTGATGATAATCAGTGGAGGTTCCTGCATAGTTACTGGTTATAAAGTTTTCAGGATACAAAAACATTGCTTGGTAAAATGTTTGTCTTCTGCACAGTCTCTGCTAGAGGTATGCTGCCTTTTTGATGGATTTTTTTTTTTTAATCAGTGGAGGAAGAACGCTTGGGGGAAGGAGTTTCTGTCCCAAAATAAAGGACCTATTGAAAGGCTCCAGACAGCCTCATTTCATTCTTAGGCCCTACCACCACAGGCTTAGGTGGAGATCACCTAAGCAAAAGAGGCCAAGCAGGTAAAACACAGGCAGCAGGACATTGCTATCTGGTGTTTGCCAGGAGCCAGGTAATTGAAATCTCTCAAACTACAGCTGTGGGGAAGAGCCAGTGTGTCCAGGGGAGGCACAGTATTTCCAAGTGGAAGCAAATTTGCAGGACTCCTTTGCAAACATCAATTTCTAAAGGACACCTGCCCAAGGAAATAAATTAATTGGACATAATCCTGCATGGTGTGTGTTTCCAACTCCAACAAAGGTGTTGCAGGTGGAGTTCTTCAAATGGCTGTACCCGGTGTTGACTGCATGCTTCCCTTGTAGTCTTCTTTTTCAGGTACATCACACCTGTGTCCTAGCAAGCTGGAATCAGTGGTGGTGTGATTTGTTTTGTACTCTGAATTCAAAAAGTAAATCTGTGATCAACAGGTACTATTTGCATTTTAGCAAAAAGTATATTTCTTTCAAAATATGAAGACTACCTGTTGTGTGATCAAAATTGCTTCATATAAGAAACTTAAATTGCCTTTAAACATGGGAGATGCTCCTTAATGTGTGGGTGAAACTGGTTTTAATTTTGTAGTACTGAGAGTTTGGGAGTTGCCATTAATATTTGTTGTATCTGATGTATTTTTTCCTTCGTATTTCTTACTGTTGCTTTATTTCAGAAGTGTGTATGTTGCAAATAACAGCAGTTTCACACATGTGGTTTCACAAGCTTTGTGGAGCCCCTTTTGTTACTTGCTATCTCCTGGCTAGGAGAACTTGAGAGTTGCTTTAGGTTTGTATCCCTCAGTCAAAGGAAAGACCTTACTATGTCAATCTCACCTACCAGATATCCTGCTCCTCCTCCTCTTTCTGGCTCATGCTAGGTGGTGCCTGGCTGTGTCAGGGAACCTCCTTCCCAGTTCCTGTGATGCTGAAAGGGTTCAGTGGCCTCAGCACCTTCTCTTGGAGACACCTGGCTCTGAGGGCAGGGCCCAGGGTAGTGTCTCCATGTGCCACAACAGGAGCTTTCCCTTGGTGTGATTCCTGCTGCTCACCCTGCCCTTCCGCACAACCATGCCAGCAGCAAGGTGAGCCTCACGCTCTGGGCACTCTTCCAGATGGGTGCTTGCAGGAAGGTTTCTATGGGAACCAGGGGCAGGAAAAACCTGCCCACCAAGTTCAGTGCTCTAATGTTAGGGACAGGAGAGCAGGCAGGGGAGTGATCCCCAGCAAGGCGGAGGCCAGGGTGTGATGACGTGGACAACAGAGGGTGTTCCGTCTGCTACACCTGTCTTGGGACAAGGAGAGACTCACTCAGTGCTCTCCTGCCCTGTTTCCAAGCACTGTGGTTAATTCCCTTAATATGGGGTTTTTTTCTCAGTCACATGCCTGACACCCTGGCCTGGCTCCTCTACAGCAGGTTGGGTCAGCAGTGGTTGTACATGCAAAGAAGATTAATAATGGCTGAGGGGAATCTCTTACTCACAAGCTCAAGGCACTGAGGATGGATTCTGAGCACAGGCAATGAGAAGCATGGCAGATGTACCATGTGGTGACTGCATTCCTAATAAAAGCCACTGGAAACAGGGTTAACTGGGCTGAGAGAAGGCAGGGGAGAAGGATAACTTGCAGGCTCAGGAACAGAGCAGCCATGGTTGCAAGGCAGTGAAAAAAGCATCAAAATACATTCACAGCAATGTTGAAAGGGAAGTAAGTAATGTCAGCCTATTTACCTGGTTGGGGTGCATGCTCTGTGTGTTCCCATGTAATATGAGCATGCAGATGCTCATTTTGTAATTGTTGTTATGTCTTCAACTACTAAGAGAAGAGTTGGTGCTAAGGGAACAAATGGGACTGGAGTGTAGGGAAAAACACACAAACATTTACGGAACTGGTGGACATGCAACTGACCATCCTGTGGACAACACTACTTCTCAGAAACAAAAGCTGGATTTTATTTTTTTTTGTTTGTTTGTGATTCTTTTTGCCCTAAGCAATAGTGTCAGTATAGATCAGAGTGTCTCTTCATCCATGCTGGCCTTTCTCAGGCAGAGAGCTGTTTAAATCCATAAGGAGGAAACCTTATCAATTGTGTTCCCAGACACGGATGTTTTTTATGCTTTTGCAGTGTTGTGCAGCTCCCTATCTTGGAGTGCTGTAACAAGTCGCTTCCTGGCTGCAAGTGCTCACTGGAAAGCTCACTGAGATGCAAAGGCAATATAACCTTGTAATCAGCACTGTGAAATAACTTGGGTAGGGCCTATGGGATGAATCCCTGGGGTTCCTCCTTTTAGCAGCTTACAGTCATAAGTAGCTTTACTGAAAAGGGAAGCTGGAAAAGCCATCCTAGGTGTGCAAATGTTATTCTCCCAGGTTCTTTCCCAAGGAAGTGTGAGTGATCTATCCCGGCACTGGCTTTGTCTGCTTGGTAGAGGTGGCCCTTGCTGTCTCCCACACACAAATTGTAAGGTTAATCTTAAAGTCCAGAATCACTCTGATTACTGAGCTATTCCATTGTTTTCCTGGAAATCCCCACAGAAATCTCCATAAAAATATGCTGTTAACTAGTGTCAGGAAAGCAAGGAGGGGAGCTCTGTCACCTGATTAGTTCAGAGGAGCCTGGTTTGTGACTCATTGCAGAGGTACTTGATGACGTTTTGTCCACATGCACATGCTTCAGGGAGTTGTATTCTGCAGCCCTGCACACCTTACTCCTGTGCTTTGTGGTGCTACTCCTAAAATCTCTTTTGGACTTACTGCATCTAATGATACCCCCTTAAACCCTTTTCACTGCTCCTGTCCCTTCTCCATGGTCAGTGTCTTCAGAGAATAATGGTGTATGGGGTATTTTCTTAGTTTACATCATTAATACAGGAGTCGCAATATGCAATGGAAGAGGTGTTAAAAGTTGACTTGTTTTTGACATTCTTTCAACCAGCAATGCTATTATTTCCCCAAGAAATTTAGCAAATGACAGTGTGCTCTTTCTAGCTGGTCAGTAGGTATGAAATCAAAAGGAAATTCCAGTCTCTGGAATTTATTTCTTGTATACCAAGGAATTTAATTTTCACATGACGTAGTTGTGTGTGAGGAGTTTGTCAGTCCCCACTGTGTTCTTAGATGCTAATTAAATTCTCTCATCACCCTTTTTTTCTTTTTATAACAGAAGTGTAACATCTCACCTCTGTGGACAGCATTTCTGGAACTGCTGACACCCGTGCCACTCAGCTGTGCCTAGTGCAATGTCAGGTGAGCACACAGAAATTGACACAGTATCTTCTCATTTCATTGCTTGCTCTGTCTTCAGCTGGAACTTCATAACAAAGGTTTCTGGTTCCAAGAGCCACTCTTTATGTGAACATACTTTCTGGTCAGATTGAGAGAGAGGAAACTTTGTGACCCAGCAGCTTTTTCACTCAGGGTGAACTCAGTTCCTTCTTTTACAATGTAGAAGCTTTTTCTACAATTGAACAGAGAGGAAGAAGGAGGTTGAAATGTGGTCTGCCTTCCCCATTTTTCCTTAAGATTTGCTTGATTGTGTTCTCCCCCCAACATTTCTCCCGAAGTGAGTTGCTCACAATGACTGTGAGAGATTTTTGCTGTACAGTGGTAGCTCTAGGACAGGCAGAATGCTGAAGAATAACTGGAGTTCAGTTGTGGACTTCTGAGATAGAAGCTTTGCTAAAACTAGGTCTTCTCCTTCACAGAGAAGCCAACTTTCCCACCCTGTACTTTTATCTAGACATTCATTCCTGGTCAAGCTGGTTATTTCAGGGCAAATAACCCTGGGGGAGACTATGCTTCAAGGCCAAGTAGACCTTTGTCTTGCTGATAGAACAATAGAAGACTCGGGACATGTTTATCTGCTTCAATTGCAAGACTTGATGTCTGCTTGTATTCCAAGGGAAGCTGTTCACTGAGACTCTACCTGAGACTGGAAGGGTGCTTACCTTGAACACAGAAGACCAAGATTATAGGCATACTCTCACTGCCGCAGCTCTCTATACATGGTCTGACAATATCCCAGCCCGCTGGGAATAAAGGGAGCAGTTGAGCATCTTTCTGAGGGCTCTGATTTTCCATTCTGGTGCCTGAGTGATAGAGTTCCAGGGGACTCTGGACTGCTGCTGGTCTGGTCCATAGGAGGAGTTTACTTCTGCAAAATAATATTTATTTGGTGATGATACCCCTGGGTGGTTGCTGATCACACAGCTTTTCCAAGCAGGCAAGTGACCATATGATGCCATGGAACTATTTCTCTTTCCTAAGAATTGCTTTCGTAGAAGTAACTCCATTTGGCCCTTTTGCCTCTTTTGCTCAATAAAAAGGAACAAAACCATCTGAAATTACTGGCTTCCCTGGTGAAGTGGGAGCTGTCTCAATGTTTTGAGTAGCAGTAGCAGCAAACTGATGAGTTAGTCCTTTCCATGCTGAAACAGTCTGTATGGAGTGTGTATCTTCCAAGGGTGTTCTTCTGGGTTTTCACTGCTATGTGTTGATCTCTCTCTGTTTAGGCCATCACACTCCTTCTGCTGGGGGTCCCTTCTCAGCGCTCACACCCAGCATTTGGCCTCAGGAGATCCTGGCAAAATACACACAGGTACAGTGTGGGACAGGGTGGGGATGTTCTCTGGCTCTGCAAAAGTAGAGGGAACCTGGTGTTTTCTGGTAGTCTTTGAAAGCCATAGGAAAAAAGAGGGAGAGGTGCACTTTTCCTCCAGTGCTTTGGTTGGAGCACAGAACCACGTGTTCTGTGGTTGCATTCTGGCTCTTGCAAGAGGATCTTGCAGAGCACGAAGAAACTTCGGTGAATTATTTCCCTGCTGTTTTGCAACTATTGCTCCACTGTAAAAATGTTGACACCCTCAAGGAGCCTCTGTCATCATCAAGCTACTCTGGATGGCTTGTGCATGGCAGGAAATGCTAGCCTCAAGCTTGTCACCAGGTGGGTAGAGCAGGAAGGAAGGAAGCAGCTGTGGAATTTTGTAATTTAGCCACAGTATTTGCTGAAAGCAGATTAAAGCTTTTTGTGGAGGTATATGGGGAGTGCTTCTTGCTTCTTAGGTGCTGCCCGATTGCAGTGCTTGCAAGAGTCCCCACAGGAGGTGCGGGTGGGCTTGCAGGAAAGGGGAGACAGCAGTAGGTTTTTACTCCTAAGAAAAGCCTGGAGGTAATCTCCAGTGTGTATCCGCCAGTATGCCCCAATGCCAACCATGAGCACAGATGAGGAAGGTTGAAATTTGGGTCATGGACCTTAAGTTTCTTTGGCCTATAATTTGGACTTGCGTCACAGGTGCAAATCCCAATTTTGCCTGCTGCCTTTCAAAGGAAATTTGAGAGCAACAGGCAGGAGATGGAGTGGTGCAAAGAGCTGAGTTTGCAGTGTGTGTGCAGAGGTAACAGGAAGGACAGCTGTGTATTAGTGATGCAGACAGCAGAGGCCACTCTAGCTGGTGTATATATGTTCCTCAGTCCGTGAGGAGGGCTGCATGTCCCTCCAGGTGAGCAGTTCTGATCTTGATAAGATGCTGAGCTTAAGTCCTGCTGGGAAAATCTGTATAGTTTTTTTTCCATGGAGAAGTCAAAATGGAAATGGCAGGCAACATCTCCTCAGCTGGGAATTGTGGTGAGAGGCTTTAAAAATTAAAGGGCAAGGGGTCTAGTTGCTCAAAGGGCACAGAATGGGCAGTGGTGGGATGAGGCAATATCTCTGTGTCTCTGTTTGGTTATTCAGTGGAATATGAAAATGTCTGTTTTCCTTCCTCACCTGTCCCAGAAAGAAGAATCTGTCGAGCAGCCAGAGTTCCGCTATGACGAATTCGGTTTCCGAGTTGACAAGGAAGGTAAAACCAGTCCTGTCCCCCCCACTTGCATTGTGTTCAGCCCTTCCCGTGCTTCCAAGTTCAGAATTTTGCAACCATTCTGTGCAAAGTCTTGTCTATCCACCTGTTTCTGTATCCTACCATTTGTAATTGAGTGCATTAGATGTGCTGGCCTTATGGAAGTCCAGAGCATAGACTATGCAGCAGTCATTTCCATCCCCTTATGCTGTGTCATGGGGAAGAGGGAGAAAAGTTGAGGAGTTACCATTTCCATTAGCAGCTGCATGCTGGAGAAGGGCAACTTTCCCAGTTCACAGTGGGATCTCCATTGTGTTCAGTAGCGCTGCAAGGGCTCATAGCAGGCACAGTGAAATGTGCTGTCTGCTGAAAAACTCAGGGCCAAGGAGAGTGGTGGTATGTTCTGCCCATGTCAGCATCTCAGCTAAGTGTGGGGCAAATTGTAGGGGGAAAACTTACATCCTAGTTTTTCTGCAAGCTGTGGAGACAGACAACCAAATAGAAGGAGGCATAGAGTGCTATTGAAGCTGAGCATGAAACTACAACAGCTGGCTGCCTTAGCAAAGAGGAAGAGAAAGAAGTAGGAGATATAGGAATTGTTTCACTTGCTCTAGGAGTCATTCTCAGGGTTCAGGATGTATAATGTAAGGGCAGAAGTTGTTTGCATGTGTCCCCTGAGGCACCTTGAGTCATAGAGGATCCTCTTTGAAGCAATGACCTGAAGATGAGGACAGAATGATTTTTTTTCAGCCAGAACATCTGTGCATTATAAAATCAGCAGAAAGATTTGGAGCACATTGTTGGGATGTATTATATGATGAAGGACAGAGTGCTTTATGTTAAACCTGTCCTTGTGCTAAAGTATCTATTTTAGGAAACCAGCCTCAGGTTAAGGTGCTCTCTCATTGTGAGTTTGAAAGCGTCCTTATTAAAGCATTTTTGCTGATTAAATATCCCCAAAGTTAACATTTTGCACCTCATTACTTCCATGAGCATATAGCTTCTGCTTTCCAGCTCTGAGGCTTGCTATGCTTTTGTCAGGCTGATTTACAGATCCTTACAAAACCCAGCAGGATGACTGCTGCCGGAATCTTGTTTAATTCCAGCCACACTGTGGTCTAAATCATAAGTAAGTAGGAACTAGAAGCCTGCTGACAGCTTCTTAGTTCTCAAGGTCCCAAGCCTTTTGCTTATGACCATAAAATTTACTGCATGGAGTAGGCAGTTAGAAACCAACCTTTACCTTTCCATGCTCTGACTGGAAGATATGAATGTTTTGAATGTGCTTTTTTCAGATGGCCATCCCATTTCCCACCCTGACGTGTGTTCATTTCCTCTCCTGTTCCCTCTTTCACTTGTCTCCATTCCTTTCTCTTCCCTTTGCTGAAGCAGATGGTGCTGAGCCGAACTCCAGCAAGCTTCTGGGGGTCCCACTGACAGAGGAGCCACAGCAGAGGCTCAAGTGGCAGGCTCATCTGGAATTCACACACAACCATGATGTGGGCGACCTCACCTGGGACAAAATTGAGGTCACCTTGCCACATTCAGACAAGCTGCGCTCCCTGGTGCTGGCCGGCATCCCACATAGCATGAGGCCACAGGTGAGAGTGCTGCCTGTTCTGGGCAGGCATTCCTGCCTGGAGTGAGAGATCATGGAATGGGATCTCTTGGTTGAGAGGCTGCCAGATTATGGCTTTCTGTGGCTGTCTGAGTAACTTCTGTCTCCATTCACCCTGTCCCCCCCAGCTGTGGATGCGCCTTTCAGGGGCTTTGCAGAAGAAGAGGAACTCAGAGATGTCATACCGAGATATCGTGAAAAACAGCTCTAACGATGAAACCATTGCTGCCAAACAGGTAGGAGATAACTTCCTAGTGTTGAGTGGGAAGAAGGGCAGGATTTGCTGTGTGAGGAAGATAGGGTGTCTGCATGACACCTGCAGCAGGGGCAGTTGAGAGGATGTGTGGTTAAATCCTGCTAATCCTGTGGGGCATATTTCTCCTCTGTTTTGTTGGAATAGCAATTGTTTAGCTCTGCTGCTTCCTAGGACAGCGGGGAAAGGGTTTGATCCATGCTACTTGCAGACTAAAAAAATTGCTGCAGTTGCATCTCAGCAAACATCCTCATACTCATTGAGGAAAGGGAAGGATGAAAGGCTGACAGATGCACCTTTGTTGAGGTTGTGGCAGCTGCTTTCAGGGCCTGTCTTTGTTCCCTCAAACACAAAGTTTCCGGACACCAACAAGACTATTAAAGGGTGTTTTCCCTCTTCCTTTGACTTCACAGATTTGGCCAGGTTGTTGATTTTTCTCTGGAATATATTAGTTGGGAAGCCATGCTTCAAATCCAAGCAGATGTAATTCCCAACTAGTGTGTGTTTCCTGTTGTCACTGGTGAAACTAGGGTCTGAGTTTAGGCAAGTATTTCTAGGGATTTGGCAAGCCGCTGTCTGCACTGGCATTTTCCCACCTGTCAGTGAAGGCTGTTAAACTGGCCCCAGGTGCTTGGACAGGGACACTGTCTTTGGTGCCCGAGGACTTATGGGTAGGTGTGGGAAGGCAGAGTTCCCTGAGGCAGGGGGCTGGGGGAAGTGCAGAGAGCTGAAGGCAGTTTTTCATATTCCGCAAGCTGACTCTGTCCTTTTTAATGGCTGCCTGACAGATTGAAAAGGACTTGCTACGCACAATGCCCAGCAACGCCTGCTTCTCCAACATGAACAGCATCGGGGTGCCACGGCTGCGCAGGATACTACGGGGACTTGCCTGGCTCTACCCAGACATTGGATATTGTCAGGGCACTGGCATGGTAACTTGCTTTCCGAGTCTTTGTGATAGGGATCAGTTTGTCTCTGGTTCCTACACAGGAGTGAGTGATTTGAGGTAGTGCTGCCAGATACTGTGGTCTCCAGGTGAGCTGAAGAGAAAGCCTTTCCACCTGGAATACTTTCCTAAGGAAGGGAGAGCAGAGTAGCACCACACATCCAAAGATACAGAAGATTTTGATCCACTTGTTGGGGAGGGGGCAGTCATTATACTCAGGAGAAATTCCTTCAGTGGAGACTGCAGGAGAGCTCCTGCAGAAGGAAGATTTTTGTTACCTAGATGCTGGTCCATCTCTCCATGTGAGAAAGTGAGAAAAGAGTTCTACTCTTAGAACATGCAGTTTTTCTCTACTCTTAAGAGTTCCCTCTTAGAACATGCAGGTTTTCTTCCTTCAAAATCCTAGGTAGCTGCCTCTCTGCTGCTCTTCTTGGAGGAGGAAGATGCCTTCTGGATGATGTGTGCTATCATTGAGGAATTGGTTCCTGCCTCCTACTTCAGCACCACCCTCATGGGTGTGCAGACAGACCAGCGTGTCCTGCGACAGCTCATCGTGCAGTACCTGCCCCGCCTGGACAAGCTGCTTCAGGAGCATGACATTGGTAAAAGTGTGCCCTAGAAATTTCTTGGAAGGTGACATGCAGACTAAGAGTATTGTTTTTTTTTTTTCACAAAGGGGAGCATGAGAGAGAGGAGCAGCACCCGGGAGGCAATGTGTGGAGGAAAGCCCTTAGGAAAGTCCACCTTCACTGGTTGACTGACGTTCTCTGTTGTGATTATTTTCCATGTCTCTGTTCACAGAGCTGTCTTTGATCACCTTGCACTGGTTCCTCACCTCTTTCGCTAGCGTTGTCCACATCAAGCTGCTGCTGCGTATTTGGGACCTCTTCTTCTACGAGGGCTCTCTGGTGCTGTTCCAAGTCACTTTGGGCATGCTAAGTATGAAGGTAGTTCCCAACTCCTCTCCCTCCTTTGTAGTACTTCAGTGTTTAATTCTGAAATTTAAGGTCAAGAAGGTTTTGTATCCACTTGCTGTATGTGGTTTAGGAGTGCGTTAGGGAAGACGACTTCCTGCTGCCTTCGGAACTGGAGGCTGTGAAAAACTTCTGAGGCACACAGAAATTAGAGATTGCTGTTTCCTGTGCATGCCTCATTTGTTGCCACATAATTAACCTCATCAGCTGCCACTCTCTAATGAGTCTAGACCTGAGGGTCCATCTTATCTAAACCTAAGCCGAGATACCTCTTGATTTTACACATTCTGGGAGGAAAGAGAAAGCCAAAGTTGTGATCATCTGGGAAGTTTTGGATGGCATTGCTTGAATGCTCTAAGAGATGAGCATTGTCCTGACTGCATTTGATTTGGCTGGTCTGATCTTTTCCTTTTTTATGTGAAAAACAGTTTTGTATTCAGTCTGCTGTGAGAAGGGCAAGGGTGATCCTGCTGGGAGTTAGGGGAAGGTGGCGCACAGTTTGACATGGTAGGTGCTCTAGAGTGCAGCTCCCATTCTCTTATCCGTAACAAGATCCCTGCTGCGACCAGTCCCAGTGGTTGGTGCAGAATAAGTTTGAATTTGGTTTTCCGTGCTGATTTGATTTCATTTCAATGGTGAATGCTGTGATTCAAAAAAATGCCAGCTAGAATTCTGGGAGGAGAGTGCAGTAGAGCAGTAAAAGATGCTGTTCCCCTCTCAAAAGTAGCTAGGACTTTTCCTGTTGAAAGTTTTTTTAATGGAATTTTGTAGTTGTACCTTCCCAGGCTGTACACTGAATGTACAACTGCATCTAGCAGCCTCAGGAGCACAGTTGTCATGTTCACCTCTTCATGAAGTAAAAATGTGTTGTTGCAGGAGGATGAGCTGATCCAGTCCGAGAACTCTGCCTCGATCTTCAACACGCTGTCAGACATCCCAAGCCAGATTGAGGATGCAGATGTGTTGCTGCGGGAGGCCATGCGCGTGGCTGGCTCGCTGACAGACGTGGCGGTGGAGACCCAGCGCCGCAAGCACCTGGCCTACCTCATCGCTGAGCAGGGGCAGCTGCTCAACTCCAGCACCACTGTCAACAACCTATCCAAAGTGAGTGCACAGAGTCCCACTGCCTCCGCTGCTCCCTTTTTACCATTCCTTACATATTCCCACACAATTACGGTTTGTGAGCAGGAGGTCCTCCTGTTTGAGAGGATTTTTGGTTCCGAGATAATTGTTACCCACTGAAGAAAATGTATTGGGAAATTCTATACCGATTAAATGCTGCCAGTTCTGCCCTGGTTGATAAATCCCCAGATGAAAGGGATATTAGCACTGATTGTAATTATCATTCATGAGAGTGATGATGAAATGTGATGCATTTCATTAATGGAAACTAAAAGAAACAACATATGCTTTTGGCAGAATTTGCTTGAAGCACACAGAGTAGGAACTGGATTTAATCCATTAGTAAGAAACTGGTACACTAAAATAACCTTGGGAGGTAGAGTCAGAAAACAGCAGCAGCTGCTTTGGAGGAGCCAAATTAAAAATGCACCTGTGTTTTATCCTGGACTAAAATCTACAGTTGTAGACAAGACACTCAGGCAATTCTAAAATGTAATAGCCATCCACTTAGAAATTTATATACCATTACATGTGGAACTGCTTTTTGCAACAAATAAATTGGAGTTAAAATTATTTACATGGATCATAGTTGATTCTTGAACTTAAGTTATGCTTTTGCAGTAATTAAGGTATACATAACCTGTTGCACATGGAGCAGATAGAGCAGTAAAGCTGATTCAATGCATTAGGACTAGAACAACTCCTGTCTAAAACTCCCAGTTCACTGGCCTGCCCCTTCTAGTGGTAGCTGTCAGGACCCCTTGCCCAGAGCAGACTGGTGTAGAGGGTTGCTTTATTTTATTTCTGAAATCTGTCCTAATGTGTGCACTTTGTTCTCTCCATTCCCTCTCCCACAGATTGTGCGACGCAGGACTCAGCGCAGGAAATCTGGCATCACCTCTCTGCTTTTCGGTAAGGACAATCCTGTGCCTTTCTTGTGTCGTTGGTGGCTATAGCAGCTTAGGAAGAGGGGGAGCAGGCAAAGCAGGGAAATGTTGGGACAGAGGGATTAGAGAGAAGGGAGTCAGAACTGAAGGATGAGAAGGAAGAAGTGCAGTTTACTACTTGCTTTTTTTGATCTGAGCTCAGAAAGTAAATTTTAGGTTAGACAGTCCATGAATAGTGGACCAACAGGAGTTGTAGCTCAGCCCAGCTATAATGTCCTTCTTGCATTGACCAACAGGTCAAACACATTTCCTGGCAGACCTTAGGCGGTCCACAGGTTGGATGGGGCACTGTCTGATCTTACTCTGCTCAGTTCAGAAACATCTCTGAAGATCTGCGACAGGGCAGGATGTCTAGTGTGTGACCCATCAAAATTATAAATGAAAGCATGATTATGTTTTCCCTTACTTATTCTGAGAGTTTGATGTTGTGACTTCAACAAGGGGAAGTCTTGCTTTTGACTCTTAATTTTCTTTTCTTCACACAAGCCAACATATGGCCAGAAAGGGCACAGTCAGAATAGCTTTTGCAGGGGTTTAAGAGTAACTTATTTCTTGACTCCATAAGAGCGCTTTCTGCTTGCTGTAAGCCTCACTGTCATCACCTTACTTGAAATTGGCTAGCCTTCTTGAAATTGCCACATGTCACCACAGGAATTGTTTTTCCGGAAGGAGACAACCTACTGAATTTACAGGGCTCAAACAGTGTTTCTGTTGTTGAAATGGCCTGAATAAATCTAAAAATGGGCTTTACTGGTCTTTCCAGAGAGGAGCTTTTCTGATGTTCTCCAAGAAGCTGATATATTGTCATGGGTTTCCTACAAGCACTCAGAGCATTACATAGAAAAATTATGGTGGAATACCCACAATGCTGTAAAGTCAAGCATGCAGAAGTGAAGAAACACAGGAAGGTTGCTTGTGCAATCTAAATTCAGAGCTTTTGTGTGCAATGTTATCATACAGTTGGTACAGACTGAACTGGCAGGGAACTTGGCTGCCACACACACCTTTCTTGTGTGTCAGTCTCCTTGACAGTTTGAGTATTTTTATGAAGGTGATAGTGAATTATGCACATGCACAAAGATAAATTTTAAGTTCAAGCTTCAAAATATATCAGTGGTAGAACAAAGATAATTGATAGGGTTTTCTCATTTTAGTGGAGCTTCTGTACAATGGCCATCATATGTTTTACCTAACATTAGTCTTAGTATTTAAAATGTTGGTTAAAACTGAGAAGTTGTCATCCTGCAGCAGTTGACCAAAATAGAAAAATTCAGCCCAAGTGAGAGGAAGGAAAGCTTGAACGTGATAAATTCACCCTCTACTGGGAACTGTCAATCAATCCTAAATTTAAAGTCTGCTGCCTGTGATAGTTACTGTGTAGAACTGGTACTTACCCTTCATCTAGGAGGGAAGGAGAATTTATCCAGAGCTTAATTCTTCTTCCTTAGAGTGAATTCAGATGTGGTAGTAACTTGGTCAGGAGTCACAGAATCACAGGACCACTGTTTAGAAGAGACCTCTCAGTGTCTGTATTCCAACGTCTCCTGCTTGAAGCAGACTCTTGCTCATGCTAGATCAGGTTGGTCAAGGCTTTCTGTAGCTGAGATTCAAAGAGTTGAACCATATTTACAATACAGAAAGAGAAAGAAATAAGGAAAGGTAATTTGTTGGAGAGCAGAACATGCAAGAGGTGTTTTCCTGTTGTGTGGGCATTGCACCAAGGGAATGCAGAAGACCTTCTCCTGTGCAGAGCTGTGCAGCTCATCAGTCTTTGCAGGCTCAAAGTAGAGCCTCCTCACGTGTGGCTGATCATGCAGTGTGGTTTCCTGTTTGGAAATGTGGGTGTTGAAGTTTGAAAGTGTACATATTGAGTGCAGTGAGGTGAGTCTGGGGAACACGCTCTGTACCATGCACACTCTGAGGTGGGAGAGTGTGGAACTTGTTTCCCACGTCTCCTGCTTGTGTTTGGCTAGGATTGATCTGACTACAGAGGGAAGAGGATGGTGTTTTGGCCAGATGGGACTGAGAGATGACAGAAAGAATCAATGGTCTATGTACATGAGAGTAGCCCACAGAGCTAATGTAGCTGTGGTTTCGTTTCTTCTCTAGCCACATTCTATTTTAGCAGCATTAAATTTCTGGGAACCCCCAACATCTACATGCTCACCTATCTATTTACTATCTCTGCATCTCTGAGTAGTGAGAGTTCTTGCATGCTCTGTACCTACCCCTGGATACAGAGGAGGAGATTTTGTTGGTTTTTTTTTTATTGCTTGGACTGGCAATAACTATGCCCCACAACTTTTCTAGTCCAGAAGCAAAATTCAGTTTTCTATTAAGCTCTGTGTATCTGATGTATCTCAAATAACTCAATGCAGCAAATAGAAAACAATTATAAAAATAATTTTATATCTAATTTTGTGCTTTTATGTTCCTAAAGTTTAGGTGTTTTTAATTAGGATCACATGATTAAGAGATACTGTTAATCACTTTTCAATTAGCAGAAGCCTAATGTGTATATAGCTGTTGGAGCAGCTGTAGCTCAGACCACACTTTATTCATATTGTTTTCTATAATGCTGTTAGAAGATAAGCAGAGTACTAATTTGCCAGCCAATGATTTACTTGGCTCCTGAATAAAAGCTGTGTTTGTATAAACATTGGAGTTCAGTGAAAAATATATTAGTTTGAATGTTAATTTTGTTAATCAAGCTACCACATCTTCACTATATTATAGAGGGAGCAAAAATAGATATATGAAAGTACACTTTGGATTTAATACAAAATATTTTTTTTAGAAAAAGAAATAAATGGTTCGTTGTTCCCACACATCATGTACTCAGTATTTAAGGCATTCAGATACATTAACTGTCTAGAGAATCCATCCCATCAGGTGTCTTTCTGCATAAGGTAATAGACATGGGCTGTCAAAACTCCTGGGGAGATTAGTGATAGTTGAAAGATGCTTTGGTAACTTTTACTTTGGGCTTGTGACCATTTCTCTACATCCCAAACATTTGAAGTCTGGCTCTTAGGGAGGCTGAGGTCTCTCGTGGCTCTGACTTCATGACTGGGGCAGGGAAGTGGGCTGTCTTGGTTTTTCAGATCTTTTCCAAGACTCAGTGAAGAATGTGCTCTCAACCTGTGAGTTATACAAATATCAGAAGTAATTCAACCAAAACCTGATTCAGTTTCAAGAGAATTTCAGTTGAAGGGAATTATTGCAAGTTCCCCAGTCTTGTGTCCCACCTTTCAGCTGACTAGATACTGTAGACACTTCTCTAAAGTAGTACCTTGGTATACTGAGTTTCCCAGACAGATTGAAGATGACATATTCCAGTTCTATATGTGGTTTGAAGTATCATCTCCTTAAAATTCGATGCAGTCAAATTGGTATGTACTGTTTACATAATTGAATAGATTGGCAGTAAATACCTGCTTTAGTTTAGGTACTTCTGATGTTAGGCTTTTTTGGTTTCTTCAGAACCAGTAATTTCTAACAGTAACAAAAAAATAAATACCATGTACCTGCTTTCCTTCCCTCGCCTTCCCTCTGGCTGCATGGGCTCCACCAGGGGATGATGATCTGGAGGCACTGAAAGCCAAGAACATCAAGCAGACAGAGCTGGTGGCTGACCTGCGTGAGGCCATTCTCCAGGTGGCACGGCACTTCCAGTGTGTGGATCCCAAGAACTGCATCATTGTGAGTAGAAAACAGCTGGATCTGCACTGCTGTGTGCTCCAGGCATGTGTTTTGAGTGTTCAACACAGGACGGGCTATTCAAATGCTCTCAAAGTGTGGGCTTGAGAAAGAACATGCTAGGTGTCATGGCTGGAGGGTGAGGCTTGTTTAATCTGTCTGTGGTGGAGGGCTGTGCTGAGAGATTGTCTGCTGGCTAGGAGCAGGAAAAGGTTTGGAAACAGGGGCAGGCAAGCTTTGGCAGATAGCTGGGAGTCACCTGTGGACTTTAATTCCTCTCTGCTCTGATGTGTGTGCCTGCTAGGATCTGACCCCAGACTACAGCATGGAGAGCCACCAGCGGGACCATGAGAACTACGTGGCCTGTTCCCGCAACCGGCGCCGCCGAGCCAAGGCACTGCTGGATTTTGAGCGCCACGATGACGATGAGCTGGGCTTCCGCAAGAATGACATCATTACGGTGTGTCAGCCTGGAGACAGGCACCGCAGGGGACAAGCAGGCCCAGCTTGTCTGGGACACTGCGCTACCTCTCCTGCAGGGAGGAGATAAGCTCAGAGCCCAGTTAGGAGCCTGAGAGAAGCAGCTGGTGCTCCTAGGGACTGCCCAGGGATGAGGCAGGGTGTTCCTGTGACTGTTGTCCTGTGGGTCATTCTTGCTGCCACCGCCAAGTCCATTTCCTGGCTGGTGTACAGCTGTGCAAAAGATAGATTTGGTCCAACCCAAACCCCAGTTAAACACTGCACACTGAATTGTTCTAAGACTGTAAAAGCATCAATTTGCATTTCACTGTGAGCATCCCATCTAAAACTGGGGACAAGAGGATGTTTGCAGTAGCTTTGGGCTCTTGAAGGCCCTGGCCCATGTGAGAAGAGAACATTGGCAAAGCAGTTGAGAAGAAAACAGTTCCTCATTGTGGACAAACAGCCAGGGAGCTGTACCCCTCCTGTCACTGCAACCTCTTTAACTGGTATTTTCCACTCCCTCTTTTTCAGATCATTTCCCAGAAGGATGAGCACTGTTGGGTGGGAGAGCTGAATGGACTGAGAGGTGAGAACAGGATGGGTTGCACTGAGGAGAGTAGGGCCAGATGCAGAGCATCTATTTATCTACAACAACTGCTCTGGCAGGAAAGGCTCTGCCAGGTACCCAGAGTATCTGCCAGGGCCAGAGGAAACATATGAGATCAGTCATGCAGCAGTGACCTAGTTACTTCTTGCAAACAGCAAGTTTAGGCTCCATCCTCCTGGCACGGGGTGGTTGGGTGCATGTCACCACTGCTGCGTGTTGGCAGTGTCCTGCAACTGGCTTTCTTGTGCAGCTGCCTTAGTTATTGTGATTTTGAGACAGCTTGCTTCCTTCTTTGGGGGTAGGCCATATGAATTCTGATTTATTCTCAGCTCCCACAGGGCTTTGTGTAAGGATTTCTCAGTATCTTTTTCAGGCTCATCTCTTTGTTCACTCTTTGTAGGTTGGTTTCCTGCAAAATTTGTGGAGATCTTGGATGAGCGGAGTAAAGAGGTACTTAAAAACCCCACAATTACAAAAGAACTTCACATTAAAAAAAGGTTTATGTCATAACTGAAAAAAACACAATTGAAAAGAGCTATAGATTTCCCTCCTTCAGTCTACTTGATTTCTCTGGCCATTGAGTGCTTTGTGATGTGATCAGGCAGCTTATCTTCCTAAGCGTGTTTGCTCAACTTCCTCATGCTGACCAAGTGGAGAATGAGGGCCCCAGAGAGCTGCTGGGACACCTGTGTAGGATGTCTGGGGTTGCAAGGACTCTAGAGATGAAAGCTGAGAAAGCAGCAGGGAGAGAAGTAGGGCAATGTTTTGGTCTGCTCCCAGCTGCCTGTGTTCTTTTACTCCTTTGGGGCTGTACCTATGGATCCTGCTCATGCTTTGTGACCATGACAGTAAAATCTTCCCAAACAGATGTGCCCAAGGCTACAATCTGTCTTAGTTTCTCTTACAGCTGGCAGTGATGGGATGGCACTTATCTATAGCAGATATTTCAGTGTCCTCAAGATTGGGGTAGTGTGTATGAGACAAATAGCAGCAGCTGTTGACCTAAGCAGTTTTCAGGGGAAGTGGAGAAGGCCTGATTCCCTCTCTTCTAAGCATTTGGGGAGTGAGGAAGAGCTCAAAGGCTGACCCAAGACCCCCTAGAGAAGTCTCCAGAGAGATGTCAGTATTGACATATCGCTTCCTTCCCCTTTTCTCAGGCCTGGCTCCTTAGATGCAGATCACCTCTCTGTGCATAGAAATGTCCTGCACTGCTGAGTGTTTCTCCTCCTAATTGTGGAAACAGCGAGGACTCCACTCATGGGAGTGTTAACAGAGTGTCAGCGTGATACCTCAAAGTGGTGTACCCCCTGACCTGGAAATTCCTACTTGGTTCTCTTTGTCTTGACTTTTAGCAGCTTACAGAGTCCCAGAGACCCTCAGTGCAAGTCCCTCTCCATACCTTAGCTCAGTCAGCATCACACCATCAAATTCCTATGTGCTGATTGCTGCTGGGATGGTACTGGAGTCACTTGTGTGTTCTCCTGGGCACCACCTAAACACAAAGGTCCCAGGAGATCACCTGCAATAGCACAAAACATGGAGCCTTATGCAAGAGCATGACAAGTAGAGGGGGGCAAGGGGTTCTGGCAGGCATCTGGGAGTGGAAATGGTCTGTGCAGAGGTGTAGGTGAGTAGACTGCCTCCCTGAGAGCTGGCTCTTCCTGTTCCTCAGTACTCCATCGCTGGAGATGACTCTGTCACAGAGGGAGTGACAGACTTGGTGCGAGGGACACTCTGTCCAGCCTTGAAGTCCATATTTGAACATGGATTGAAGAAGCCATCTCTGCTGGGGGGGGCCTGCCACCCTTGGCTGTTCATTGAAGAGGTGAGATGTCCCAGTTCCTTTCATGGGGCAGTGTTGCCAGAGGGCTGAGGTGACGGGTTGTGGGGCAGGTGTGCTGAGTGTCCCTCTGCTCCTCCAGGCTGCAAGCCGGGAAGTGGAACGGGACTTTGACTCCGTGTATTCTCGCCTCGTGCTCTGCAAGACTTACAGGTCTGTGCCCTGCTCCTCCGTGCTCTGCACCTTGGCAAGGTTCATGGTCTGCTCCATGCTCCTGTGGCTGTGGTGTCAGCAGGCTGCTGCGCCTGTGCTAACTTGGGGCTGGCAGTGGCTCTTGTCCCCTCTCCTGGGCTCCTGTGTTTGCTTCTGGGTCTGTATCTGGCTCTCTCATGGCTGCGGAGGCTCAGCAGTAGCACGAGAGCTGTTGAGGTATGAAGTAGGAAAGGCCTGTGTGTGCCTAGGGTGACTGGAGCTAGCTGGGTCTCTCCTGTGATCTTTACAGGCTTGATGAAGATGGCAAAGTCCTCACTCCAGAGGAGCTGCTTTACCGGGTGAGTGCTACCCCAAGCCCAGCCAGAGCCCAGCTCCTCCTTTGGGGACATTTCCTGTGGAGACTGTTGGAAGGAGATGATCCAGAGTCTCCCAGACCTTCCATTAGCCCGTCTGGTGCTAGCAGGGGGCACTGGTGAGGGTGGGAGCTCCAGGGAGGGCAGCATTTGGCTGTATTGCTGAAGTGGCTGCCCAGCAGTAACCACACCTTTCCTCTCTGCAGGCGGTTCAGGCTGTGAACATGACACACGATGCTGCACATGCACAAATGGATGTGAAGCTTCGTTCTCTCATCTGTGTTGGACTCAAGTGAGTCATCTGGCCCTGGTACCCTCAGCATTTTGGCTGCAAAGAGCTTGAGAAGGGACAGAGTGGGCTTAAGAGCAGCAGTAGTTTCAATCTTAGGCCACAGCATCGTTTTCCCCCCCTCTCACTGCAGCCACTGGGAGAGACTTGTGCATTGTGCTGGGGTGATTCCTAGCTGAAGAGGGAGCTCCTATTGTATGGCGTGGCTCACACAAGTTTACTGGGTTATCCTGTTCCCACTGGGGACAGGGCTGTGGGTGGGGGTCAAGGCTTGGGCTGAAAACAGACTAGCCCAGAGGGATGGGGTTTCTTTCTCTGGCTGCATCTGAGTAACAAGCCTCTTCCCATTATTGCAGTGAGCAGGTGCTGCATTTGTGGCTGGAGGTGCTGTGCTCAAGCCTACAGACCGTGGAGAAGTGGTTCCATCCCTGGTCATTCCTGCGCAGTCCTGGCTGGGTGCAGATCAAATGCGAGCTGAGGTGAGTGTCTCCTTGGCACGTCTCCATGCCAGTATCTGGAATAGATTTCCTCCTCCTCCTCCGTGAGAGGTGGCTCTCACTATGGCTGGGTTTGGGCCCTCTCCAGTGAGTTGCAGTGTGGGCTGCCCAGACATCCCAGCCGTAGAGATTTCCTGTTGTGTGCTGAGGCAGCAACAAATCTCTGGACAGTTTATTGTGAGGCACTGTGCCTGCCTGATCCATGAGCACAGCTTGGCTCCTGGGGACCTGTTGTGACAAGCAGGCAGCCTTTGCCTGCCAGCAGCCTCCTGCTGTATGCCTACTCTGATGGAGAGTCTGCCTTTTCAACCCTACTGCTCTCCATGTCCTTTGCCAGCCACTCTTAAGTCCAAGCAGGGAGCAGAGAATGTGCTAGGGAGACTGTTGGACAGTCATTGGCTGGGAAGGAATCAGTCACCCACTGACTCCCTGGTTAGGTGAGGGAGTGGTGTCGGGGGCTGAAAGCAGCTTTAGTGCCTGAGGTCACACAAGGCAGTCACTTGGAGACCAGGGCACACATCCCTGTGGCTCCAGGCATCCATGCTCCTGGCCCTCCTGCACTCTGCAAAGTCAGGTGAAGTCCCAGGGAGCTGGAAGGCAAATCCCTTGCCATCACCACTGCTCCAGCTGCTGTCCTTCAGTGGGAGCTGGCTTTTCTGTGCACCACCCAGTTGCCTCGGGCCCCAGTGGGAGCATCCGTAGCCAGAGCAGGCCTGCGTGTGCACACTTTAGGGTGTCATGTTCTCAGCCTGCTGCTGAATGGGAGGGGGGTTCTGCCACCTCTGGGCTGCCGTGTCCCACAGCATGGGGGCAGTGCCAGTTGGGCACAGCCAAAGGACCGAGTGGGTCTGGTTCATGTCTTCTCCCTACTTCTCCCACCCAGCAAGGGAGCTAGCTCCCTATGCGAACCCCTTAGAGCACTTCTGCTGCAGGATACTTCTCTTGCTCCAGGGAGAGGGAGGGCACTGCAGAACTCTGAGGTGCTACAGGAAGGGGTCTGCTTTCTGGAGAGGAACCTGCCATTGCCAGCTGCATGCAGCCCTCAGCCAGGCGTGTCTGCAGTCCCCCAGAGCCCGGGACTGTCCGTGTCTCTCTGTGCTGCTGCACCAGGCTCTGTAGGGGCTGCACTTGAGTCACATCTTCAAGCTCCTTCTTCCAGCCTGGGCCTGGGAGGATCTGAAGCCCAGCGAGGAGGGGGAAACAGGGAACGAGTGACTGCTGCTGTCTTTTCAACACCATCAAACAAGGAATTTCATCCTCGTAAGCTTAGTGGCATGCCAGGACAAGCTGGAGAGACAATGTATTTGATTTGATTGATTGCCCCAATGTGTGCTTGGGGCAGCAGTTGTGGGCAAAGGCTGGGAGTGTGGTCTGGGGGTCTGTTTTAACATCCGTTCTCTCCTGTTTTTGTTGCAGAGTCCTTGGCAAATTTGCTTTCAGCCTCTCTCAGGACTGGGAGCTGCCAATAAAGCGGGAGGTGAGTAGGTGGCATCTCTCATTCTCTCACCCAGCCAGGGGCTTCACTTACTGCCTCCCTCTCCCAGCTTTGTGCTCAGGCCCTGCCCACACACATGACCTCCCCTTTTCTGGGTGTGGTGCACTGATCCGGATCTCTGTGTCATCCTGCAGGAGAAGGAGAAGAAGCCGCTGAAAGAGGGGGTGCAGGACATGCTCGTGAAGCACCATCTCTTCAGCTGGGACATAGATGGGTGACCCCCACCCTGCCCCATCCTGGGGACCTTCTCGATGGCCACACTCCTCTCCTCCACCCCCTTATGTCTCACCCCCTGCCCTTCCCCACCCCACCCACTTGTATCTGTGACAAAATCCCCCCCGGGGGCTGCCAGACCACCTGGGACAGATGGAGCAGTGCCAAGAGGCTGAGCTGCAGACCCGAAGGGGCTGATCGTTGAGGGTGATGCTGTAAGGGGACAAGTGTGTTCTGACTACAAAAAGCAAGTGCCCCCTCCCAGCTTTCCATATCTCTGCCACCCCCATCTTCTGCTTTCCTCAGCCCTGCCTCCCCACCAGTGCCCAGGGGAGCAGCCTGGCTGGAGCCATTGTGCCCAGCCCCATGGGCAGTCACGTGGGGGCGTGAGCGTGTCTGTTGCTGGAGCTGTGGGGAAGAGATGGCCCTTTTGGGGTGGCTTTGATCCAGAGAGAGCTGGTGCCATTGAGAGTTGGCACTGCAGCTGCATGTGGAATTGGGCTGGTGAGAGACTCACTGCTGTACAGGAGCAGGGAGAGCACATCTCCTCCCCATGTCAGCCAAGGGCTCCCCTCTGCTAGGGGACACATGGACAAGTTTCTTTGACCTGGAGCTGAGAAGGGGGAACTGGCATTAGTTTCATCCCATCTCCCTGGCACTGGAGTGGGGTGTGGACAGGAGTTGCCCAAATTTACCAGCCTGTTACCACTGTAACAGCCTTAGGGGATGGTCATTGTCTACTCTGGGAGCAGACAAAAACCACCTCTCCTCTAAACAAGAGTGTTTCATGCTGTCATTTTAGTCTCTAGATGATTTTTACTGTTAACCAAAAAGCTGTAAATTTACTCCAGGAACATGTATATTTTGGCACCGTTGTAGCTCAGGACAAGGTTTAGGTTGGAGCTGGCTCAGGGAGACTAACTCATCCTCCTCGCCCTGCAATGGCAACAGGGACGTGGGTCAGGAGTGGAGAATTGCTGCTTTGTGGTGGTGGCTCTGGATACGGAGTCTGTGACTTTCTACTGAAAGCGCTTGTCTGTGAGCACAAACTACTGATGGGATGACACTAGATTCTTACTTTCCTTTATTTGGTGGGTTTGTAAATAAAAACTGTGTCTTGGGAGAGTGCTGCGTTTTGTCTTTTTTTTTTTTTTGACAGGGCCAGGACTCAGTTTAGTTCTTCTTTCTGCCATTTGACAATGGCAATCCCATTTCTCTGCTGGCACCGAGGGAGCTCCTTGCATTGGAGCAGCCCACAAAGTCAGGCAGCAGCCAGGGCAGAGCCAATTCTGCAGTGGCAGCCCTGCCTTGCCTCTGTGCCACAGCCGTAAGAGCAGGTCCACAGCAGAGCCCCAGAAAAGCCAGAAATACCAGAAGCTACAGGTTGTAGGGACACTGCAGGGGGAGGACCCTTAGGAAAGGCAGAGGGGCTACCAGAAAGCAGGGCTGGGTGGTGGGGACAGCAGTGTTGTCTGTACAAGTGTTTCCGGAAAAAGCAGGTGTAGGCTGAGCTGTGAAGTGGGACAGTAACAGGGCACAGGCCTCTGGGAGAACTGTGTTTAGAAGTCCAAGCTTGTGGGAGGGTAGAAGTTGCAGCATATGTTCGGATTTGAAAGTGAGTGTTTTCAGTGAAGGTAATTCTTTTGGAATGTGGCTGTGGAAGGGGCAGTGTCACCTCACCACTACCTGTGGTCCAGACCAGCCTGCTGGGATGGGGGAGACTAATAGCTGCCCCTAGTAAAACCTGCTTCTGGTTGCAGTGTAGGTAATTTCCATACACTGAGGTAATCTCCCTGCAGCTGAGAAGGATGAGCCACCACCACTTAAGCTGCTTTTTTCAGGTTTGAGAAAGATGCAGAGGGATCACCCACCCTTAGCTGGAAAAGGCAGAATGGCCCCAAGCCCTCCCACCAGCATAGCAGAGAAGTTTTTGAGAACGTGGCTGTTTGGAATTTTTTTAATAAAATGGATTTTTTTCTTCAAATATTTGTAACTGAAAAAATAATTCAATTTAAAGATCCATTCTCTCCTCCATTAACTCATCACTTTTATCCTTTTCCAGTTGAATACTCGCTCTGGATCTGATGCCCAACACCATCTGACTCTGATGGTGCTGATCACCCCTCGCCATTGGCTGCATAGTGGAAGGGAGAGTGCGTGCTAGTCAAATACACATTACAAACAAGTAGTGGTTACAGCAGAAAGATTCAGGATTACATTCAAGGTAGAGGCAGAACATCAGACTTCGTTTTTCCCAGTGGGTGCAAAAATGTATGTCCAAGGGAATACCTCTTCCAACAAAGAACTATTGAACTATTATTCAAAGAAATAATAGTAAGAAAGCAGAGAACTGGGCAAGCCTGCTCTGGGCATTGCTTGGGAGAAAAAACTTTTAACATTTCCGGGGCTGAGGCACCACCTTCCCCTCTGCCCGCAGGCACAGGGTGATCATTCACTCTCCTGGCAGAAGCCCCTTGTGCAGAGGGGCCCCCACAGGTCAGCTGGGCTCCTCAGGACATGGTTCTGTATCCTTTGGGCTCCTTGAAGCTCTTCAGCCAATGCAAGTATGTTAGGCAAAGTCAGGGTCACTAAATTCCTACAGTTTCACACCTGATGGTGGATGGGTGAAGGTGAAAGGGAGCAGCTGTGAGCTCAGCCTTCTACCAGCAACCTCTGGGAAGGGCTACACTGGTATCAGGCATTGGCATCTCTCTGCCAATGACTGGAGTGCCTGGCCCAGGGCAAGGAACCAGGGCTGGATCAGGCCAGGACTGCAGCTAGAGTGCTCCCACCTTCCTCTAGGAGCTCATTGCACTTTATTGATAATTTCCTTCTTTATTTAATAGCTGCAGAATTGTAATTATTTGTACCAAAGAAATCACATAGCTGGTTTTTGTGGGGGCTACTGCAACTATGGGCTTAAATAACCTGATTTTGCTTGAGTCTGACAAACAGGCAGCCTCACATTTTCCCCTTAGCATTTTGTAGATCCTCCCACTCCCCTCATACTTTACTCCTCAGAACCACCTTTCCTCCTGCCCCCACAGCTGGGCAGCTGCCCTGGAAGAGCTGGTGAAAGCTCTGTAAGGTGATTGCTAAGTACTCACTGCTCCCAGTGAGCACCTGGGCTGCACCAGGAGAGAATTCAGAGAGGGCTCAGGAGGATGAAGGGGGTGCCCACCAGTCTTTTATTCTGATTTTTAGGATGTGACACTGTAGCTTGAGGAATAGAAAGCCTGTGGGGAAGGGGGAGGGGGGGTGTCCTCTCCAGCCCAGACACTGAGAGAAGCAGATAAGAAGCTCCAACTTGCTTACAGCTCAGGGCCAGAGGAGAGAGGAGAGGAAAGAAAGGGAGCTGCCAGCAGGCTCCCCCTGCAAATGATTAAGAAAGTGGCTCCCCATGCAGATAACAAGCAAAGGGCTCAGGAAAGCAGGAGTATCTCCCAGCTGCAAACAGGCATGACTCCAGGGTTGGCATTCACCTGCCTCACCACGGAGCAGAGGTACCAGCATCCCTGTGGCACAGCCTCTACCTGGGAAGAGGACCAGGTACCAAAGTTGCAGGGAAGCAGCAGGTGGCTCACAGCTACCCCTCCCCAGCAGGAAACTCTGTAGCCTAGCATGGGGGAAAGGTGGGGACAGCATCCTCAAGGAGATACTGAGAAGGATAGCAGTTGATCCTTTCATTGCCTGAGCAGGTCAGTACCTCAGTCTGCATGACTTCAGAAGCCACAGCTTCTCCACCTCACTCAGCACGAGCAGCCTGGACCAGCTCAGGGCCAAAGCAGGGACAGCCTTGTGGCGAGCTGGCCACATTCACATAAGGCATGTCCCACCTGCTCTGTATGTCCGTGAGTTACTACTGACACAGGAATTCTAAACAGGAGTAGCAGCACAAGAGTGAGCCACAGGCCTGGTGTTCCACTTCAGAGCCCTGTCCAAGGAATAGCATGGTCATGGCTCTGAGGTCCTGGGGGCTTGTCCATCCACTCCTCACTATGCAGTTTCCTCAAGGCACAAGCCTGGGGCCTACAGGGACACAGGGCATCAGCTCAAAGTAAGGAGCCATTTACTTTAGCCTTTTACCCTGTGGGACTGGAGGGAGGGAAGAGCAGAGGTCAGCTGCCCAGTACTTGCTTTCAGGCTCCTCCCCAGAAAGGGGCCTTCACAGTCACTGACCCAGGACCTGCGCTGTGCCACACAACACCACTCTTGCAGTCCCACTTCCCCTTCCTTGTCTACGGAGTCCAACATCCATCTCCAGCTGCTGCTTTCCACTGGGGCACGTGCTACAGTGAGGCACCAGCACAGTGAAGGCAGGAGACAGATTGCACATGGCCCCAATGATATGTTACTGATTGCCAGCTGTGCCACTCACCCGCTCCCCAGGACATGCAGGCGCTTTCGTGTCTGCCCGGGCTGACTGCCCTGCTCACCTGGGGATGTCACGAGTGCCGTGGGAGCTGGGGGCAATGGGCTGTGCCTGACAGCAGTTTTAACATATAACGACCTGATTTTAGCACCTTAAAAAACTGTTTTGCAGCCCAAAGTGAGTGAAGCTAACAGGCAGGCTGGCAGGCCTCTGCCAAGCTCAGCAATATTTGGGAAACCAGCTTAGACGTTACCAGGTCGGTGGGGAGCCCTGGTTCCCTTTGGCTACATTTAGAGAAGGTGCCTGTTCTGCCCAGCTCCTCCCAGCCCTGCGGCAGATCAGACCCTCCCCTGAGAGACGGCAGGTGGTGCAGAGGGTAGCTGCTCTGGGCCCCAGGCAGCCCTCCTGCCTTTGTGTCCTGCTCCAGAGGTAGAATCCCCTTCCACAACCGTTAAGACTGACTGTGCTGGGGCAGCACAACCCCCTTTATCCTCCAATCCCGGGAAGGCGCAGAGTGCTGCTTCTGGAAACAGCTCAGGCCCAGTCATGCTCTATCCCACGTGAGGGAACAATGTGCTGCCATTGCTCCTGCCTGGAGGAACAGGGGCTGCTGGCTCTGCTCTCACCCCAGCTGGGCCAGGCTGTGTGGAGTGGGCAGGAGGCCACCAGCCCCACAGCTCCTCCTGCCTCTTGTCCCTCCTCAGCAGCCATTAGCCCTGCCCCAGCCCACTGGGCCCACTGCTGGCTTCACGCAGGAAGGACACTGTTAGGGGAGGAGTACAAATACTAGGAGCTCTTTCTTTTTTCTTTTTTTTTGGTTGACTGGCCTCTTCCCTCTGCATGCCTGTGCCCTCCCACTTCCATTCCCTTCAGTCTCTGCTCACAGAATTACAAGCAAGAATCCCAGTGCAGCTGCAGATCATGTCCATCAAGAAAGTCTGTGGAAAAGAGGCTGGGAGCCGCGGTGCTCAGGGGAGCCAGGCTCATGACAGAACCCCCTGGCAGCTCCAGCCAGTCCATGCTGTCCAAGTTAGCCTCAGCCAGATCCAGGGCTATGCCCCCAGATGGCTCGTGAGCAAAGTGCAATTCTGAGGTGTCCATAGGTGAAGGTGGATGGTCCAGGATGGCCGAGCTGCTCAGCATCTCACTGTGGAGGTCATCAATGAGGGACAGAGGCTCCGGCCCGTCGTGGCCTGCCGTCAGCAGCGGGAGGCCGGTGCTGCTCTCCAGGAAGTCCTCCAGCCGGCCCACGAGCACCGGCTGCCCCAGGGACACCGGCACCGCCAGCTCGGAGCAGTGGTGGCTGCTGGGCGGTGGGGAACAGGCCGGGGCCACAGGTGCTTCTTTCCCAGCTGGGGACGACTGATCCTTGAAGTCAGCAGAAATCTCTGTAGAGGGAACAAACAGGCCAGGTAAGGAAAAGTCTGGCTGAACACCAGAAGGATCCCTCCCACCCACCAGGGCCACAGACACCCCCCAGACTAAGCCATCACTGACCACCAGCTGGGATGAGGAAACATCCTGTGCCTGTGCTTGCCTCGCTACGGGGAGTTTTCAGCCCACCCCCATGAAATTCCATCTCTGCCCAGTATCTCAGAGGCGACGTGCCTGAATCTGATGCAGCAGAGCCATCAAGAATCACAGTACCATATTAAGGCCTGACTGACATCTCCCTCGTGCCTTAATGACTACTGCCAGTACTAAAGGCACTGGAAGGGACACCAGAGAAAAGAGCAAGGCCATGACAGACTCTCCCCTCAGTGCTCTACAGTCCCCAGACTCAGACCCAGGGACTGTGGGAAATGCTGGCTTTGTCTCCTTACCTCCACTTTCGATGAGGATATCAAACAGGTCATCCATCTGCTGGCTGGAACAGCCGTTCTCCTGGGGAGAGCAAGTGCAGGATTAGCTTCCTATTTACCAGGGGAACTTCCACCTCCAGCAACACCCTTGGCTGCCGGCTCTCCTCTCTTGCCCCAGAGAGGGCTGTTTTCTAGCAAAAATGAGCACACCATGACATGGCACCAGAGTACTTTGTAACCCAGGCTGTTACTGGCTGGGAAAGTATGGTCAGCAATGACAATGAATGGCTCGGGATTTTTCACCTCTGATTTAGGGTCCACCCCAAACCCTCCAGAGGAAGTTCAACGAGAAAGGTGCAGTTATGTCTCCATTCCCTATCAGTAGCCCACATCAAGAAACTAAGTAGATTTACAATGGCAACTTTTCACCTGCTCTCCAAGGAAACCAGGGAGAATAACTGCTCTCACCTGGGCCTTTGGCTGTTGCTTCATGGCCTCTTCATAGCCTGGTGGCGGCTCTTTCATTGGAACTGAGGGAACCGGAAGAGGAGGTGGAGGAGTTCCAAAAAGCGGTGTGTGCTGTTGCTGCTCCAGGTCCATCTGGGAGGGGGAAGGGGCAGCAGGAGAGCCAGGCTGCGATGAGGACTGTTTAGAATGAAGGCAGAAGAGGAAATTAATGCCAATCAGAGAAAAGCCTACATCAACTCCTGCCCCACAGACCATCACCTCTCCCTGTGAGCACTGCACAGCAGCCTGCACTGCTCTGCCCACAGCAGCCTGCCTCCTTCCCTGGTCTCTGTGCATTATGCCCTGGCTGCAGGGGAAGAAGAAAAATTTCCCCTTCAACTCACAGCTGGAAATCTTCAGCTGACTTTTCCAATGCTAAAGCAGCCGCACCACAAACCACCTCCTCACTTCTGGACGGGGAGAGCCTCATCTGTCCAAGCGGGGGATTCCTGCAGCACTTTGGAGGGAAAGGGCATTTCCCTTGTGTGTTCAGTCTACTCTGTGCAATACATCCAGGGCCTGTGTTCTATCCACCTCCCTCTACAGTGCTTGCTTTGGGGTCACAAGTCAGCTTCACTCAGCAGCAAGTTTCATAGCCTGCTGGTGGGCAGAGAGCACCAGAGCACTCTGCAGCACCAGAGCTCCAAAGGAAACCCCAAGTGTTGCAGGAAGTGGTGCTCATGACTCAGCTTTACCAGATGAATCAGCACATAACTGCCAATAAGAACGAGGATCAGGCCTTTCCCTCTACAGCAGCTATGCATGACCTACACAGAAACTTGCTCCACTCGAGCAGCAAACCCTGGGCAGCAGCTGAATGCCACTTCCAACACGTGTACCTATTGATGCCTTTGCCCATCCTGTTTTCCCTGGAAGGCTGCTCATCTGTTCTGTGACCCACAGGTAGAGGAGTGACCCCAGACCAGCTCTGCTGGGGTCCACTCTTCCTGAGAAGGGCTGGAAACCATGGAACAGGCCACTGGGATGTGCTGGGAGGGTACCTTTTCCGACACATTGGGTGGGCTGGTTTTGCCAGAAGCACCAATTTTCAGGGACTGCTTATGGAAACCACTGGGGAAGAAAGGCTGCAGGTTTGGAGGTGCTGAGAAAGACAACTTGGTGTAGGCAAGCTGCCCTGTGACCACCTGCAGACCTGGCTTCTGATCCCACAGGGAGGCAAAAGGATTGGAAGAGTCAGTACAGACACCTCTGCAGCTCAAAGGCTTTTTTCCGAGAAAAAGGTGCCTTGATTTACTTTCTGCGCTTTCACCAAGGACTCAAAGCAAACCAAGGCACTGACCCTTTGCAAAGTAGATATCTCTAAATATACCCTAAATATACTAGAAATTATTTCTGTCTTCACACCCTTTCCAGGAACTGACTCAGAAATGATCCTCCAAGCTCTAAAAACTTCATCATCTTCCTGTATCTTATCTAAATTACAGTTTAGAGAGACAGCTAAGCAGGCTAGAAAGGGATGAAATGTACAGCATAGCCTCTTTACAGCCAGCACCTGGAGAGGGTTAAAGGCTCTCTTTCCTGAAGCAGTACAGCACTTCACAAAGCAGCGATTAACTGGCATGCACAGGGTGGGGGAATGGAAATGACAGCATCCTCAGCAGTACCAGAGACTAAAAGGTCACAGCCCTTTTACCCCTCTTGAGCTCACATGCCCCTTCAGCAGCAGCCACACTGCTCACACAAGCCTCTCTCCATGCTGCAGCCACCTTTTCTGTTCACCAGCACTCCTTCAAGGATCTGGAACACCCCTGTGAATCAAGGCTGCCCACTCCAGCCCCTCGTTGTTTTTAACCCACAGATAACACCCACTAGAATGTGGCACATTTGTACCCATTGCCTGTGGGTACAAACACTGGCAGCAGGTAAACAAAACCAAGCGAGAGAAGTGAGCAGGCAGTGAGCTACCTTAGACTGGTTTGGTCCTCTAGGCTGCTGCTGCTGCTGCTGCTGCTGCTGCTGCTGCGTGGGCTGCTGAGGGGTGTTTGCAGGTACCTGACACGGCAGTTGGCTGGAAGTTTTAGCGGGTGATGATTGTACGCTCTGGAAAGAAAAGGGTATCCATAACAGGTTACTCCCCAGATATGACATGGACACAGGGCTTAGGTTTCTTACAGGATTTTTAAGTTCGTTTTTTCCCCACTCTTTATTCTTTATAAAATTCAATCCTTCTCTTTCCCTGAGCAAAGAAATCGGACTGGATGCGATTGAGAGTCCTAACACAGGAGGTAGTACCAGCCTAAATCCCTGGGCTACCCATGACACGCCTCAAGGACTGCCAGACCTGACACAGGAGCTGTGCCCTTGTAGAGCAGCAGTGGAGTTCAGGTGAGATACTCTAGGGTTTCAAGGTTGACAGTGGATGCTTACGTTTAGACAGCTGCTGACATCTCACCTACTATGCAGCCAATGTAGCCTGCTCAGTGCCTGTCACTGATGGCAGACACTGCCACTTGCTCTGCAGAAAGTGCAAGAACTGTATCAGCAGAGAATGAAAATTATCTTTGATGTCATGGAAGGTACTGAGGTTTGACTTATGCCATCAAACTTGGGCATATTTATCCCTTCCTGGAAGGAACACTCCGAACACTTCTGTAAAGTGCTGAGCTCATGCCAGCAGGGGAATAGTAAATCATCTCTGATGAAAGACTGACACACATTAAAACAAAGAATAGCCAAAAAGCAAACAGTCTGCTCCCAGGGTCTGATTTCAGCTCTTGGTAGATAAGATGACCCATCTATCACTCCAACTACGACCTCTACAGTTAAGGACAAGAGGTGAAATACAGTCTGCTCATTTTACTACCACGGGCATAGTTGTTATTTTAAAAACCAGTGAACTGTGGCAGCAAACCCTTGTCGTCCAAGCCTAAGGTCCTTCCTGACAAAAGGCAGAACCATGTGTTTGGAAGAATGCTGAACTGCCTGTGATGCACAGAGCCAATCGTGCATTGCTGTACACAGCTCATCATTGTCAAATTCCAGTCTTTTTGCCAAAGATCTGCTTACACTGCTCTGTTTTACAAAGCCACGATCTACCAACCACTGTAGTGAGCAACTCAGTCCTTTCAGTATTTACTGCACTGAATTTCCACCCCGTGAAGTTCTGGTATGGTAACCTGAGTGGGACGAGCAGAGAGGAACCCAACTGTCCACAGCAGTGATGGGATCCGACCCTTGCCTACCTGCAAGGGTGGGCAGCTGCTCCCTGCCATCCCGTGGGGAGAGAGGCCCTGCCTCTCAGCGCTCTGCTTGGTCACGGTGAGGACGATGTGGGTCCCTGTGGAGTCAGTGATGAGGGTGGGGGGAGGGGTGCCCTTGATGAGGGGGCTCCCTTGCTGGCCAAGGAAAAGCCGCGGGCTGTGGGACTGGCACGGCGGCTCTGCTTCCTCCTGCTTCACCATCACGGCTTTCTTTGGCACTGGGCTTGGATTGGAAGTGTCCATTTGGCTAGCGGTTCGTGCAGGGCTGAATTGGTCTGTTTGGCCACTGGATTGCTTCGCACACTGGCAACTCAGGAAACCATTTTCACTCTTGACCTGGGTGCCAAACGCTCCTGGTTTGGAGGCGAGGGCTGTTCCTTCTCCTGTGGCTGTTGGGGCTGGCTGTGACTGCTGAGAGCGCTTCTCCTGCTCCAGCTGTAGCCTAAGCATCTCCACCAGCTGCTGCTTCTGTTTCAGCATGCGGGTGAGTTCCTCGATCTGCTTGTCCTTCTCCTGCAACATCTGGTCTTTGTCTCTAACTTCTGCATCTCTGCTGTTACCAGCACTACACCACTCTGACTTGGGTGCCACATTTATGCTGCAGGAGGCGGACTTGGAGCCTTCTTCCTTCACCAAGAACTGCACTGGAGATGTCTGCAAGGTGAGCTGGGTCAGAGGTGAAGTCACCATCTCTCCAAAGGTATCTCCAGTACCTGAGTTTTCATCCCCTGTACTCATTTGCGAGCGCTCAGAAGGAGTTGGAGAAACAGGAGGCGTTGAACCTGTGCTCCCAAACTTCATCACACCACCACCAGTAACTGTGGCCACAACTACTTCTGCTGGTGCAATGCCAGTGGTGACCAGGGCTGGCCCTGTGCTCAGCCTGGCAGTTGGGAAGGCCACCACCACTTCAGCAGCTTTAGGGAGGACGGCTGCTGTGCTGGCCTTGGGAGTGGGGGTTGTTTGGCCGGCTGCACCATTCTGCTCTTGGTAAGCTCGGAGACGCTCAATCAGGTCTGTCTTTGTGCCCGAGACAGGCAAGGCCCTCAACTTCAGCTCTTGCTTCAGCTCTGCTACCTGATAAGGGGGGAAAAAAGAGGGCAACATTAAGAGAAACTTCTAACTAAACAACTATCAGCTAGATATCAGCAGCAACGTTGTTCAGTACTGCCCACTGACAAGGGCAGAAAGGAATCTGTTCAGTTTCACAGGACATTTACCTTCATCTCATCCAGGTTGGCAGGGAGAGGGCCAGGCTTGCCCACTGCAGCATTACTGTTTTGTCTCATCAGCCCACTAGAACCAGAAGATACTGAAGATGTGCTGCTGACTGTGGCAGAGAGATTGCGTACGGTAGGGGCACTGGCACCACTCTGCTGCTCTCCCGGAGGCCTGCAGGAAAAGAAAGAACACAGACATCAAAACCACAGTGGAAAGACACCGGAGGCCCTCAGTGTCCACAACATACACGTTCAGAAACATCTAGGTCATCATCTAGTGCTGCCCTAGACTCTGAAGCACACCAATGCTCTTGACTATATCCATTCCCCTTGCTGTGCCAACCGACTCACTTCAGCTGCTCTTGTTTGATTCATCTCGCACCGGCTCTTTTTGAGGCCCTCTGGAACCTACAAGACTGAGTGTGTCACACCCAGTGGCCACCCCTCACACACAGAACACCGTGTCTGGCAAGAGTGCTGCTAAGTGCTTGCTAAGCGACCTGCCACTGCGGACCCATACTTAGGTGGGGCTGGCAGGATGGTCTGATAGTTGTAGTGCTGCTGCTGCTGGTTGAGGATCTGAAGCTGGAGAAAGAGCTGCTGTTGCTGCAGTATTTTGGCATAGGATGAATCCATGGGAGGAGCTCCCTTGTCCTGCTTTTGGTCCGGGGGAATATACTGATGATATTTAAGCTTCTTGACTTTCGGCTTCAACTCCTTGGCTTTTTTACTGCGCTGAGACTTCTCACTAGCAGACTTGGGCTGGCTTTGCTATTTAGAAGAAAAGGAGGAAGCAAGTAAGAATGGAAACACTGATATAACCCATGTAATACCCCATGTAAACCAGAACACATACTGGGATTTTAATTTTGAAATTCTCTAGTTTGTTCACCTCAGGGTCTTTCCATGCTTCTCTAACTGAGACATTACAGACGCTGCACTGGCAGCAGCTTATGCTGCACCATAATGCAGATCACCTTTCCCAGCACACCAGATCATTTGCTCATCCAGTGCAGACTCATTGACTCTAATTATAGATAACACTGATTGTTTCAAAACATTTTGCATTCAGCATCCGCCATGGAACAGAAAACCCCATTAAATATGTTACAATTAGTGTCAGAGGAAGACACTAGTGAGAAATGCTTCCTTCCTTTGCATCTGTTAATCTAATACTTCCAACTCCAAACCTGCTTAAAAGTAACCTTCTTATCTTCCTTCAGGCTACAACAATGAAGACATCGCCAAAACAGTACCTTAATGAGTGTTGGTGGGGGCTTGGCAGCAGTAAGAGCCACTCCATTGGTAAGACTAGGGGGCAGAAGAGGTGGAGGTGGCAGTGGTGGAGGTGGTTGCTCAGGTAGGAAAAGAGTTTCACTGGAGTCTGCGCTAATCTGCAACTGGGATGAACCCTGCAGGGACAGAAAAAGGCATAATGAATACACACAAGAGGAAGGAAACAGTTTAACAGAGTGCAGGAAGTGTCCACTTAGAAGGAAGGAGCACGGGCTTCAAATCTTTAATTGGACTCCTTTAACCCACTGCTTCAGTTGTCCCTGAGAAACAGGGACAACTTCTGCTTCTTAGGGCAGAAAAGGAATCAAAATCCAACACCTGTATCTCCCAGCATTTCCTGCTAGGATCAGGTGCACATAGGCTTTATCACCAAGCAACGGCTGCCCACTTCCCCACAAAGCACCACCATGAGAGTTTGTGAATAACCAGAGGAGGACATCACTGACACCACACTGAGCTAAGACCCCTTGTGAAAACTCACAGACTGTATCTCTTAGGGAAGCCTTAGTCTCATTTTTTAGGCTCCTCTGCCACAAATCAGCATGAAGCTCCAGGGCACTGCAGGAGGCCTCCACGTTCTCACCTGCGCTAGTGATGTACCAGTGGTGCTAGGGAGAGGCTCGCAAATCCGGGAGTCCATCGGCGATGGGACGGACCCTTGGGACTCATGGCTGGCTGGCTGTTCTGGGGAGAGGGCATCACTGCTGTCCTCATCAAAGGAGGAATTGTCTGCAACCTTGGGGTAGTTCACCTGTCCAACTAAAAACACAAACATCAACCGTGGTCTGTAAAGTGGAATAAGAAATTACTTGGCTTGACACTAGATGTTTCACAGACAGTGATGGCATGGAGAGAGTTGTGCTTAAAGCACCAGCTAAAAATTAGAGAACAGAGTCCCAACTGGATCAGGTTTAAGTGCCTACATTCACTATCTATCAGTACAATAAAATGATGTGCACTGGATGAACCATTTCCCTTGCTTCCTAGCCAGGCAAGATCAGTGAGTGATACTCAGGTCTGCCCAAACCCAGCTCTGTGGCATGGCTTATTTCATTATCATCTGGCACCAAAGAAGATTGGACAGTATAACGTTGAGTCATGGCTTCTTTGATGTCCATCCTGGATGGTGGAAGGTAGAATCTCTCTTGGAAGACAGAATCCCAAACTGTCCTCTAGTCTTACAAGAAACAAGGGCTATGGATTAAGTGATGGCCCTGTCCATATATTTGCCCAGTAGATAAATTCAAATGAGTGTACACTTGTAATGTACCAAAGTTTTTTTAGACTACTTTTTCTCAAATTAATCCTGCTTAGCAGGGAAATATTGTCATTTGCACCTCACCTAAAATCAAGAGGAATCCAGAGATGTACCTCCATCAGAAGGAAGCCACATCTCTTATGCTTCAGATCACAGGTTCACCCTTCCTCAACTACTTCTTGTTCAATAGTGAAGCCAGGCTCTTTCACAACACTGCCCTTTTCCTTTTTTATGGAAAGTATTCCATCTTGCTCACAGTTGTGTCCCATTTGTCTTTACAGTAGCTGTGCGTGTTTGAGGGGATGAATAACCACAGACACACAGACTGCTCAGTCTGGGGAGACAGGAAAGAGCACTGCTGAGGCAGTGGGAAGACTATTCCTCAGCATTCCTTTCAGCCCTTGGAATGGCACTGGCATGATTTACATCTGTTCTGGTTTATTTTTAAAGGGGTTGAATCCTCTGAAGTTTTTGAGTTCACAGACATCTTTTGTTTCATCACACCTGTTTATACTCTGTCTCCTCTCCTGATCTAAGTCACTGGGTTCTCCCTGACCAATGTTACTGACATGTTATACTGAGAGAGGGATTTTAAGGAGACAATCTAGGGAATACAGTCTTCAAGAGTCTTTCAGGTCTTTAGGGTATACAACTGCTTTCATATTATTCTGGAACGTCCACATTCCCTATAATTTAATGTCTCCATAACATTATCTGGGCCAGAGGGAGATCTGCTTTTCCAAATCCTTGGGCTGAAAGCCTGTGATTCTGGGCCAGGAAAGTGAGACCAGCCATGGGATTGCACTCTCTTAGACATGCAGGTGAATAGATACGTAATCACAGCCACATGTGGGAATGCCCTCCGCAAAGATCCTCCTCTGTCCTTACCAATAATAGCTTCCTTCAGGCTTGATTCCACAGGCAAGATGTTCTTCTCCACCAGCTCCATGGGCCCTGGCCTCTGCGCTATCTTCTCATTGAGGTCATCTGCCAGTCTGGCTCTCTTCAGCTTCAGCTGCTTGGCCTGCAAGGAGGGTTCAGCTGAGGTCTCTGTTTGGGGGAAAGTAAATAAAATGGCATCAATCCAACAATGGTCTACCCATGCCCTTCAGCATTATTTTAGTTCTATTCAGAAAGGTAACTGTAGATAACAGTAACTGTACAGAAAAATAGTTGATAGGTAACAATAGGTAACTATGCACTACAAAGATACGACAGATGTTATGTATATTTAGGTTATAAAGATAACTACAGTAGCCCTTTTGACAAATTCACTGTTCTCAAGCTTTTGTCAGCCAATTCTCATTCATCTTTTCTCCCGGTTGTGCCCCAAGCTTGGTGCTCAGCAGCAGCATAGCACTCCCTCTCCGAAGCTGAGGTTCGTTATAAATCAGATTAAATCTGCCTCACTCCCTCTTGGACATTTTACAGTGTCTTCCCTTAGCAGAAGAGCAATCCATGGTCATTCTATTTCATTTTTGCTCAGCTACATAAAACTGCACCATTTGAATTTGCACAACAGATTTTTCTGAGAATAATCTCTGAGCAAGCAGAGCTGAAACCCTCTCAAGGAATCATGCAACAGGCATGATCTTCTGACTGTTCTCAAGTGGAAGGAAGCTTTGGAGGTCAGAGGCAAACCAGAAAGCTGTTAGAAAAGTAGTAAGGATAAAGTTTATTGTTGATGTTTCGTGTTCAGCACTTGCCATACCTTCCAGAATGTGCATCCTAACCAGCTCTGATCTCTCTGGCCGGGAGCGGATTTTGCGTTTCAGATAGTCCTCTGTCTGTAGAAAAAACAGACAAGCAAGAACCAATTTCAGCTGATCAGACACAGGAGTGAGGTAATCTTGAACAGCACAATGGAAAAATAACAACCATCTTTAGCTGTTACTGAGATCTAAATAAGCACATAGTGGAGAAGGGACCTATCTCCCTTCCCAGTTCACCCAGAGAATGAGCTTACTCTAAAGATGACCTTCTATTGTAATTACCTCAGTCAATTGTGCAATGCTGACCCACAGAACGGAAATTGGGAAGGACTTCCTCAGGAGCTCAAGTCCTCTTTTCCCATTGGATGCACCACCACTAACTTGCGTCAGGGTAACATCCATGAGATTTCTTTTTACGTGAAAGATGAATGCACTGGTTCCACTGTTCACAGAAAATACCTTCATGCACTGGTGGGATTCAGGGCTGACTTGTGGTTTGGGCATACTCTTTAATTTGATGAAAGATATGTTATTTGTTAAGCTGAAGACCCCATACAGTCCCTTGAGGGGCAGAATCTAAATGGGGGGCAGAATCTAAATGCTGTGACAAGGCTTATTTCACTTCCAGAGCTGCTTTTAGCCCTGCCTTTGGAGAAAGTGCTATGGTGCCCCGACAGGCTGAACGTGTTACTCTTTACACAGCTGAGGAATGGGAACCTGGAACCAGCAGGTAATAGATTGATAAGTACTGGACATCAGGATGGGCCTTCGGAGAAAATAAGTATTAAAGTCAGTCAGAAAACTGCACCATAGCTGCTCAGCTGCTGACATAAAAATATTAACTTAGTAAGGTTTCAGGAAAAAAAGAGAAATTAGCATAAGCCCTTTGGTCACTGGTCTTAATGCAAAGTCCCTCACTACAATCCTTCCACAGTTTAAAGGGCCTCCCTTACAGATCTTCAACCAGCTAATCACAGCTGTTGTGGTTTTTTTTTTTTTTACTTATGTCACTTTCACTTTTAAAACAAAAATTAGTCATAACAAGTTTCATTCCACTGTAGGCTAATCAGAAAAAAATATCCCCAGAGGCCTTTTGAGGAACAGAAATTATCAAGAAACTCCCCAGTTAGAAAAGAGGGCACATGAAGTATGATGTCTGGCTTCCTCTTTCTGTAGAGCCAGAAGTCTGTAATTTCAGTGTCACAAGATTTTGGGGGGATCCTCTCTATTAAATTTTCAATTTTTCTAGTCTCCTAGGTAAAAACTGCATATGCAGGTAACAGAGAAACTTTCCTCAAAGGTGGAACTGAGTTCCACATGATAAGAGGGTTTAATAGCATTTAAGGGCAAACCAAACACCATAAAAATAAAAATGTCAAGTGCGTGGACAGTGGGGAAGAAGAGTATCAGGCACTTCCAGAAAGATGACTCTAGGGAAAATCCAGGCACCATATTCAATGGGCTCTGGACATAACTAGTTCACTGAGGGTTAACCAGCACCACATGCAAGCTGCAGAACACCCCATCCAATACACCTCTGACTACAGAAAGCTGTATTACATCCAGGATATGAACACTTCCCTTCTGCATTTCATTAACAGCTACAGGATGCCCAAAACACAAGACATACTTTTCCTGACTTTCTCAAAACACTAAAGATTATATTGCATCTTACCCTGGCCCGCTCCAAACTCTTTCTTTGTTCATGAAATGCAGCTGGACTTTTCAGAGCTGTGGAGAGGAAAAGTATTTAGAGAATGAATTAGAATCATGGAAGTTCTCTCACTGCACAACCCTCCAGGCCAACTAAGTTAACAAACACACCACAGCAACTGCCTCCTACACCTTCCAACACACTGAGGCAGATCTCCAGCTGGTACAAAGCAACGGGAAGTGCCATACTCCATCTGACAGCACAGGGACACAGGAACTGATCTGAAATTTTTGTGAGCCACTGAAGAATCTAATACAGGTACACTTCTAGTCAAACTAATCACTGTTACCTAAGTTGGGTCCGAGAACATGATTCAAAACCAGCCCCCCAAAAAAGCCTTTTACAAGCTTCAATAGACAGTAAGATATCCAGGACCCTTAAGGAAATGGCTCTGAAACACTGAGGTCAAACGGTTGGAAGGATGGGGGACAATGCTAATGAACTGTAAATCCTCTTTGCTATCTTTTAATGCCTAAGGAAGCTGCAAGTCTTTCCTGAATCAGGACCTGTGTTTTGTACACATGCAAGGACTGGCTGCAAGATCTGCAGGTCCACAGGACACAGGACACATATTCTGCTCCCTGTAAGAGAAATTACTGTGAGAACAGAGACACTTGGAGAGAAAAGTACATCTGTCTATTGACAGAAAAAAACACAGCTTGAGGATCTGACTTCAGCTCTCCACAGAACAGACCTTCTCACCCCCTTGGGCCCTGTCTAAAACCAGAGCCAAAATGGATCAGGTTTTAAGAAACTGATCCTCTGCTGTCCAGGACCACACTATCCGTGGAGGAATCTCTCACTCTGCCTGGCTCCTCTGGAGCACACAAAGCTCACGTCCCACAGTAAAACCAGAGGCAGGGTGGGGGGATGATGGTGTCAGTAGCTCCTCACAGTTTCTCTGAAGCTGCAAGTAGCTTTTTTCAAAAAAACCAACCACACTGTGGTATGTATTAAGTAGCTGAAGGCAGCATAATAATTTATTTTCATATTTCTAAAATACTCCTATCTTAAACTGTCTGAATTACCATCCAGCTAAACAAAAAAGTTAAAGAACTTCAACTTTAAAGATAAGTTGCAAGTCTTTTGAAGACAGAAAACTAAGCTCATAGTTAGTAACTCTGAAGTGTTGCATCTAAGTCCTGTGAAAAATAGTCTACTTATATGATTTTTCACTTAAGACCGGTGATTAAGTATTTCTCAAATGTAAGTTCATAATGAAGTCTCAAAAGACTTTAAAAATAAAAGCCCCTGCATAAACGCAATGCAAGAAACTACTTCTAACATATGTGGAGCCTTCCACGCCCTTTCCTACAGAATGAAATGGAGTAGCCACATAAAGTTTTAAGATACATTCTGTGAAATATAGAGAGTCCTTCTGATACCAAGATGATTTTTTGCCTTTTCTTTCATATACCTTTTATATAACTTTTATGTATCCTCAGTACTCTTCGCATGCATACTTACAATTCCTTAAGCCTGATAACTTAGCATAGCCCTAGTATTCTGCTAGGCCGGGAGACCAACCAGCCTAAAGGCCTCGCAGCTGGAGGCCAGAAAGCCCTATGCTGTCTTAGGAACCCAAGGTCCTTCCTAGAACATATCCTGTAAACTAGAGATTTGGCCCATCCGGGGGGGATTCCTCAGATGGGGGACTTTCATGCCATTCATCCTGGCCTCCCATTGGGGCATTCTTGTTAGATATGCTAATTTGTAAGGTCTATAAATTGTATATGCCATCTATCGTGTGTGTGCATTGCGGTGCATCCCACCTTGGCAAAGTGGTGCACCATAAGGATCCTTATTAAAATACCGAGGTAAAAACTCCTTATCCCTTAACCGGGTCTGGCTTTCAATTTTTTAAGACCAGGGAATGGCATCACCTCTAGGCTCGCATCAGTGGGGTAAGAAGTAGAATTCAGTCCACATGGCAGGAATTCCAAACATGCAGGCATTGTAGGTGGGATTTGGACTACAGAAGTGAATGAAGAATAATTTGTAGAATAAATTAACAATAACTGAAAACCACAGTGAGTGTGTATATAGACCCCTACAACAACGGGGCAAATAGTTCCTGCTCAGATTAGTTGCATAAATCTGGTTACAGAGAGAAATCACCAGAGAAAGTTACACAAGCTGTGAAATGAACTTTGAGATAAAACAAAGAGATATGGTAGAGATATTGTTTTGCAATAACTACAAAAATAAGGCCAAAAACTTCCCCATCTAGCTGAGGCACCAACAAGGCCTCAGCTGATGCCTACAATGAGGTGTCCTGAGCAGCCTGACCACGGCACTTCAGTGAAGAGCAAGGAACAAACAATACTCTTCTCAAGTGAGCTGCTTGTGAATACGTGTGTGCTTGAACCTGAACATGCTTCCCTTTCATTGTGGGCATCTCACACAAAAGCAAAATAAAAGCTCAGGTCCACTTGGGCAAAGATAGCAAGTAACATTTAAATCTGCATAAACGTCTACCCTGGAGACAAGCAAAGCAGGATTCATCTTGAGTCTTCAAAACCTCTCTACCAGAATGCGCAGACACAGCAGTAATTCTTTACTCTCCCCTTCCTGCCTACCTCTGCTGTCAGTATGAGGCAGCAGATGAACTTTAAGTGACATTTCCCTGACCACAGCTAATGGTCAGAAAAGTCAACTGCAGGAGTTCAGCTGGTGTCACAAGTAGTCCAGGAAAACTCTTGCATACAGAAGAACAAAGCAAGAAAAGAATCCCTGAGGAGGAAAAAAGAAGAACACATATGCATTTAATAGTAAGTAACACAGAGCTGCTAAAGGAATAATCTTGTAAAGAACACTTTCAGTCTCTCATGACTAGTCCTCTGGAAACGTGCACTGGGATGTAGCTCTCTGGGCTGGCAACTTGACAGAGGACTTCATATTTGACCTCTGAAAATGTCAAGAGGGCACAAATCCTTCACTGCTTCCCTCAGCAATCTAGGATGAGGCTGATATGTCAGAACACGGTGTCTATTGTAAAATCATATTCCATTTGAAGTTAACTAATCCTTGCACGTTTTTTGGCTTTGAAATGACTACTTAGCCCAGAGCTGTGGAGCAACTCTGTTAACTTTACTACAGCAAATTAAAAAAAGGAAAAATATAATGCTATGAAGAACTCTGAAGAAATAAGGCTCTGGGTGAGCTCTAAAGGAGACCCTAATGTGCAGATATGCCCTTTTTCCAGCTCCTACCACTGCCCTTCCTGGCCACTTAGCACTGATCCCTGCAAAACTGTTCCTGTGCCTCATAACCTATCTGGCTCGCTCACCAGAGTGCTGCTTCACCCATTCCACTCAAAGCTATCCATGCTGATAGAGCTCTACTGCTCTCAGCCCTGTCAGCTGGGGTGGCTCGTTCTGGCAGTGCATGGGGATGAATGGCTGAGCTGGTGGAGCAGAACCTGTGTGAGCCAGGTGGGTATGGGGCAGCATTCCCACTCTGTCCACAGCTCTTAGGACCTGAAGCATCAGATATAACTACAGAGGGTTAGGGATGAAGAAACTCCAATCACCTGATGCTTTCTGACTGCTCAGCCTGCATAAAATACACTAAACTATTCCTTACGGTAGTTTGTCTAACCTGTTCCTGGAGACTTCTCATGAAAAAATCTAATATTATTGCAGATAAATTATCCCAGTACACAAATGTTTTTACTATTTAAAAACCTTTCTGAACGTCTAACTTATATTTCCCTTCCTACAATTTATACTCTTTGTTCTCCACCTTACATGCAAACATTACAGAGAACAATTTATTTTCTTTGTCTTTCCATCTATCCCTTTTGAAAACTTTAGTTCTCCTACAATCTCCTGATATATAAAATGACCAAAGGCAGTTGCTTCAACGTTCCCTTGCAGATAACATTATCCAGACCTTTGCTTGTTTAGTCTCTTTTGGACACCTTCCATTTAAGGTGCATTTTTGTTGAAGCCTAGTGTCCAGAACTGGGTACATATTCCAGCCTAGGTGTTACTGGCTGTTATAGAGTTAAATGATTATTCAATAACACTTCTCAGCCACATGTCCCAGCCAGTTTGCCTTGTTTGTGTACATAAAACAAACAACGTTCACTAGTGCTTGTCTCACAATCCACTAAAGGTCTCCAATCCTCTTCTGCAGAGCTGGTACCAAGCCAGCCACTCTTCATCCTCAATTCAAGCCACTGACTAGGCATTACAAAATGCAGACATTCTGCCTTCTTCTTTCATTTTATTCCATACTTGTCGGCTTCTCCAAACATTTTGAGTCCCAGTCCTGTCCTCCCCCTAGCCTACTAACCTGGAGCTTAATAAACATGCATTCTGTTCCTTTGTTTACATCAAATTACTGAAAATACCGAATCATGTCAAACACTGATTTTCTCCCTTCCCATCCCTCCCAACAACTCTGCCAACTCAACCTCCCAGTCTGACACCAAGCCTTTATTCAAATCCTGTTCCCTCACAAGTTGCATAGGCAACTTCAAGTAGTCCCAGCTTGCTTCCAAAAACATCAGAAAAGGCTGTTTCAAGCACCTTACTAAACCCAAAAAGTGCAAAAAATACATTTAATTCCCTGAATTCCCTGGGAAGCATTTCAACAAGTATTTAGTCTGCTGGTAGATCCAGCTTGAGTAATGATCTCTTTTTCCCTCCTTTTCCATGTCCCACATGTTTCTGCCTTGCTGTTGACACTCCAATTGTGCTGCACGGGCAGCTCTACTATGGAACTGTTGCCATAAAGTATCTCCCGCACCTCTCCACAGCACTTGCCCCTCTCCAAGCTTAACTTGAATCCTTGATCTAACTGTCCAGCTACCTTGGAGTGAAGTGAGCCCTGATGAGAACAGAGTGCTGCCAGAGGGAAGAAAAACCACCAAACTTGCCAAACTACAACAGCAGTATGAACTGCTGGGTTTTTGTTTTCCACTGTATGCAGAAAAGAAATAGTAGACAATGCAGAACTTCTAACTTCAGCAGCAGCCAATTTCAGTTAGGTTACCTCCTGCCTGCCTTTTGATTTTATTTCTACACGATATGTACATGGCATTTTCAGCCTCAGTAACCTGCAGTTCCACCTTCTGCCCTCATTCCTGTACCTAGGTCTGGGACAGAGCATGTCAGCCCCTGGTTATGCTGACAAAATCATCTGTGGAGTCTGATCACAGTTGTTTTGAAAGAGTTATTTTAACCTGGATTGGTATGCTGGTTTACAGCACAGCTCCACAAATAATAGTGTCAGCAAAGCTGAGCACAACTGCCCTGCCAGACAAAGTCAGAAATGAGAGGCTGAGTTTAAGGCCAGCACTGTAGCAGGAGCCCTAGTCTGCTGAACACATCCTCAAATTGCCCCATCCACCACAGGAAAACAGCCTGGTGTTACAAATGGCCCAACAAGCACTAAAAAAGGCTCAGTGAGAGATGGGACAAGAGCATCACCAATGGGGCTTGGGACAGCACAGTCCAGCAGGTGACCTCCACTGAGCTGTTCACACTTTTGTCACACTTGGACAACTGTGGCAGTTTGTAACATCTGCTGTTAGGAGGACGAGTTTTACCCCTCACCTTTAGATGATCGATAGCAAGACTTGATTTTCCTGCCACAGACAGGCTGGCTAGCAAGGATCTCAAGAAATTCCTACCACACTCACCCTCTTTCTTCAGTCTCTCTGCTGCCTATTGTGGAGCATTTTGAGCTTCACCTCCGGAATTCTTGAAGCATTAGCATCTTTGTGGCCACACCCTCAGCTACCATGAGAAACCTCCCTGCACATCAATGATGCAACTGTTCCGCGTCTCCACCCTGCTTCAAAAATGTTGCAGCTATACATTGCAACTGTGTTCTTGCATCTGACCCCCAAAACCAAGCAACAGCACACAGGACCATCTACACTGACCCACACCTTTCCATACAAAATCCAGAGATCAAAGTTGCTAATCTTCACTTCAAAGCAATGTATTAATTCCTATGAAACCGTGCAAAACCGCAATGCCGGAGTTCAGTGTTCCCCCAGTCCAAGCCACATTTTGCAGATGGCAAAGTGTGGATGAATCACTGAACCACAGAATGGTTTGGGTTGGAAGAAACCTTAAAAGATCATGTAGTTCCAACCCCCCTGCTATGGTTGCAGGGACACCTTCCACTACCATCAGATTGCACGAAGTCCCATCCAGCCAGGCCTTGAGACACTACTGCAAAGCATCAAACTGGTTCTGCTACAAACAACAAAGTGAAGCAAGGCTCAGGAATCAAACCCAAATCTTCAATATAACAGCTGAGACAAAAAGCTGGGCAAAATGACCCAAACATTTCTGTTCAGGGTTTACCCTGCAGTGTACAAAAGCAGATTTTAGCCATGCAAAGCTTTCAAAGATATTCATATGCAGACCTCCGAGTTCCTGTTACCTAGTGTGAGAAATAAGTGGAATCAGAACCAGACTGAGACACTCTAAGAATGAAACATAGCCGGGGAAGAGGACTGACCCAACTGCTGAGAAAAAGAGGTCAAAATACCCATGCACCCTGCATTTGCTTATACAGCTGACAGAAGACACTGAGGTTTGCACGGAACCACACAGAGGAAAGACAGAAAGGCAAAGGGATCTGCACAGATCCTCATAGCTCAAGTGTCCTGTGGGAAGCAGAGGCTGCAAAGCCTTCTGTAATCAGTAAATCACTACTCCAGGCTATCAGACTTGTAGACTGACAGAGGAGAGGAAGCACATGAGCTTTCCTTGGCCATAGTCTAGCTCATCATAGACAACAAGTTGATATTTCAACTGCAAAGCAGTTGGTAAGACAACACACAATGTTTGTAGAAAGGCTACAGCTAAATTCAGAATACTGAGTCAAAGACTTTGCTCTTCAGTTAGACCCGTTCATAAGTGAAAGGAAAAACCTTCCTTTGCTATGACAAAGAGAAGTTTGTGTCACATCCAAACCCAAACTCGGACACGCTGATTTAATTCAGAATGGCAGAAGGCCTTCTGCTGCAGCTATTCACCCTTGCTCTCAACCAAATTCTGGTTTCTCTCTCTTGTTTACTACGCTTTCGTAAAAAGATGAGATAAAGTGCTGCAAATAGGCTCGATGACTTCCGCTGTTGGTTGAGGGTGGGGCTCCACCCCATAGGATTTGCTAAGAGACACAGAACTTGAACCACAGAGCAAGGCAGTTTTAGAACTTTCTTCCTCCCTTCATCTTCACCCCACTTTCAAAAAGCATTTCTCACAGCATGGAAGAAAAAGGTATTAAAAAACTGGGTAACATGCACAGAGGGGGTTTTCATCTTGCCAGTGGGGCAGTGTCTAAGAGCTGCTGCTCTGTGCTGCAGAAATATGAAAAGGGGCTGGAGAATACACAGCTGAGAGAAGAGAGATCTCCATCAGCATCCTTTTCACCATTTGCAGCTCTGGGGAGCTTCTCATCCCGTACACAGAACTGATCACACTTGAAGAGTCTTGATACCGTACCTCAAGGCCAGTAAATGACCTTGAATTAAGGCTAAAATATGAGTATCAAGTTAAAGATAGGAAAAGAAGCCACAACTGGTAAATCGTGATTATTCAAATCCCGAAATGCATAAACTCAGAAAATTAAAACTTAAGACTGAGCTGAAAAAGTCAATGCAAATATGTTTGAAAAAGGTAACACATCTCTGGCACTCAGACAAATGCAGCTTGCCCTTCAGTGACACCCTTCAATGAGACTGTTATTGTGATTGAAGGATTATGAGTGCTCCTAGTCCCAAACGGATGAAAGACTGGAGAAAGGCTCCTTCCCACATTGCTGCTGCTGCCAGCACTGCCAAAGCACAGCATTACAGATGCAGTGCTGCAGCTTCACCGGGTCTTCCCCACAACCCAGCTATTCCAGTCAACACTGACATACACAGCAAACAGCAGCCAAATGAAGTCCCTGTTAGCAGCTTGTCTGGTGAGCTCCAGGCTGCTGTGCAAGCCAGAGCTGAGGTCTTGCCTCCCTGACACCCTGCCTCAGAGAGCCAGCCTTCCTCCTGGGTCAGCATTCTGAACCTGCACAGCGTACCAGCTCAGGCAGCTGTTTTTCCCAAGAAGAGCCACTTTCCAGCTCCCTGCCTTGGGCTTGCCCTGGCTGCTGCATCACACAGGCAGGGTAGCTGTGGTACCCTGCCTCACCATGGAGACACTCACCAGCTGAGCTGCCTCCAAGGCCTGCAGCAGGCACCGCTCCAGAGCTCACTTTCAGCAAGACTGTCAGTAACTTTAGTACAGCAGTGGCCCACTGATGATGCAGCTGAAGTTTAAGATTTTCATTAACTGTGTGAAAAGCCTAAAGGTTTGTCACAGTAAACATGAAATTATTGGCAGAAAGGACTAAGATTTTTTCCGAGGCCCAACACTGAGTTAATTTAAAATCTAACATATGTGCAATTTCTCAGAAAGTTCATCCTCTTCAGAAGCAAAATGGAAATTGTCACCCATGGTAACAGTTATCAGATGTGTGGATGACTATGGCTACGGCTTTGTGTAAAAGAACATTTACAGCAAATACAAATAATGTATAATCTGCTCCATCCATCACCACTAACTCCTGGCATTCAAAAGACACTCTCTAAATCCTGAAAAAAAAAAGGCAAAGCTTCATTACAATCAGGATTATATCACCTCCAAACTGAAAAAGAAAAGAGAGACAAGAACTTCTACCAGGAACCCTTTGATCCATGCATTCATGGACCAGACTTCATGCCTGTTTCTTGCATGGATAACTGGCCTTTGCAAACTCTTCTGCTAACTTGCCAAAGCTTCCAGGGTGGGAAAGGTATGGGGTCACAAAAAGGAGAGACCATTCTCAGACAACAAGTAAGACTGAAGCTAAGACAACTATGGAAACATGAAGGGAAAAAACTGTATTGCCTATCAGACTTTACTCTCCTGAACTATTAAGTTTCTCTTGCAACTGGCAGAGTTAAATCTGCCATGGCAGGGATCAAGGACCAAATGCAGCCTATCAAACACTTGAGCATAGTCTAACTCCTACAGCTTCAGAAAGAGCAAACAGCACATTTCCATCCTAACACAATGAACTTTATTGCTCCAATCATGTCTTATTAATCACAGATCATATAAACACATGGAAAACAAACTCAGATATCTAAAAATACAAGCAAAGAAGATGCAGTTATTAGTCCTCTGACAATAAGATTTTCAGCTTAAATGTACAGACAGCCTTTTACACACAAAGCCTGAAGGCTTTGAATTGTTCTCCAAGAAAAAACTATCAAAGAATCAGCAAATAATTCCTGGGGGACAAGTTATAGGTACACAATCAAATTAGAATAAAACCAGTTACAGATTTCTGTGCAACACACCAGAAACAGAAAAAATGTAGAGGACAGCTGCAAGTGTCTAGCTGCAGCTTTATTTACTGTCCACATATATGTTTTTAACTCCTTGTCCTAAACAAAATTACAGTTCCAGCTTAAAAGCATGGAAGAGAAGCAGCTGCCAATGTGCAGAACAGCAGACATAAGATGGCAGCGAAGTGAAAATTTGTATTTTTGCTTTATTACTATAAATAGGTTCCATAAAACTACAGGAATGTCACTACAAAGATCCGATATGTAAAGTGGTGAGAGAATGACGGGGACACGTTACGTAGCAGGAAGAGATATTTCAGGCTGCTAAAGCAATGGGTTTAGCTGCAGCTCTAATAGAACACACCACAACCTTGAAATGTCAGCTGTGTAGCCACACTGCAACAGTTCCAAGTCAGTAGAACTCCACCCAGGCATAGCAGTTCATCCATCTTGGCCCTTATGTTGAAGGCAAAATACATCTGAGGCATGAAGAACTGCCCCTGAAGTCACCAGCATGATGGCAGAACAGCTCGTGCCATGAAAAATACTGCGCCTGTGGGTAACGGTCACGTCCCAACAGCTTGCTGCCTCTCCTTTCTCTGACAAACATAGAAAGATGCTCCTACTTCACAATTAACAGCTATACACCTTCTAAAACTTATTTTTTCTTTTGTTTTGTTTCTGACATTTAATATATTCTACTGTAGCTGTTGTATGTAACAGGAACCAAAGGCTGATTATATCCTCAGCTGACAGGTCTCCTTCAATTAGCACACATACACTAATTCGACAAGACTCATAATAAATAAGTAAGGAAATAAGAACATAAATATTAATTGTAGAGCCATGCAGCAATAAAGCTAGAAGTGCATCATTTTCAAGTATTTAAAAAACTATTTTCTTCTAAACTGAGAAGTGGTTACACTATCAGGTAAAGGCTAAAGCAGAAATTTAGCATTTTTAGCTACCCTACACAAACACAAGTGTGGATGTATGGCCAAGTCTTGGGGTTGAGATGTTGAAGTCTAGAGACATGATTTAACCTTAGAAACCCACATGTGGCAAGCACTTCGCATCCCAAATTCAGTATCTCAAAGATCCTTGGGTTTTTATGATGGCAGTTGTGCTGGATGCAGAAGACCAGCTACTACCAGCTTCGTCTAGATGATGATCAACACTGATATGCCAAAGCATAACCTGTGTTCTGTACTCTTAAATCACCAGCTGTCTCCAGCAAATTCTCTCAGAATTCATTCTAAGCAATGTCTCATAGACTCTCAAAAAAGCAAATACTACATTTTAGTTTTATAACAAATGTTACATTTTGTCCACTAACCTTATAGCTAATAAAAGTGCAGCAAGTGATATGAAAGGCCTAATGAGATGCTAATTATTAGACTGCCTGCTGCATTACAGTAATTTCTAATCATGTGACATTCTGGAATTGAACCATGGCACGCTCCCCTCATGGAGTCTGAGGAAAAAATACACTCTTGTACTCTGAAATAAGCTCGAGCATCCAGCAGGCTGCACGTCCCAGCAAAAACTGCATCAGAGTGTTGGTAGCACAGACCTAGGGCATGGAAACACCTCAGCACCTGTCAGAGCTGTGCCATTAGAATCTCCATGCACAAATTCCATCCTCTTTGGATCTACACACAGCCACGTGTTCTGCATCCCAGAACACAAACATACAGAGGAGTTGGATGTGGGCACAAAAACTGGCAAACATCAGACACACTGAAGGAAAAAGAAGCTTCTGGAAATTCTCAGGCTGTACAGCAGCCTCCTTCTAGCTTTCAGTGCAGGCAATGCCCTTTTCAAAGGATGCCTGTGACATTTTTCAGAGACTCATACAGCACTACTACAGAGAAACACAAGGCACATTCCCAGAAATTATCTACTCCTGCTTTGCCTGCTTGGATAGATGTGATGGTCTAAACAGCTTTCCTGCAGGATTGTGCCTTATGACAACCTTGCATTCTTGCCTGTGTTTGGTGTTTGCAGCCAGAAGCCAAAGATCACAATCCTGATGGATAAAACAAATGGCATGTGAAGCTTTAAATCTTGCTAAAGAGAAAAAGAGCCACATATTTTGCATAACAGAGTATTGCTACATTTTCCAAATGTCTTTCCCCTAAAATTTTTTGCTGTTTTAGTTGAAGATACTTTCCACATAACTTTCTACTCAGATGTGCATTAGCTACTGTTTTAAACACTCTCTTCAAGAGTGAAAAATGGGGTGTTTAATATTCCCCCCAAAAACCTTACAACAGCCATAACCTTTAAATTCAACACTAAAAAATGACAGCATCTGACTGTTCTTCTACAGCACAACAGAGTTCAAAGAGCTGAGCACAGACAGCAGATTTTGTTTAACTTGTATTTTGTGAGGACAAGAAGATGAAAATCCTCTCTGCATAGCTACAAAAAAATGCAAATGGCAAAAAGGCTTGTCTATTTGCACTGTTAGGAAATAGGCCAAAACCTGAAAAAATATAAAAATTCAGCTCTCCTTTTTTCAAGATGCCATCATCCTAGCTCAGATCACAGGTATGTCAGCTGCAGGTGAAGACTTGCTTCCCACCATTATTCTAAGGGCAATTGAGAATTTTAATCTTGAACTCTACCATCCTGCTGCTAGTAAAAGGTTACACAAAGTGGTAACAGAAAGCAAGAATGATTATTGAAGCATCAAATGCAGTTATTTTGAATCCTCTTTCACTACCTATAAATGCTTTATTTCTTACTACAATACAACACTCTTTCAGTGGAGCAAAGTCCCACTGTAGGTGGCTGGTGGCTTGGGAAGGTTAAGTGAGATTAAGTGTACTTGGTAAAAAAATGTTGAAACATTTGCCTTTCCACTCTACCATATAAACAAAATTCCACATGGGACAAAGTAAGCAATTCCCAGTTCTGTTACGAACAAGCACAGCAGGAGCAGCATGACTCTCGCTTTAAGGTAACACAAACGTGTCATCTCCTACTCCTCATATTTACAGTGTCCAAAAACCTTGTGCTGATGGAAGCCTGCAATGAAATTTCTCTTTTAGGGCACCAATTTGCAGAATAAATCTCATGCAGGGTTTAGATTCAGTCAGGAGTACCAAAGGTACCAATGGGAGTTTGCACAGTACACAGCTTGTAATGTAAAACAAAATCTTTCACTTCTCTCACACTTGGCTCAGGGATTTTTCTATGGCTGTTAGCCTCAAGACATACAGGAACTGATCTGTATCACAGACTAATCTAAAGGAACATGTAGGAAAGCACAGTAAGACCAAAACAGAAACAAAGTCAATGCTGAGGAAGTGACATCCACACTCTGGATGTGAAGGTGAATTGGAGGTGTGGTGCCAGACAAGCTGTAGTCTGGTCCCATGGGCTGAATGCATATTAGCTCTAGGCAGAATATTTTCCACTTTACTTTCGTTCCAATTTAATCCAGCTCTCAAACTTCATTTTATAGTGCAAAGCAAGGCACAGCAGGCAGGTGCAATCAGGAGCTTCACTTCAAAAACACATTCCTGATACAAGCTGTAATGCAGACAGAACTGCAACCATCACAGTTCTCTCAAGAGTTTTAAGACTCTCCAGATGGAAAATAAAGGAAAGAAAAGAAGCCAACCAGCATCTGACATGGAAAGAGCACTCCAGCTCTTTTAGTTCAGCACCAAAGCAACCTGTGGATTCCAACTTTAATACTTTCATTGAATCATCATGAAGGACTGTGTGGGGCTTGGTTCCTGGCTAAAAAACTCTAGAGAGACACCCAAGTCCAGCACAGCCATGTCCAGTAGCAGATGACAGCAGAACCAGATTAAGTACTTCAATGCTTTCAAATACAAGGGGTACACACCAGAGAGAAGAAAGAATAGAAGATACTTGCATACTCCCAGCAGTAAAAAAATGTCTATTCTGGAGCTCCTGAAAGTAGAGGCAAAGCCGTCATAGTGCTGAGATGCCTTCTGGAGGAACACGGTCCCTAGTCATCCTCTGTACTTCTCAGGTTAAAAATGGGATTTTTGCTTTCAGTATCACAATTTATCTTACATCCGATCTTGTCTTCAAAAACTGCCCAGGCAAATTACATATTAAACATTTCCCTATGTGTGGTTATTTCCAGCTGGCAAGTATGGGTAAATGATACCATTACTTGGGAAAAACTACTTTCAAATCATGTTTAGAACAGATGTGTTAAAGTGGGTTTTCTCCATTGCAGAAAGGACCTTTTAATGTGTTGCCAGTATTTTCACAATGATATTTCACTAAGTGTTTTTCTTTGGTCCATCACAAAATCCACATGTAAGAGATATAAATGAAGCAATAAAGGGCACAAATCTGCGAAGACTAGTAATTTAGGCTATGTTTTAAATAAATTTAAGACTTACTAATTATTCTGGATGCCTTACTTGAATTACTTGCAAGAGCCTCATTTTCAAAAGGCCTGTAAAACAGACCCCTCTCAGGAATCACAAGTTTAGCCAGGCACACTTTGAAGAAAGCCAGTACTGAACATAAAAGTTAATACAGTATTTGCATACATATCCACCTAAAGCAGGACAGCACAAAGAAGTCAGGAACACTTTCTTCTGAGAAGCACTAGTAAAAAGGCAGTCACTGGGACACTAGTCTTTCATCCAAAAGCAAGTAAGTGCATTCTGTAGAAGCTCATATATGAGCTCCTCAGATTAAAAAATATACAACAGGTATGATATATCCAGACAGGACAATCTTATTGCTTTGGCAACACAATTTTAAGCAGGGGTCCCAGAAACCTCTTAAAGAACATTACTGCCATCCAGCAAGCCAATTCAGCTGACAGAGTTCTCTTCATTCAGACAGAGAGCGGACAGTCTAACCTTCAGCCCTCAGCAAAGTCTAAGTCACGGCACTGTGTCATATTACAGTGTGCACCCCAGAAACAGAAGAAATGAGAAAATCCTCACTACTACACCATCTTCAAGTAAAGCTTCTGAAACAGGGCAGCAGGAAAGCTTTTGAAAGAAGAAAATACATACCTGATCCACTGCATTTTACTACAGCTGTTGCATGAAACTGAAAGGACCTCAAAAATAAAACATTTGCTGTGTGGTCTTGCTTCAAATTGTTACCTATAAGTCACCCAGTTCAGAGGTACCAAAGCATGACAAAACTATTTGTCAGACATCTTTTTTGCATTTTTGGGGGAAGGAGGGGAGCAAACCAGAAAAACACCGTCTCCAGCGCTAATCTGATACTGGAAGCTTGGCTTTTGGGTAGATCCTCTCTGTTTATCCAGAAAAGTACACGTTCTCTGTCTGCACAGATTTTGCCTTTCCCTGCAAGAAGGGCAATGGCTGATGCCCATAGGGCTCATTCTAGCTGTTTTCTAGCTACAAACATAAAAGAGGGTCCCTTGTTGGTTAACATCTTGTACACAATGCCTGGTTTTGGTCAGTTTATGGAATATGCACACACAAAGTTACAAGTGCCTCAGAGGTCTGGGGAGCTGACACACTCTAAGAACAGAAACTGAAGAGGCAGGAAGCCTGCTAAAAGGGTGATTACCAGCACGGGTCAAGTATATAAGGCACTTCTAACATAACATGTTCTCCAGAAGACTGCATTGAGATGAAAAGCAAGCCTAGTTTTGCAGTGCAGTTACACTTGCAGCCATTGCTCTCTTCCTCAGTACCGGAGGTGGCACCAACCCTTCAGAAGGACCAGGCTGGGTGGGACAGGGTGGGGCTCTTTCACGATGTTTTCCATGCAGAAGCAGAGAACCTGAGCTTTCAAATCATATGGGAAACCGTTCTGCACCAAGAAACATGCATAAAGACACCAGGGCAAAGAACTGAAGAGGTACTTACGCGGCATGATCCCTTGGCTCACCAACTCCTCCCGCGTGCGTCGCTGCTGGAGCTTCAACTGCAGCACTGCACGACAGCAGAGAGAAGGGAGAGAAGGAAACCCATCAGTGCAAGAAACAACTGAAGAGACATTTTCAAATGCATCTTGTTTTCTTCTTTGGATGCCAAGGCACGGGTGAGCAGCAGAAGGAGAAGACCCCCCTCCCACCCTGCTGCCCTGCCCTGCTGCAATTGCAGAAGTGGCCCCCAGCAGTCAGGTTTCCGTAGGCTGCTGCAGCCGGGGGAGAGGAAGTTGCGCAGGGTCTTGGCAGGGTGATAAAAATCCACAAAGCCGGGCCTGTTTCTCAGTTCTTTCTAGAGCACCAACTGCTTTCCAAACCATTAATATTAAAAAACAAACAAAGAGAAACACCAGCTGACAGTCCTCCAATAAACACAGAGTGACACCCCAGCTGCTAATGATTCCTGAAAACTCTAATTAGTATGTGCAGATTAAATGATATGTCAAAATTGTTGGTCGTTACTCTAAATTACAAGGCTGATTTCCTTCCTCAGCTCAGAAATTCACCTTCAGAAACATTTTGTGAAAGTGAAATACCACAGATACATCTAGAAATGTCCTTCCACTACAAAAGGAATCCCCTTATCACTAGAATTTTTCCTATTTATTTTAGCAACAGAACATATTCATGACCTGTGTGAAATGCAATTATCTGGGGTTTTTTCTAGTGCAAATCCCTGGAATAGTCATAATTTCAACATTCGGATTATAATAGCAGCTTCCCTTTAAACTATACAATCAAAGCAAGATTCTAGATTGTTCTTACAGTCAAAGACACCTTCCATATGAAAGCAACCTTTCAAAACTAAAGAAAAAATTCACATGAGTGTGTAGTCACATGTTTCAAAACAGGACAACCTGAGTATCACCGAATCCCATTTGCAATCAAGCCCAAACTCCTAAGCATACTCAACATAAAATATTATAAAATGAATGGCAATGCATGTCATCTCCCCTGTTTTAATTTGAATTTCTCTTATGCCTTTTGTATAGTCCACATAATGAAAGTCCACACAAATGTAGTGGAACCACTACAGAGCAGAACTGCTCTACAGTCTAACTATAGAATCTCATTACAACCCTCATGTCTCCTTTTTTAAGTACTTTGTTTGTCCAGTACATTAATTTCATACATTATATCCAAATTTGTAGTGTACACTCCCTAAAGTAGAGATCAAAAAATTTAAGAAGATGCCACTTTGTCTACTTACAGACATCATCACAATTTACCTGTTTCTTTCAACCTCGTATCTGCAGTTTGCATTTGACTAAGATACATCTTCCAATAAGGGTTCTGGTCTTCATATGTATAAAAAAAGAGATCCAGCTCTTCCTTTCTCTGATTGTTTCCATAGCACCTAATCACCCTCACTTAAATCACATTTAATTTTCTTCTTGGATTTTTCTGGCTTCCACATCCATTGACTCTTGATGTACCCTTCTCTGAAACTGTTTATGACAGTGAGAGGAGTACCTCCTACCAGTGGAAATACCTCTGTGCACACAGTGTGCAAACAAGTTACCTTTCTTCTGTTTCTTAAGACAAACTATGATTTCTTAATATATACATCCTGGGCAGGAAACTACTTTCTTTTAGTACATGGAAGTGAGAGAGGGGAGGAGGATGTACAAAGCACCATGGTAATTCTGTGTGGGATCAGCCAAGAGGCAGAAGGAGGAGGAGGGAACAGAGAGGGGAAGGAACAGGCCCTTCATTTGGCTGTGAAACTGCAAACAGAAGTGGTAGTTCCAGACTCTTCCTCCCACCCAGCATGAGATCGCACTCCGACTTCTGTGCTAGTGCGAGGGCTAGCCCAGCTCACAGCCAGCCTGCTTACAGAGCTTCTCATTTGCTGGATTCCTTTTGAGGTTATCAAAACCCAAATCTACATGAGCACTTGCTGAGATAGAGAGTGTCAAATCTTGACCTAACACCTCGCTGAGAGACAGTGTCAAATCTCTCACTCCCCCCATCACCTCTCATGTCCCCCTGACTGGTGGCTGGACTCAATGACAGAGACCACAGCCCAGTCAAAAAAGGCACCAGTTTTTGCATTAGTGAGCGGAAGAGGATGACCACATAGCCAGGAGCTGGAGTGGAACAACCAGGACCCCAGGTACTCGCCAGCACTGAAGGTGGGAGTTGGACTTCATCTTTCCAACAGCACACTGTCACTAAGTGATTTCTGCCCCATTAGGAGAAGCCCATTAAATCTCTTACTGCATGGCATTACTTCCCCTCCTGAGCCGTTTAGGGACTCATAGCCATACCCTCAATTAGCACATCTTACTAAATGTACACAGGCAAGGCACAGACCTATAGCATCAGGTCCATCTCCCTAGCAGATAATCTCATCATTACTCGTGTCTTCTATTTACACATCTAGTAACGTACAGTAGCCCTTTCTGCCACTTCCTCGCTACAACCATCTACCTTCCTTCACATTTCTAACCACACATACTATTTCCATTTCACCTCCCAGCCAGGGATTTTCAGCTAAAAACTCTCCCACAGAGGTGTGGCTGGCATGTTTGCTCCTAGGTGCACACCTGTATTGTCACCTGTATTAATGTGCATTTTGCTCAACTGCCTCAGTTTGTCTAAATGATCTATTTTTTTTACATGTCACAATTTATTCCTCCACTAGTATTTGTTCTGTCCACACTTACAACCTCCTGCATGTGCTTCCCACACTGCACCAGGCTGATCTCAACCAGAAATACTTTTCTGCTTTCTATGATTACAACCAGTTCTTAATCCAATTAAGTAGTACTTCATTAAATTCAAAGGCACTTCTTAAAACCAAAATACATCATGCTAAGCTAAAGATGTTATAAAAGTCTGTTGCACCTAGACAAAACCCCTAGCAACCAAACTTCACTTATCCAAATGACAGAATCACATTTGAGCAGACCTGTTTTCACAAACTGAAAAGCTGATCAGCGTGATTATACTGCTATTCTTATACCACCTAAATTCTTGATCAAATTTTCCATAGTTTTTTTCCTGGAACTGACAGCAGAGGAGCCACTCTTTACTCACCCTTTGTCAGCAGTGATGCAAAATGTCTTTTGCTCTTCTGAAGTCTCCCTCCCGTTCCCAGATTTATTAAAAATGACTCTCAGTCAGACTGCTAGAGATTTCATCAAATGACTTAAAATTCCTCTCCTGACTGCAGCCTCCCTTACGAATTTTCTAAATATATCTTATTTCTGTATTAGTTAGTATGTACTACCAGTTTTCTCTACCCATTATATTCACCTTTTAAACTCTATGTCCCTTCACAGCCAGAAACCAGCAACTGTCAAGAGAACTAAACTAGAGAACAAAAAAAAAAGTAATTTTCAGGACCTTTTTTATAAGCACTAAGTAATTCCGGGGATTTATGAATGTATATACATACGTATTAAGCACAAGTTATAATCAGCCAAAAAGTACTTTTTTTTCCCAAAACAGCTTATTTTTGTGGCAGGGAGGAGGGCAAAAAGGATTATTTCAGTTCACTCCTAAATACATTTTGGCTTAACTAAGTACTTGGAGTTCCCAATGCCATTTCATATATTTAGGAGATCACCTGTTTACATGTGCAAGTGTGTGAATCCTATATATAGATTAACAGATGTCCCAAGCACCAGTCCAAGGCTGTTGTACATGGAGCTCAGCCAAATGACCAGAGAAATTCAAAGCTACGCTAAGATAGACTGAAGTGTAAGTCTTTCAGTCACTAATGGACAATCTTCTGTTTACTTTATCCCCATACTTAACCTGTAAATTAATTTTCAAATTAAGAATAAATCAGGTCATATAAAGAGCAGCGTATAACTGCTGGCTAGAAAATAAGTTCCAAACTTATTTGGTGCCCTTCTACTATATGCAGTATTTTGTGGGATTTGTATACTTGTCAGATTTTCCCACTCAAAGGTGGGCATAATTTATTTATTTCATAAGTATGAAATGTTCCCAATTAAATTTTGAACAATTTTTCATATCACTAATGGACTGTTCCAAGAATTAGTAAAACATTCTCCCAGAGAAATCTGGGAGCTAGGATGGAGGACCACTGCCAGCAGTTAAGAGGGGTAGAGGAGAACTGCAGTGGTGGGAGATGTATTAAATGACAAATAATATTGTGATACAGCTGCTACCAACAGAGTTAGCCTATTAGTAAAATACAGCATGTCATTATCATTTTGTGTTCGTCTTAGCATAAAACTTTCTCACCAAGGAACCCACAGGCATATTCCAGGACCAGCTACTCCCAGCTGGAGGCAGCTCAGATTTAACAGTATATAATTAATATAAAGAGCTTGCACCCCTAGGGGCACTTTCAGGACAGCTCCAACTCTGGTGGTAGTTCAGGGGTGCATTAGTAGTATGCAGAAGTAAGAACAAATACCTCTGATGAGCTAAGTTGTTTTTTGCAGCTCATCACCTAAATCTGTAGCAGCATGCCTGCCCTTCTATTTCTAAACCACGCTGCATTTAGTAGTGTGACTAGAACTACTGCAGAAACTAGACTGCAGATTCTGCACCTCAGCATTTCAACAGAGAAAAATAAAATTAAAATCTCTTTTCAAAGTCTGTCTCACATACCAGGAGAGGTTTGTGACATTAAATTATTAACATATTCTGCATTTCCTGTTTTTTAAAAACTGGCAAGATGAAGCACACGGCTGTGACCTGCAGCTTGTGGTGAGACCTTGTGCATGTTATATTGAATACAGACTTACTACCAAAGGGACTCTGTGCTCACATTTCTACAAAACCTTTCCTGCCAGGAATCCCAAGCGCTACTTAAGGTCACCCAACCAAGGTAATGATTAAGCACAGCCATATGGTGGATTACAACTGGGACAGCAAGAGCAGCAGTGCAGATCAGGAAGGAAGGAAAGCTGTTCGAGCCAAAAGAAACCCTACAGAGGGACTGAGGGAGGCAGAACTCCCTGGAATGTGGGCTGGGATACCCATGCAAAATGGGAGAGTGCAAGACATAAACTGTGTATTAACAAGAAAGGTGATGCTCACAAGAGGTGATTTATCAATTTTGTAAATTCAGTGAAAGCAGTCTGCTTGACAGAAGAATTCATCCTTGCAACCCAATAAATAAACCATGTGATTAGGAAGCAAAACTACTGAAGAACAAGTGAAATTAGCCCAACTTCATTATCTAAGTTGAGAAAAGTGCAAGCGTAAGTAAAGACACTAAAAAGCAATTTAATGCTCATTTATTTGTACATTGTTCAGCACCTCTGGGGAGCCCATTTTGAAAGCACTTGAGCAGCTACAGCATCTTCTTAACTCACCAGGAAGCACTAAGACAGCATGAGCTGCAATAGGAACTTGCCAGTTAGTTCAGCACCTCTACCTTTCTGTATTGTGAAAGGAATTTCAGGAGAATTTTCACTGGCCTAGCACTGAGCAGGTCTGACCAGGTTTATTTTGTGAGGGTCAGAGACTGTGGGCTAAGGAGATGTGGCTCTAGGCCACCATTTGCAGCCCACACTTTACAATTTTTCAGTCCAATTTGTACAACACCATATGCAAGCAACTTAATTATAATATGCAACAATAAAAGACAACTCTGATGACACAGAGTATTTGCAGAACAAAATTGGGACAGCTGTTTGTGCAGAACTGGGGCCTCTATCTCGAAAAGCACAATGTCCAATGTAACCACTGCTTTGAAGGATGAAGCCACCTTTCCACTTACCACTCAGCCAGTAGCCCTTCTAATTGCACTAAGAAGAGAATTTTTTTCCTACTTTCTGATTAAACAGTCACATTTGACCAGAAGCAAGTGCCAAATTCAGCTTTTGAATATGGAGCACACCAGCTACTGTTTTCTGTGGAAGCTATATCCTGCTGAACTCAGTCCCCTGGAGATGTGGTAAGAAAACCTTTCCCTCACACCAAAAAATGGTCTCTGAGCATTTTTCAGCTGTACCAGCTTACAAAACAAATGTTGACTTGCATTAGGTTTTTCATGCTTCAACAGGAAGCCAGATTAGATTCACCAGCAAGGGCAGCATCTGTAAAACTCCAGTTGCAACACCTTTCTGTACAGAAGCAGCCAAGGGCTGTTAGTGTAACAAATTACGTGTAGGGTCCACAAGAAGGTGTAAGAAAAAACAGCTGTGATAGTTTGTGATCAGTGAGTGAGAATACAATGGTCAAAAATAATTTTCAATCTTAAATTGCTGAGGTGAATTATTTTTTATGTTTTAGAGCTGCATTTTTCTGGTGCTGTTGACAACATACCCCACACCACACAGAATATGCTAGAATGGGGGTTACCAACAAAGAAAAGCAAACTTTTGGGGCCTTTTTAAAGGCAATTTTCTGAGCCTAACAGCATTTTAATCCAGTAAATCCATTTTATTCCCCACTGCTGTTGGGGAATACATGCTGGCTTTGCATTTAAGCAGACTGTGCAGTTAACAGAGAAGCATTTAAGTGAAGCAGACTGTAAATGACACCCAAACTGCAGGGATTATATGACAGTTTGCTACCCTGGGAAGGGGATGCCAAAAATTCACGTCCCTCTGTGAGGTGAAGGAGAAGCAGCAGACACACTGTTGATCCTCAAAATTTGCAAGCATCCACTGTTGCTGGGAGCAGCAGTCATACAGTTCTGTTCATTTCAATGCATTTTAAAGAATAGCTTGAAGCAAGCCTGCACCAAGGGAGAGTTAAGCAGAAGTTTATTTCTTTACTGTTTGAGACTATCTCACATTCCACTACGTCTTTTCTCTACTGAAGCAACAACAGCTGCTATTAAAATGCAGGCAGCTTCCTCCACTCTTCCTTAGCAACCACACCATGGAGAAAATGGAGTTGGGGAGGGTAAAGGATAGAAAGGAAATTTGGTTTGGTCTCTTCAACTGTTACAACAACCTTTCACACTAGAGGCAAAAGCCACTTATTTATATTCATGCTGTGGTCTTCCCTCTGTGAGAAGTAGGACTGGGACCACTCTCCCTATACCCAAAGAGGAGGTCTGTGAAGCAGATCCTGAACAGGAAACAAAACTGGGATCAGGAGCAGTTCTGTACTGCAGGTTCTGAGAGTGATCGAAGTGGAATTCTTCACAGAAATCAGCACATCCTGCTGTAACATGCTGAGATGGAAAGGTGTCTTGGACCAATCTGGGGAACACTGAATCACAGGCAGTTCTTGTATAGAGGACTTCAACCTTTTTTCATGACCACCTCTTATTTCTTATCCTCTTAGGAAGCTTAAAAAAGCACTAAACATTTGTGCAGATGAGAACAGGAGTATGATTCTGCCTGATGTAGACCTAAACCTTCTATCAACTGATTCTTAAAAAACAGAACAGTTTCTTCACCTCCAAAGCAACAACTTCCAAAATATTTCACAGTGGATGTGCTAGCAATAATCCAAGGATGCAATGGGGCTCATATCACACCAGAGCTGGTTTTTACCATCCAGCACTTCTAAAAGCTTTCAGGCTCTCAGATGCCCAGCAGCTTTAAAAAGCAGCTGAAAAGGACAGGGAAAAAAAAGAGTGACTGGTCAATTAAAAACACAAAAAGACAAGGGAAAGAGAAAATTAACTGACTGTCACTCTCAGAACAAGAAGGGCTTGTTTCTTGATAAAATCACACTCTTCAAAGCTTCTACAGCTCAAAATATTCTTGGGTCATATAAAATCATTGACATGGCATGCAGCTTACACATACCTGTTGATTGTCTATATGAGTGAATTCCAGAAGACTGGTTTTGGCTAAAAACAAAAACAAAAACAAAAAAACAAAAAAACAAAAAAAAAAAACAACCCACCACAGATTCAGGGCAATAATTCTTTATTGTTGGGAGAATGACATGAAAGAGAAATATGAAATAGAAAAAATCTAAAAATATGTTTTCAAAGGATGATGGCATACTGTATTATCTTTTAATGAGTCAATGTTATGAAGCATTAAGTAGTTCTTCTAGTAGAGACAGACAAATACAGATTCTTTGATAAAGCTTATTTAGCAGAATCAAAAATCCCAACCTACACAGGAAAGTAGTCCCCAAAGAATATGAAATCAGAAGCACACAGTCAAAAGTAAAAGGATCTATTTTCATTCTCATGTTACCACAAGTTAGCTGGCTCACACAGCACACAACTACCTCAGCAGGCCATTCTTGAGGCTTAATATCAAATTTGATAAATGTAGACATTACATTAATGTAAATTAAAAGCTGTATTTAGAAGATAAAACCAGCATTTACATCAATTTTAGTTTCGTTAGGACACAGCACTAAAATCAGCAGCACCATCCAACTACCAAGACATAATATGATCTAAGATGCTGACAGGATTGAATAGTTACTCCTGCTCGTAGTTCTCCAAGGCTCAAGTCAGGATTGGCTTTTGGTAAAATGTGGAGATCCTAGAGGAAGAACCAGTTCATAGCCTTAGGAGTTTACTTCATCACTTCTGAGATTTGGTCTCAATATTGCACACAATTGAATATGCTTATTTCACAGGAGCTACTCATGTATATGACTCCAAATAAGTGCAAACTTGATTATTACCATAAAAGTTATGCTGAATTTTGCAGGGTTCTTTTCCTGTTTATTTAAAATTAAGACTAGCAGTTGCTGTGCATTTTACAGCATTTACCTTTACCTTCTTCCTTCATGACCTAACTCCTGCCACTTCCATTAAACATTTAAGACTTAGGGGGAGTTAATGCCATTTTATTCACTGCTACTTCTTAATGCAATGCCAGTTTTGTTTTCTTTGATACAAAAATTTTAAAACCAGATACATTTGTTACATAGAAGCCCATTCTTAACCATAAAATCTTAACCATAAAACCTATAATCCATCTCAGCATTTGCTGAAACTGTTAAAATACACCTCTAAGAAAGTCACCTGAAATACATGTAGCATGGTATATTTAGCAAGATATGCAACATGTAAAAATGCACAACAAGCTTGTCAACAGGAAGAGTTGGTTTGCTTTCTGTGCAGGGTACTGATTCTTATGAAATCATTTTGTCTCAGTAGTACTGGCTAGGTGAAAACTAAGCATGTGAGTAACTAGGCACATATCCATATCCATGGAATCTGGCTACCATGCATGAGCCAACAAGATGACCTGTAACAAAATACCTAGGTGGAAAGGTCTACCTAAAATTGACCCTGGTATCATAATACAGTAAATATTAACTGTAATCAGTACTTGTTGATGCCATCTGTATATCCATTGTTGCTATTTATAGCTGAAGAGAAGTCTTGAGGAGGGGAAAAACAGAGAGAATTTCCCACCTCCCTGTAAACTTGAGTCACAGTCTATAGTGATTTGTATTTTTCCATGAAACAATGAACAAGGAGGAACTAACATTGCCCTTAACCAGCGTGCAAAGACCCTAGAAAGAAATTCTCCCAGATAATTTAATATGACATGGCAGATGGGGACAAATGAAGAAAAAAGAAGGAATGGGTAGATATATCCTGACAATTAGATCTACAGCTGTCTACTAAGGTGACAGTACAAAATGCGAGCTACACAAGGGAAACACAAGCTCAAACCCTTTTCTTTTTTTTCTTTTTTCTTGGAAAGATAGGGGTATTTCTGCCTAAAAGAAGAAAGAGTTCCAACCATTTCATTTTCCATAAAGATGATACATGGGAGTTGTTTATATTTTTTCCAAAAAACTATATAGAATTTAAAAAACAAATGTTTTGAGGTATGTCAGAATCTGAACAATTTTTCATTGTATTTAAAACTCTGAGCTCAAGGGATGTGTTTTTGTGAGTTTCTTACAAGCAGAAAGAAAATCAAGCACTGAGACAGTGCCCAGACACATCCATAAAACACACAACTGATTAGATATGTTTATAGCACTAAAACTGATGGGCAAATATTTCCATGCCCCTTGCAGCAAAAGAGATATGGTCAAATACTTTTCCTTCATAATTTGCCTCCCATACTTCAATTTCTACTACAGCTGAGTGCCCCAGCATACAAACAGCTTCATAGATCGACTTCCTCAAACATTTCTGAGGGACTGGGTTTGGCCCAGTGATTCAGCCCTCCTTTGGCCACAGGGCACCCTCTACAGATAGAGGTTAGAAGTCCCATTCACAGGAACCACCAAATGGTCAAGACACCACAGAACTTCTGTGGCAACAGCTGAGACATCTCGACATATGAGCTGTGTTTTGGGGTTTTCCACTAAAACATGGAATAATTCTGTATTTCCAAGACCATTTCGAATTTTTAACCACCCAAAGATCTTTGGTTTACTGACACCAAATGCAAATGAGAGCAAATGTGTTTTACCACAAGTAGTAGGAAAAAATTACTGAGAAGTTTGCAAATTTAAATACAAAACCAGCAGTTCTTTAAAAGTAATAATTAACTAGTTATACAGGGAACTCAGAAAGCTGGGCCTTATAATTTCAAATTAGCTAGCTTGAGCATCTCCCAGCTTCAGCTGCTCCATTGTGCTGACAGTTATTTCATGGGACATGAAACAAAAGTGGTTTTGTCCAAGGTGCACATTACATGCAAAACAAAGACTCAGAGCATTCCCTATCTAGTCACTATTCCTTTCACCAGCTTCTATCCAAGCCCCAGCATTCTCTCTTAGCAAGAATTTCAGGTGGATACTCCAAGGAATTACCATATTTCCTTAACTCATGGTAGTTAAAAGCATCTTTGCTGTTTTCTCAAAGACCGCAAAGAACACATACCACAGTCATGGCATCTGAGGTTCAAACAAAGATCCTGGCCTCTGTATTCCAACAGTCTGACACCTTCTTTATTGTTTAAGTACAAATTCTATTAGAATTCTGTTGCTACTTGTAAAAAAAGTTGCAAGATTCAGCTGCGGCCATCATATCATTCTACTTCAGAAATCGGTTCCTCCACAGGAGCCCAGTGTGGAAACTGATCCCCAGAATTTGCATTACACATAAAAAGCACATCAAAGTCCCTCAGAATCGTTTTTCACTGATGATACAACATCTATCTACAGTTTTTTACCTCCTTTCTTGATGGATATTTACTTTCTTTCAAAAAAACTCTGGACCACACATCTCCAGGACTGACTATTGTGGTTTCTGCCATGAGGGAAGATCCACAGCATTGAACAATTTCTGCTATGAGGTTTAATGTGCTGTCATAGCTATAAATATTTAAATAATAGAATTCTGTGTAACAGATCAATCAGCAAACCAAGAAAACGCAGCAGTCCAGAATGGCCTGCGTGACCACTGACTTCAGACTGGCAGACAGATTCTGCAGATGTTTTAAATGTCACTGCTGGCTCAGTCCTCTGCTGAAGGGCACTGAGGGGACTGCCAGCAGCAGCAGATAACACACACTTCAAGACTCTCCAACTGGTAATGGAGGTGGGCTTTCTCTCACATCCTGAACAAAAGCAAGAGAAGGGCAGACACGTTTCCCTTCTCCCTCCAGCACGGAGGCAGGGAGGTGGCTGCGGGGGACAGCATGTGCAGCTGTAGTTAAGATTCACTGTCACATGTCACTCCTGAAGATACAATCCTCGCTCTACACTGCCTGCAGTCAGGGTGACAGATATTATTAGCAGCAGTAAAAGAGTCTCTCAGAGAGACACAAGGGTACGGTTAGTTTAGCATCTACTTCTAAAATGTCGTCTTCTGCTTCTGAAAAGGGAGAATTTGCCATCAGAATGTGAAAAAGGGCTGCAAGCAGCCGTAGAAGGACCTTCACACCTAAGTGTAACATGGAAAGAGGCATGAACGCTTAGGAAGGTGAAAGTGATTAAAAACAATATCCACCAAAATAAGAAGCAGAACACACAACAATTTGCAGGGACAGGTTACATGTTGCTTGCAATACTGATCAAATTATGCAACGAGAGCTTCTGGCTTGTATTCTGGCTTCCAGCACTGCTGTGAGATTTGCAGAGGTGAGTAACCGAAGATCACACCTACTGCCACATCCATTCCTACAAAAAACACGGCCATAGCCTCCATGCACTTACTACTGGAGAGACATGGAGCAGCAGGAAGCTACAGAAACTCCACACAGAGAAAGTCAAAACTGTCACCCAGAGAGCATCACTCAGCTCTGCCCACAGCAACCCAGCTGGGCAGCACAATGTTTGTGCCTGACAAGTGTTTCAGTGAGGAAGGTTACCAAAAAGACGTTAAATGTGTCAGCTGGTACAGCAGTTGTTACGGGAAACACCCTCAGAATGGTGACAGGCCTTTGAGCTGCCTTCGGGGACAGAGACCACAGAACAAGGTCTTTATAAGCATGATTGCAACAGATTATTCCTGTCCCTGTGCTGGAGAAAAGTTCATCATAGGCACTTCCACTGAAAACTCTCAGAAAGCTATATTTTTACAAAAAGTTTTCTCTACAGCTGTTTATTTCTGAAAGCCAGTTTTAAAATAAGATTGTCAAGAAAGCCTGGATTTCACCAATTTTCACAGTCAATTTTGCAAAGAATCTATGTCTCAAAGCAATACATCCTCTTCCTTATCACCAGCTTCTTTCACATTTCTTGTTAGCTTCATCAGGCTAATACAGCTTTAGATGGCAAAACTGCAGGCTGCAGTAAAGTTCAAACCTTTGCTCACTTGAAAGGATGTTGACTGTATTATTTGCACAGTAAACTCTGAGAGAAGATCACCTGCACAGTTCTTCTACCCATCTCATCTCCCCTGAATACACTGATGAGCAAAAAGAATTTTGTAGTTCTTCTTAGCAATCACCATATTGCAATGTATTTCAGCTACTACAGGTCTGCTCTTAGTTGGAGATACCAGGTTAGTAAATATTACCTAGTGCCAGGGAAAAACACTGTATCTACTTTACTAGCCCAAGTAAAAGAAAGAAACTACGAATTCTGCTCCATATTAATGCCCTTGGGCAGATTATGTACCCTGAGGAGCTTCCTGCAAGAAAAATCAGCACAATTTGCCCCACAGGCTCACTACACATTTTAATTTTATAAACCTAAGCCACACGAGGAGTCGTATCCCATTTTCTACCATAGGTTGCAGAGGTTCTTGCCAAAAAATGTGCTGCTTCTACATTTTGGATTGAAATTTATTGATGCAGCAGGTGACAAAATCAGTAATTCAATGCTCAGGGAAGACTGGAGATATGGGAGTTGGGGCACGAAATGGAAGATCTAAGCGAGCACTTATTTTTGGTATAGATATTCACTAAGTTGTTGATCAATGACTTGCAGGTGTGACTGCACGATGAAAAATCAGAGGTGACAACTGATAGATCTTGTGGATGATAAAACTACCAAGGTAAGATTTACACAGGCAGCCTGAGATGGATCCGACAGCAGAAGGAAAACCCACTCCTGTCACTGACCCTCATCTTCGGGCAAGGTCTCCACAAGTTTTTTTCTGGATGCAAAGAAAGCAGTTTGAGTTTCAATATCATAGTTCCATTTTCAAAAAAAACAGCTGCTTTTCAACAGCTCCTGGGAAGTCTAAGCATCAGTCATTTGCTGTTTAAAAGTATAAAAAGAGGTGTTTTCTTGAAAAAAAGAAACAACATAATTATGAAAAAATAATCTGAAAGCCACACAAGTGTTTTCAGGCTTTATTAATATGTATCCCAGTTGCTGGGATTATCAGGACCTCAGCACCACTGCCACTGAATATGAAGCTCAGTTCCACTGTGAAGAAAATTCAGTTGACAGGGCAGGAAAGTACTTACTGGAAATTTTACTTGCTATCATTACCAGTTCAAAGCATTGTCTGCATAAATGCTACTGACAGCTGTACTCATCGAACCACACCCAGTTTCTACTCTTTTTTGTTATCTGCATGTGTTGAGTCTTTCCATCTCCTAACTCTTGCAGGTCCAAGTCTGCAACTCTTTCTTTTTAGTATTACTTTGCACTACAGAAAGCAATGTAATAACCATTTTTGACAAATTAAGTAGATCACAGTGTGATAAACAAGTTAGCCTGTGTCCCTCTCCTCCTCCTCTCCCCATTCCCAGCATGAAAATAGCTAGGGCTAAAGCAACAGCTGGGGATCATTACACTGACAGGAATAGTTTAGTAAACTGCAAGAGGGGAAAACATGTCACATCCAAAAAAATCAAAAACACATTAGGGCATCAGGACTGAAAAAACATGTGAATTCAGCTGCAGGGATAATGCTATGACTCTTCTTCCACTGATAACAACCGACTTACAAAAACCCTGGTCATTCAGTGTTAACTCTTTCCCCAAGCTTCCCACTCATGTCACAGAGTTAACAAATACTCTGAAACACCTCTAGTCCTCACCTCTAGTCATATGAGGCACACTGGCTATTAAGCAAAAATAAATTTAAATTGACAGTCAACTTCAAGCCACTCCACATAAATATACAATTATCTTACCTTCACTGCAACTCTTACTTTTAAGCATAGTCACAGGCTGTGGTTGCAGCAAGAGGACACAGGGAGTCTGGTGCACCTCTGCATCTGCCATTGGAAATGCCAGAGCAGATCAGCTCTCCGTACATTCAATACATTTTCTGTATTTAATGTGTCAGAGCACTATTTGCATAAATAATTCCAAACAGTGGGATGCACTGGGCCATAATTCAGAAAGGCATCTGTGTGTTTTGTGACTGGTTTCTGACACTTCTCATCCACGAATTTGCATCGCTCACACATCTCCCCACAGCAACTTCAGGTCCACTCTGAAGCAGGAAGAGGGAGATCACCCTTTACAGAAAAATGTCACCCTGCATTCCTGTGACATGCCTTGGGCGCAGGGGCTGCCCTCTTGCTGGGGATCTCCTTGGGACTGAGAGCTTCCAAGTCTACTCATGCAGGTTTCCTGACCTCTCCTGGACGAGGTGGGGCCAGGGCCAGCTGGACCTTCAGGTGCTGCAGGTGTAGTGACAATAAGGTCTAGATTACTCCTGAAGAAAGTTAAATGCTAACAAGCACTTGCACACTCCTGATCTCTTCAAAGTACTGAACAGATATTAATAGTTTAATCAAAGGCTAAGCTAACTCAAATTACCTCCCATTTGCTGTGGACCAAGAATGTGCACACAGTTCGTGCAGATCAGATGGCATGCAGGAACTTGTTCCTGTGTCTGGGCCCTGAGATACAAATCTTGGAAAAAAACAGGTGAGTTTCACTGTCAGGCCCCGAGTCACACTGAATGTTTTTGAAGGGAGGACTTGCCAAATAAAAAAGTGTTTAGTTTAAGAGCATGTAGCACAGATGTACAGAAGTGGAAAATCTGGAATGTAGTTTTGGAAGTACTTAATTCCAAGGTAAATTAATGTGAATGCTAACTGGGGTTTGAGTAGCTTTCTGCAATTCTCTCCTCATATCTCTCATGAGGGGCTACCATACTGTTGTGTTAACTGATCTAGGAACTGCAAACTGAGCTCTAGTATTTGAAGACTAAATCATTCCAAGGCATTCTTGAATAAAAAACATGTTTATGGATTCCTGAATTCTAGGAATTTTGCAAATAACTGCCCTTACACATACTTTGAAAAATACAAGCTTAAGTTCTTTGACTTCTGCATGTCAAATGTATTCCTGTGTAGAAAGGTTCGCCAGTTCCCAAACTTCAATGTCAACTCCTAATTAAAAAAAAAGGAAATAAATCAGATTTAGGAGACATCTGTTTTCCAGAAATCAAGAAGCAAGATGTAGTCTATTCCAGATAGCTGCTTCTCGTGAGAATCATTAAGAGAACAGATGAGCATTGTCAGCGTTAGTATAGACAGCCCTTATTTGCCCAGTTTTATTAAGAGTGAGGATGAGAAATGCATGAATTTTCTGTCTTGGTGACAACAAAACTAAGCTGTCCCAGTTTTAGGGGGACCAAAAACTAAGGCACAGCAGTCATCAGTCTCAGCTCAATGCTAATTCTGGATTTCCACAAGGGTTTACACGTGGGTGCATCTGTTCCTCCGCTGCCCATAAGAATTGGCTCTGCAAAATACAGTGCATGCTATAGAATAAATACAACAGGCATCCCGAGACTGCAGGAGACTTGAATGGAGCAGCAGCAAAGCTAAAGGGTTATTATTTTCTTCATCTGTCAGGAAAGAAGCTGGCAGCATCTATTTCTCTTTCCTAACCTTCATTTGGTAGCTGGTGGAAAGCAGCTTTCCTTATCACATGTGACATTAGGGCATCATGAATTAGCCATGGGTAGGCTAATGGTATTGCTGGACTTTGCAGAGTCAACACAGCTTTTCCAATAACCAGAATTATAAAAGATTTCAACGGCCTTAATTCACTTCAACTTGAGACAGCAACAAACCTTCTTATATTGATTAAAGTAAGACAGAATTCCTTTTTCCTTGGTGTACATGTTATCCTACTGTACAGCTTGTGATATTTAGTGACTGGATGAAAGATGAATCCTGGCACATACAAATGCAAAGTGCTCACCTTCTGTGAAAACCAATGCTTGCAAATACAGGACAGATGCAAGTTCTGGCTTTTTAAAATTTTGGGTTGTTTTTTTCCATCAATCTGAAGATTGATGTGCTGCAGCTCTATGTCTCCAAAGCAGATAAAGAACTCTGGGAACACTGCCTATACTAATGGATTTATAACTCCTGAACTTGAATTTGAGGACTGGGACTTCAGTTTTCTTTTCCTTCTCATATTTTTTCAACAAAGAATATTCCAATGAAAACATGCAACAAAAATAGTAATATTTTTAAAAATTAACAACAAGCTAGCTCTCGATAGATGTTAAATAGGCTTGGTAGGGGGAGTGACAAATGGGGGCAGAAACAGTTTTGTTTGGCAGCTCCAGCAGGCCTAGACTACGTACCAGCGAAAAATCCTCTAAATGCAACTGCTAAAGTCCTCTTCCACACACTGGCCATCTTTATGCAACAAACATGGCCTTATTCTATCTGGATTCTTGTCCTCAACACTTACCCCTCCTTTATCTTGCTTTGCTGTCCAAAATGTCAGAAAGTTATTTTCCCCTCCTTTCAGATGACATTACTCGCTCTTAAAATCAGTCATCACCTTATTCTGAGGCCACTGTACTCCAGGTCATTGTTTCTTTCTGCAAGTTCCTACTAAAATTTCACTTGTAGCTAGACAGATCCAGTATTTCTGATAAAAGATAAACCTTGCTGCTTGCCACTGGCTTTCTGTGATGTTCTGCCATTCTTCTCTGTAATCTTTTCCTAGTTCCTGTTTGTTGATATTTATTATGCTGCGCACTATGAATGGATCACTGCCTTTTTTCGTCTTCTCAAACTTTTTCAATCCCTCCAGATCCTCTTCTTTCCTTCTAGATATCACTGGAATCTGACCTCTCTCTGTCTACATAATCTTTCAGAATTTTTAAATCCTCATTGAAAAATCACACATATTTGTAGAATACCATCAACTAAAACAAAATCACATTTATATATATATACACAACACTCCTTGCACACTCTCAAAAGAACATACAGACACTTAAAACATGGTACTCTTATCTTCTTCAAGGCAGAGTTGCCACTCCAGAACAAGCCTTTACACCTTTAATGAAACAGCCTTAAAACATTGCTCACAAGAGGCCTACAGATGTAGGAGAGAAGAAGAGATTTTCAGTTTGAAACCAAAACTTCCAAATGCAAGTGAAATTATCCCAAGGTCCCAGCACTGCAAGTGACTACATACAGAGCTCCAGGCTTGTCGAGTGATGTGCTTGAGCGCCCTCAGGGACAAGAGGTCACAGAAATCAGTGGGAAACCCAAAATCTGGACGACTGCCCAGAAAGCAAAAAACAGGCAGATTCAATATGCAAGAGGGAAAAAAACAACAACATTAAAANNNNATTAAAAAAAAAAAAAAAAAAAAAAACCAAACACAAAAACCACCACAAATGAATTACACAGTGCCTACAACAAAGACAGCAGAGCCTGCTAACCTTCTCGTAAGCTGTGGTATGAATCCTGATACGTGCTTGAACAGCTCTTCCCTTGCTTTGACACAGTCTCTGCAAGCGGCACAATCCCGACATAGGCAGGCTGGAGTGTCTTGGCTTTATCCAACATAGTAGAGGAAATCCCTGGACCTGAAGGCAGATTCTGTAACACAGGAGGCGTCCAGGCAAGTGGAAGGGCTGCTTAATCCTCACAAGAGACCCAACTGCAATCCCCCTCTACCAGGTTTCGGTCACTGCACCAAGCGGTAGTGCAGGAAAAAAATCAGTTTACTGCTAGATTCCAAGGCTGTGCTTGCATCAGAACAGAGAGGTTCTGTAGGCACAGACAAACCCTGACAGCCAACATCTAAAGATTAAAACCAGCAAGGCTCTTGGCAAAATTTTTCTTCCTATGATCTCAAAGCTCAGACAGAAACTTCACTGTTTCAGCAAGCAGTTACAAGCATTCGGGCACCCCTTATGCAGAGCACTGCTTATCAACAGATGCGTGGACTTCTTTGTGGGGCCACTTGCAGTAACAGCCAACCTCATTCACCCAAAATAGTGAACAGTTGGTTTCTCTACTCACACTGCAGACACCTGCCAGACAGGCAATATCATGTGATTGAGCCGAACCCTCTCTCCCCCTGCATCTCCCGACTGTAAGCACGCTGTGCACACAGCTAGGAGAATACCCCTGCTCTGAGTGCAGAAACCACATGCTTTTTCTCCCTTCTTCCTTAAGCCCTTAGAAACAAGAGTATTAGCTGTGAAGAAAGCTAAACTGATAATCTGAGAAACAGAGTCTTCACATGCATTTGCACTGAGACCACACACAGGTAAGAGCAGGCTACTTCTGTGCAAACACAAAATCTCACCCTTCTTCTCTTAAATCCATTCTCCCAACCTAGCAGAAACACCTGCCTGAAGATAATCTGCAGCCCTAAATCAATAACCCTCTACTGCAAGCACTAGAACTTCAGAATCTGTGCTTGTATGGGGGCAGCCACCTCATCTTCAGCTTATTTCACCTGTATCACGAACAGATGCCACATAGCTGACAAATTTTGGTTTTACACAATGCCCAGCATGGTACTGGAATTGGAAGTGGCCAAGGAAAGACACATTCAACAACCAGGAGGCACTCTCACCAGTACAGCTGGTAGCTTTGTTGGTTTTTAATTTTGCTAAGCATGAATCATAAGAAGCGCAATGAAGTCTGGGGTGAAAAAAAAAAGATACGTCCACTGATTACACATACCTAAAAAAAGTACTCTTGTTATCTTTCCAGAAAAAAAAAAGAAAAAAGATGAATAGTAATCAGCGTCATCCTACACACCGGAAACAAAGATAACCACATGGACATTACAAAAATAAAAAGATGAATACTCTAAACACTTCAGGAGCAGTTTCCAATTCCTATTCCGTTCCCATCCCAATCAAGACAAAATCTTCTCATTTCCAAACAGTTTGAGAGGCTTTCAAGCCATTTTATAAAGCAAGGTTGGAATTACAGTCAGAGAAAAAATGCCTTTAATAATGAAACTAATTTCTAAGAAAAGCAGTGTTGAACCAAATGCTAGATGGCATCAGTGACATTTCTAGTACTTTCATCTGTACTCTTCTTATTTTGAAATGTTCAACCTTCACCCAGGAAAGAATCCAAACTCCAATCTTCCCACGAGTAAAAAAAAACACCTTTGGTGATAATATAAAGATCTGTTATTGCACTACTCCTGAATTACCACCATATACTCAAATTTTCATCTTAATTTTAGGATTTGTAAAAGTCAGGTGAAAGTTCAGTCTCACAGTGAACTTTAGCCAGTAAGGTCAAATTACTGCATAAATAGAAGAGCCTGTTTTTGCGAGAGCATTAGCAGCCATGGCACTGTGGAGTGCTGCCTTGGGAAACAGACCCAGTACACCACAAGAGCTCTTTAGACAGGATGAAGGAGAAGATAAAGAAACACATTGTCCAGATCTCCCCTTTCAGCAGCAACACAAAACTGCACATTGAGTCAGGCCTGGTACTTTGAGCAGAGAGGTCCCATAACTGTAATAACTAAAGAACAATTATCCAGTGCCAGAACCAGTTCTACTTTTCCTGGCAAGCAATAGACCATCTGGATGGTAAAAATGACAAGATTCAGCTACAGAGGTCAGAATCTACTATTATTTTGCCAACCAGGGCCTCTGAGTTAGTAGGTGACTACAGCACAGAAAACCTGAGAAACATAAACTAGCTGCTCATCCAGCAAACCTGCCAATACCCAGGTATTGCCAAAACAGCCCTAAGACGTTGTCCAAGTTCTGATGAAGAAAACTTTAAGAATTGATGAAGATCTGATCCTTTCAATGTATTATTGCAGAGCTGCGGATATGTACATAGACACACCTTTCTTTTTTCTTATGCAGAAAACAGCTTGGATAAAAAAAAACCACTTGACTGGCTCAATGGTAGTTAGGTAAATCTTTTATTTGCTGAGGAAGATATTCTAAAATTTTGTCTTACAGTATCAAATTTGTCCCACGGTATTATTTAGTGTTCTAAAAGAAGAAGTAATTATCCAAATTATCTGGGCCACAGCACTCCAAAAAGGACATGGATAATGTCCCCCATGCTCTAAGAAGATAAAACTTCAGAGGGCCTAGATTGGAGGATACCTCCAACATACAAGCAAACACTTGTGGGCTTTCTCCTTGCAAAACACGGAATCTAAGAGATAAGTAAAGGCCAAGAGCAACCTGTCTTGTACAGAACACTGATAACATTTTCACGTGTTTATAAACATAAAGTTTTTAAAAGTTTAATTCGTTATCCTGGTAGGAGATCTGAAAGTCTGATCAGCAATCACATGTATAGAAATACCAATGCACTGTAAGAACAAGTCACTTTGACAGTTACTCTGGAAATCAGCAGGGTAGATTGGAAAACCCATTTCACAGCAGAGGAAGGATTCCAGCAACAGTTTCAGTTGCTTAACCACTCCAGAAAAGTAGGATCAACCCCGCTAATGCACACCAAACATTCAGTGTCTTGCACAACTTTTACCCTGGAATTGGCAGAAGTTCTGCTGGCAAAACAATCACCTTTACCAAGGGGACCTAAGTATTTGCTACAGATTCCTCACCTGAAAAACATCAGGCCCAATTTTCATAATCTATCCATGAGACATTAATTGAGCCGTACACCCTTTGACTTTCAGGTGTGAAATGAGATGCAGAATGTGGGGATGTATTCTTCCTCAAGATGCTGCATCAGGTGCATACACAGCTTGCACAGATACTGCTGCTCCTTCTGAGGCCTGGCGGGCATGGAATGCAACACCTGCATTTGAGGTACCACTGCCTACTCACTACTCAAAGTAGTGAGTAGGCAGTGGTACCTCAAATACACACAAATTTTAATGAATTCATTTCTTGTATCTTTCTACCGTCAAAAGCCAAGGGAAGGGAGAGAGGGGCCACACCAATCTTGACATAGGGTAGACCTTAGATGAGCTCAGCTGTAACACAAAACTGCATCATTAGTTTCTTTCCACCCAAAAATACCACATTTTTAAATTCAAATTTTTAAGCAAATTGAAAATGCGTTTGTAATCTGCACCACCATCTTCAAATGTACATTTTTCTCCTCCTTTCTCCTCCAGTCCTCTCTGCAGCTCAATGCAGGTTCTCCTCTTTCCCCCACGAATAATGTTCTCACAGGACACAATCCCTGCAATGATCTGCATGCACATAATTCAGTGATGAAATATAAACAATGTACTGCTAAAAACTTGCAGACAGCTGCAAAATATGCTCACTGAGGCAACATGAGAGAGATATCAGCCAAGGTCTAAGCCAGATGAATCCTAAGAAAGAAGTATGAGCCCACTACATTTGAAGATCTGTCTGAGATTTCTAGCAAGCAGACAAAAGCTGGGAAAATAATAGAATGCTGCACTACATCACTGTGAAGCTTTGATGTCTTACAACTCAATTCATTTCATACTTCAAAATAAATACAGACTGCACACTGACACTTGTGTTGCTTATTTCTCAGCTAGGGATCACATCTATGTAATGTGAGTTTGCTGTGGATATTCCCAGGATGCACCAACAACACCTCCCACCAACAGTGACCTTTAGGGAGAGGAAGAAAAGCGAGGCTGGGAGCACCCTACATTTATGCTTCTCCAGTTCTCAGGAAGAGCCTGAAATTTACCTACTCTTACATTTTCAACCAGCTGGTGACAGCTAGTGCTGCCATTCAGCACTCAGAAAACTCCTAGACATGACAGGTAGCCAAAGCTAAACCACCATGCAGATGTAAAAGTAGGTCACAGCAGCAGGAATCATGCCTGGGAACCTTGACTTTTGTTGTAGCTTTTGAGCAGCTTTTCAGTCCTCCAACCCACTCTGGGATATACCACCACCCCTGCTTTTGGCAAGTTGGCTGTCATTGAGCTGTAATTACTGTGAGTTGAAAGCATAAAAATAGCTGCTGCACAGGGTGGAAAACCTATCAGATGATGTCAAGGCAAGTTTTGAGCCCTCCCTTCCCCCACCTCCCCCCCTCCACTTCCTTTCCTATGTCACTTTCTCATTACCTCACTGTCTCTAATTCTGAAAGTGCTTCTCTCTGCATCTTTCAGCTGTCAAAGTGAACTTTACACAGCAGCTAGAGCCAAATCAACCCCCAGCCCATATATAAACTCTGCCACCCACTCCATTCCTTGGGATTCAGCCAAGATGTCAGTTTGCCTTTCCCTGAAAACACGAAGCATAAGAAATCCTCGATTCCTATCTGCAAAACACTGGACCAAGAAGAATCAGTTAAGCCCAAGGAATGCAACTCTGATCTGCATTTGATTAACTCCATAGATAACCAGTTTCCAACCAGCAAGGCAAGTCAACATGGCAAGTGAGGTGTGGAAAGATAGCAGCAGCAATCCCATCCTCCTCTGCTAACAATGAGTAACTCAGCCCTGCCTCTCTCCCAGGCTCTGCAGACCTGAGGAGCAAAGTGCGGCACAACAAAGCCAAAACTTTTGATTTTCCCACCTCTCCCCTGCCCAGATTGGGAGCTCAGATGTCAGTACTGCAAAGAGACTCCGGAAATATTGCTACAAGGGCTGAAAAGAGGGAAAAGAGAGAGGAAGGGAAGCCAAGGTGTTGGTTCACTTATGGACCATGCCTCTCCTCCTTCCTCCCTCCAGGACCCACTGCACTGAGCAAGCTGGGTGTGATAAAGAGAAGGAAATGGTCCAGAGGTCTGTAATACTCCAGATCATGTGCAAACAAAAGCATTATGCAGCACATGCTCCTGAAACTACTACATGTGAGGGTAACATCTGCTCAGAAGGTGTCACCTATGCAGGGAAAGAAAATGATGCAACTTTTAAAGACAAGTTGGTTAATTTAGTTAGATTTTCTTCAGAAAACAGCTGACAGCAGTTCTGTCAATTCTGTACTCTAAAAAGCTGCGTATACTCTCCTTGACTACAAAAAAGTGTAGCCCAAGGAGAGATTTCAAGGACTCCATCTGTTCATAGTAGAGGATAGAACAAAAGCAGAGGGATTAAGAGAAGGAAATTTTATAACCAGTTCCCAAACAATTACAGCCCACTGTGCATATAAGCCCAACAAAAACAAGCAAGTAAATTAAAAACACATATCCAACCAGATCTTATTTGTTATTTTTTACCATTTTGGTTGATAAATTCTGGTTAGATGCAAACACTGTTGCATACCTCTTCATAGTTCAAAGTTACTTGCCCTTCCTCAAGTTACCACCCCGTTGTGAGCCCCCAGGACTGGTTGTATGAATGCTCTCACTCTGTTCCAGTGCAAAGTTAGAAAGATTAGCTCAAATTACCTTGGCTAAGCCAACAAGTTTCACAGTGAGAGCTCACACATCAAGAACCACATCTCAAACGTGGGGTGGGCATCTCCAGTGCAGGGCCTGAACTGAGAGCTGCTCCAGCTGGAATCACAACAGAATTTCATATATTCCTTTAGTTCAGCTATTACCCATCTTGCTCTAAAATAATTACTCAGACCAACGGAAGTAACAGCTCCTTGCTCTTACCTAAGACCAACAGTATACTTGTCATAAAAGAGTCAGAAGTTTCAAGCCAGAGACAGTCACTCAAGGTTCAAGTTAAAATTGCTCTTATCAGACTTCCTGCCTACATTTAATCTGCTAATTCACCCACATGCTCCCCAAAGAACTTTAACTTCTCCAGGAGTAGGCAGATGTGCTCACACAGGTGCAGATGTGCATTTCCCCACCCCCACCACTGCCCACAGGCAGGAACACCCAGAGGCTGCAGAAATCACACACACAGAATCACAGAGAATACTGAGTTGGAAGGGACCCACAACTCTTAAGTGAATGGTACTGACGTGTGAGTATACACTGTGACCAGTGGAGAACACTGAGACAAGACTTTTCAAAACATTTCAAAACATTTCCTCTTACAGATATTCCAGATTTTAATTTAAACCACTATGAACAAGTGAAAACAGCAAAGTCCAAAACATTTGGTTTTGCTCTCAAGAGCAGAAAAACAGAGGAAGTTCTGGCTGCCAGACCAAGGGAGTTAGTGAGCAGGACAGAGTGGAAAAGGAAGCAATTTGAATGTGTCTTAAAACAGCAAATTGTTTTTAGGAGGGAGTAACTGGGAAAGGACAGGAGGAAGATACCTTCCCCTCATGTTAAGGCATGTCTAAGAGTTTGAGAAGTTATGTCAGTAATTCCTGTGGTTGTTGAGCAAAAGCTATCCTGTACTTCTCTCTCCCACATCCTTTCAACATCCGACAATAAAAGGTTTCTTCTCTATGAAACCCTCCCACTTACTGCACAAGAGGGTTACCTGCAAACACTTGGGAAATGCAGTCTATTTTTAAAGCACCTAAACAAGAGAAGAAACAGCCAGGCTATATTCTGGGTTCATGCACTGCTTGTGGAAGGATTAGCAAACCCTTCATTTACTCTTCAGCTTATACTAGCAGAATTCCTGCTAGGTTAACCTTCGTTACAGGACTGTGACTTTTGCCCAGAAAGCTACTTCCTTCTCCAAACAAATTGGTTAAATAGGCAGTAACAACACTGTTGAGGTTTAATGTGACCATTATTCTTGGTTAATCTGATACAGAATTGCAATCACAGAATCTAGATTGTTATTAAAGATTATCTTCCCCTTATGGTTGCAGAGGATTTCTTCACAACTTGAAAAAATTGCACTAATGGAGACATAATTCTAAAAAGATCGTAAACTATCCCATTCATTCAATAAGTTAGTAGCCAACCCTAATCATTTTAGATGTGGGGTTTTTTCAACTCTTAACTTTTTCTCTAAAAGTGGTTCAAGTCCTTTGTCACCATCAGGGAGTAGTAGAGGCTTGGTTGAGGTAAAGTAGGAGACCAAGATTTACGATACCTCTAAAACAATTCAGTGGTCAGCTACCAATAAAAGCAGTGGCCTCCTTTTCCCTCATCATGGCTGCTCATCTCACCCCACAGTAGAGAACTGCTATTGTCAGGATTATTTGAGACAGGAAATAAATTTCTCTTTATAATGCATAATGTATAGTTCTTGCATTGCCAAAAATCTATAAATCACCTCCAACACCAAATCCTCAAACTCCTCCTTTAGCACTGAAATTCAGCTATTCCCTGGATATACCAATGCCAATCTCAAGCTCTCATGGTGGCTTCAACTACTGAATTTGTTCCCAATATAAAAATGTACAGTGTGGCTGAGTTTTGATCTATAGCTACAACATAAAATGAGCCTGAGACAATGTCAAGGCACATAACCACGATATGTTTAAACTCATTATTTGGACACACTGATCCTGGAAAGAACATCCAGGGTCTTGTATGGATTTATCCTCCCTCCACACATACAGATTTTTCAGACTTTAAGTGAAACATAAAGCACGAATCTCAAAAAGGGAAGAATTTTAGACTAGATTTGGGACAGTTTTTAACTGGATGCTGCTAAATTACTCAGCTTTTAATCAGCAAGAAAAAATATTCTTGTCATGCTATGGTAGAAGAAGTTCTTTTATGCTTTCATGGGACTCACTTGCCTATCACTTTGGGAAGATGCAGTTTTCACAGTATTACCATTCCTTCTCCACAGACTACATTTTTAAGTGAATCCTATTCTGCATCAACCAAACTACAGGTTTACTTTCCTTTGTCTAAAGGGAGGAGGGAGGGGAAAGATACAGGCCTCCTTTGCAAGGAGCATGATTACTTTAAAAATAAATTTTATCTCATGTTCCAAGATTTCTGGTAACATCAGCCATGAAAGCAAAGTAAAAAGTCAAGTAGCTGTGAGGGTGTATCCTCTTCCCAGCAAAACCTGCCAAATCTTAGGAGTTTTAATCACCAACTGGCCTAAAAGCATTGGAAGGCATGTAGCCTAAGTGCTTATAATTGTAAAAATAAGTGTGCTTGGAACAAGATGTTCTGATTCACACATCAGCTTTCTGTTCCGCTTGCCTCCTCCTAAATCTGTAAGTTCACCTCTGCAGAAACAAAATGCAGAGAAGTCTCTTAAGTCACAATTTTCCATTAGCTGCCTCACACCCCTCTAAGATCTTCCTTTCTTGCTTTGGTATAAATTAGCAGAACTTATCCATCAGAACCTCACATTTATAGATTCTAATCAATTAAAATCTATTAAAAAACCATTTTGATTAGATAAACTAGGTTAAAACAAGCAGAGAGATTTACATATAACACAGAGTCTGTGTGTCAGAACTGGAATTAGAAATCCATGTATCCTCCCTTCCTTGGCTACCAAATCTATTTTATGAATCCAGACACAAGAGAGGGACCATTAAGGTGAGACTGCATAAAAGCAAACAGGTGGAGGATCTAATTGAATAGACAAACATGCAAAGGAAAAATATATGGTTCCTATATGCTGCCAGTTGTTATGATCTGGCAGGACTCAGCTGCTCACTGCCAGTACATCTAACAGCCGGCTTAACCAAAGTCACTTATGAACAAACTCTTTAGAACAAAACCAATTGTAACAGAACAGACATTGCCATATGTTTACTTTTTAGCAACTATTCTACAGTAAGGCCAGAACTGACTATGAACTCACAATTCTCTCCTATCAGAAATATATATTTTTCCCTGGGCAAGACAGCAAATCTGTCTTTAAGTTTCCGCTACAGTGTGGAGAGACAGACCTGGCATAAGAGAGGAGAGCAGTGGATACTTCCGCCCTGACTCAGTGAGGCTTTGACACTGCCTCCTGCAAGACCTCCCAGAGAAGCTGGTGAAGTCTGAGTCAGAAGAGGAGACTGTGAGGTGGACAGAAAACTGACTGGCCGGGCCAGAGGGAGCAGCAGCACATGCTGGGGGCTAAGTGGCTACAAAGCAGTTTGGCAGAAAAGGGTCTGGGGGTCCCACTGCACACCAAGCTGAACATGAGATGGCGATGTGCCCTTGCACAAAGAAGGCTAAGGATGGCATCTCTGGCTGCACTAGGAGGAATGTTCCCAGCAGATCAAGGGAGGTGACCCTACTCTGCACAGCCCTGATGAGGCCACACCTGGAGCGTGCCTCACCTGGCTCAAGCTCTGAGGTCCCCAGTGCAGGAGAGCCACGGCCATACTAGAGATCTTACCTAGCTAAACACTTGAAGGAATGGTACAAATGGTACAAAAACACAGAGCCAGACTCCTCTCAAATGGTGCCCAGTGACAGGACAATGGGCACAAATCGAGACACAGGAGGTTCTCTACAAACATCGGGAAAGAACTGTTTCATTGTGAGTGCAACTGAGCACTGGCACAGGTTGCCCAGAGAGGGTGTGAAGTCTCCATCTGTGGAGATAAGCAAAAGGCATCTGAACACAGTCCTGGGCAACGGGCTTGAGGGGAACCTGCTTGAGCAGAGGGTTGGGGAAGATGACATTTCAACTTCAACCATTGTGTGAGGGATGTGTAACCACCCTTCTTCCAGGGACCTGTTTGTCCATTCATAGATATGTAGCAACCTCAGAGGAAAATCAAAGCAAATTCTAACAAGACAAACCTCATACTGGGGAAATGCTCATATTTTTAATATTCTCCTAAGAATCACTCACTTCTAATTTAATTCTTAGTATTTTGAGTCTATCATGCAATGTGTATTATTCTTTCCTGGCCAATCTTTTCTGTCTCTTGGACTTACCACCCAGCCACTGCCACCATTCATAGGCTCCCTGACCTAGAGTTCAGTAGTTTTCTCACCGTACTTACGATTTCAGAGTTGAAACTGTTTGTCTGCTTCTTCAGCTTCACAGTTCAGTACAGAGTTTAAGTGATATTACCCAAACCAGATGAAATAATCTAGCATTATGCTCTCATCATTCCTTCTTTTTGAGGGCTCTAAGTTTCTTATGAAAGTTCTGTGAGTTAATTAGGGCCACTGATCCATTAGAAAAGTGAGGGGATTTTAATGGCTTTATTTTTAAAAGTGAATTAGACTCCTCACAAGAAAGTCCAATTGTCCAAGCTAGCTGGGGCTAAGCAGTAGGTGCACTGAGCTGCTGCAAAACAGGAGTGAAGGAAAGGACACTCCCTTCCCCTCCCTTCCACTGGTCATGACAAATCACTGGGACACATCATTTAAACTGTTTTGTGTTATTTCACCCTTGAGACAAACTTCTTCATTTTAGTTTCAATTTTGTTTCTTTATTTTAGTTTACCATAAAGATACAGGGTCCCATGAGACAGAGCTACCACATTTCTGTTTGGAATATCTTGAAGATAAACATTCAGGCATTTGCTGTGTACAGCCAGAGCATGTGAAATAAAATCAACACTCTGTGGGCACATCAGGATTACTCTTTGTACTACAAGCACACTAGATACTTAATTAGCACAAGCACAACAGTTTCATGATATGTCAGATTTATTATGGTTATGCTGCAGAAATGTTTGGGATATCTGAATGTCTTCTTCCCTCTCAGTTAATGGAGTGCAGTTGCAATAGGGCAGCCAGACATCTGGAAATTCTGTAGAAGTGTTAGAAGAACCCTCATGGTCCAGGATGGGGGAGGAGGCAGAAGGAAAAAAGTGGACAGTCTGGGAAAATAAGACATATACAAGAAGCAGTATCTGCTATCGAATCAACTCCCTGGAAATAAGGTTCCCACCACAATTTAGGCCCCTGGCTCTCCACAACCAGCTTCTGTTACAGGAATAAAATTATGCACAGCCAGCCTCCTGATACAAGAAAGAAGTACTCAAGTACTTGACAATGCTAGAATTTTGATCTTAGGACATTTTTCTCCACTAAGTCCTCCCACACTTTTCCATTTTCTGCTCCCAGTTCTTCTCTCCTCTTCCCCTAAATCAGTTACTCAACACTTTTCACTAAAGAAGTTATTTTCCCCCCCGTTAACTCTCCAAATTAGTTGCTACTCAAAATTCTAAATCAAGCTCTGCAATCTCCTGTCCCAATTAAATCAAAGGAAAGAGTAGTTCACATAAATAACATTTTCAAGATCCAGTTTTAGCTTCTAGATTTTGCAGCAAAGTTTCCAGTCCTGCTTCAGGGCCAGAAGGTTAAACATTTCTCAATGACGCAGGCTCCCTTAGCAAGAGAGAGATGAGGAAGGGGTCCAAAAAAACCTCATTCTTCCCAGGCACTAAATCAACAACCATAGCAAACAGTGACTGCCTCTCTCCAAGGAAAACTGAGAGGAGTGGAGCAGTCTCTTATTACATGCAGCCACTTTGTCACCATAATGCGAAAGTCCAGTACAAAGAGAAGAAGAAAAATAACCATAAGAACAACAAATTTTTGAAAATCCCAGAATGGAGATTGTATATTGTGCACTACATAGAAATCACAATAAATTAAAAAGCAAACAAACAAAATTCCGTAGAGCACTGCAACTCTGTTTAAAATTGCTGCTCTTTTCTGGTCCATTTAAAGTTGCCAGTAACTTTCTAGCTGAAACTTAACAGATGCTTTGACTTTTAAATGGGCTGAAATTTACGTGCCTGAGAGACCACTTTTCATACACTACATATTCCAGAATCTCATTAATTTCTCCGTTTTCAAGATAAGATTAGCAATAGTGGTTTTTCCAAAAGGAGTCAACTAACCAGGATCTTGTTCTTACTTACTTAGTGGTAACATGAAATCAGCAAAGGTATACTGAAAAGTGTTTTCTGTTTATTTCAGCTTTTAGTGAAAGAACATTGAAGGCTCTAAGCTTTCAGAATGTTTTGCACTAAGTGAAGCTCAAGGTACTTTCTGAACCAAATGTTTCAGGAGTTTCAATTTTTCATCAGTGGTACTTCAGTGTCACATAGTAACTTCAATAAATCAAAATCACTCAATATATTTTAAAAGGCATATATTTGAGTTGACATCAGTGAACACAAAGTCCAAATCTCAAATATTGAAAAACACAGACAAGGAACAACAGCTTCAACCAAAGTATCTCCAGCAGAATTAAAAAAAAAAAAAAAGAAAAACAAAATCTCCTCAAGGTCACTTATGATTACCGACTGATCAAGCCTGCTTGTGCTTCACTGGAAGCTGCAACTTCTTTATTTGGGATAAGCTCATTTTTAAGGAAAAACAGTCAGGGCAAAGAAAATGGAAGACTACAAAGAGCTACAAATACATTTCTCAACCTACTTTTCACGTGGGATAATTAAATAGGTTCAGATCCTGTTTGGGATCCAATGCTGTGCATAATGCCTGGGAAGCATCATTAACATTATGTAGAGGATCTGATTTAAAATAAGCATCACTACAGAAAGCTACAAAAAAAAACATAAAGCAGGTCACATTAGCAGATACTATTTTAGCACTTGCCTACTTTAAGAATATTTTAAGTAGATGGAGTTTCTTCTAGGGAGAATATTTTGCCTGCATTAAGATTTGCATCAGTTTAACTACAAGGAGTTATCTGCACTGAAAGCCACTGACATTTAATATTGAAAACTAGAAAACTTTTAACCAAAGAGAAATTCTAGGACAGCTGTCCAGTATGAGTGAGAAATCTAACACTTTGTAAAATGGTGCTCCACAAATTTATGTAGGGTACTGTATGACCAGATTACGTGCAGCAGCAGGGGAGGGGGCTCTGCAACCCTGAAGAGAAATTCCAGTTCCATTGCCTTATGACTTCTTACCTACCTAAACTATTGCTAAATTATACAGCATTCTTAAACCACACTAAGGTTAACCACAAAAAGGAGCTGTGCCAATGTAATTAAACCAGTTTTCTATATTGATTTTGATAGCAAAATTCTCTTGACAAAGAAATTGAGGGGAAAGGGGGGCAATATTTCTTCTATTAAGATAAAGATTCTAGTTTCACCTCCATAAAGCAGGGCTCGTGTTTCCTTAGCCACAAATGAAAAACCAGACTGCCTCAAGACAACCAGCTGAGGTTTCTCCATTTAAAAAGACAATTTGGAAGAAATGCCAGTTTCTCCTTGGAAGAGCCCTAAGGTCAGAACAGCAGAGGGTGCTGTAAGTCTGAACTGAGGTGCAGCAGCTTAGCAGCAAGGAGAATCCAGATGCATCATGAAGCTGTAAATTACTTCAGATTTTGGGCTGGGTTTTTTGTCAGGTTTTTTTGTTTGGTTTTGGAGGGTTTTTTTGTTCTTCAGGAGTCATTTGAGACTGGTAAAAGCAGGCAGCAAACAGGTTAATACAAATATTTATTTATTTTTTCCACATAACATCAAACAACAACATCAGGGACATTTCCAAAACCTCAACAGTCACCTATAATCCCTACCACTGATCTATACAGCTCTGGGCACACATTAGAACATTAGCGATTGCTTCACATTGATGTTTAGACATAAAAAAATTGTACTTTAATGCCTACAATCAAAATGTAGACTGGACTTGGATCCCACTATTGCTGCTATCACACAGACATGGGAACTCAAGCACTTGGTTAAACATTAGTCATCTCCTAAATCTGGCAAACACTGGATAGCAAGGAGTCACCAGGTAACTGGGAGACAGAACGGATGTGTGTCTGCAGTGCATCCCTTTAGGCAAAGAATGTGGTGTAATCACCACACCAGTTCAGAGAGACTCAGCATAACACACGTTCAGATATTCATCCAGAACATAAATTAGTGGCAGGCCACGAAGATGACTATGATCTGCCTGAGCCACAAAGATAAAAATGATCAGTCTGAGCCTATATACATAATCAATAATAATTCCTACACAACTGTGCCTAAAGACCCCAAATAAGAACCTAATTAAAGTAATCCTTTTTCACTTCTTTTTTCCAATGCATTTGCACTATGTTCCTAAAGAAAAGTTGATTCATATTCATCATGTAAATGAGTGGGTAAGTCACAGAGTATGATGACAACAACTAAACTGGGCCCATTATACATAATTCATTAATTTCACAGAAAGGAAGTCTCTATTTTGATTACAGTTACAACATATAAAACCTGACATGACTTTACATGCATTTTAACTTTTGTTTTGTTTTTAATAACAATTGATGAATGATACCAAAAATTGTACTATGATGATGACAATCTTACTGTGTACACTGGAAACTAGGCTAAAACGCACACAGACACCCCCCTAAAGTTAATTCTCACAAACTATGTGTTAAAGTAAGCTGGTGCTATAAGAAGGGTTATGAGACAAAGCAGTCAGTGAATAATCATTTTGTACCCACCACATCTTTAGTGTTTTAGAACAAGTGCAGCCTGTCTCAGCCCCCCTGCAAGTTAATCTTAGTTCACAGAATAGATAAGGGCAAAAAGCTGCGTGAGTGGTTTTTTTCCTACTCTCTCTTTCTCAACCTATAGGGCAACACTTGCTGTATAAAAAGAATAAACAGAGTATTCTCAAGGCAGATGGAGGAAAAAAAAATATTATTTTCAAAAGATGATATAACGCTTCAACAAATACTTACTACAGGGTTAAAGACCAGGAGTTTCTTGTTTAAATTTAAGGTTGTCAGTAGAAATAAGTACTGCTCAACTAAATTATTCTAATGAGTACTCTATTGTAGACTGTCATTCTTGACACAAAAAGAAAAAAGAAAAGCATCCTTTATATATTGAGTTCCAGTACAATCCTTTAACTCTAGCTTGGCTAACACAACCACTCTGTGATTTGCTTACTCAATAGTTAATCACAGGGATAAAAGGTAGCAAAAGGTTATGTTCAGATCTTTCATGAATGGAATAACTCACTAATGTGAGCTTACAGCTGTGCACTCCTCTCTCCATATAGCAGCCAACCCAGAACTTTGTGCAGCTTGTAGCTCTAGCACAAAAATTTCCATATTTAAAGCTGACTTCAGGAAGATCCCATTTGCTGCTTCGGAAAGAATTCCCACTGCATGATGACGATGAAGCTCACATAACTTTGTTCAGTCTTTGAATCACATGCAGGGTTCTGGTTAAAAGCCAGTGAAGTCATTTTATCACCACTCAGAATATACACACTCGGGGAGCTGTACCAGTAACCGGGGAACTCTTTACACTCCCCAGGAACTTGCTACCTAGATACAAAAGGTTACATTTCCAAATGCCATAGATTCCAAACAGAAATCAAAAGTTCTATTTTTAAAGTAGTGATGATGCAAACTATAGAGCCAGGAATGTTCTCCCCCCTCAGCTCCACCCTCCATCCAAAACCAAAATCCCAATTGTGTTGATTCAAGAGCTCATTGCAATCTTGAAATTCCAAGTTGGAGGGAGGGGGGAAGAAAGGAGAAGAAAAATAAAAAGTTCTACTATTCTAACAAAATGAAATGTAAAAAACCTCACACCTAGAAAAACCTCTCATTAGAAAATGAAAACAACAGCCAGGAAAAAAAATCCTTGTAATTGATGCTTGAAAAAGACAAGATGAAGTTAGAAGACATTTTACTGCGTCAAGGAAAGGTCATTCCTCATGTACTAAAAGCCAATATTGAATTTTAAATTTATTTAAAACAGGAATGAGAACACTAGCCACAAACTGCAGCTCTGAAATTTGTCACTCCTGAAAGAGCTGAGGAGGGGGACATGTCCCTTCTAAGAATACACAGATATGCTGTCTGTTCCCTTTCTTCCCATTAAAAGAAGTTTAGCAGCTGACATCTCTAAAGCATTTCAACTTAAATCCTGTAAAGAGGGAAGAAAAAGAGTCTGGGAATTGTGTTTTGAAAGCAAGAATTAAGGCATCAGCACTGCTTTTTCCTAAATTGAATTTAATAAATTCCTAATCTGCTAAAGTAGCTCAAAAATCCAAAATTTCCCCATAAAATGAGGGAAGTTTTGCATTTTATTCCAAATGACATTAATTTTTAGCTGAAAGAATTGTTCCTTTTTCAGAAACAGTTGGATGCAAAGCAAATTAGACCACAGAAGTCAAGTTTTATCCACTACAGAGAAGTAAATTATTTCTGTGCTCGTTTACAGTGCTGACTTCAAAACAGCTCTTTTCTTCTCTAAATATGCATGGAAAAAACCCTCTCGTTCATCTAAACCAAACTTCTTACAGTTTAGAACCACCTGCTTCTGGGTTTGCATACCTACCTTGCTATCTAATAGACTTCAATTTTTTTTTTCAGCAAGTCAACAGAGGAAACATATCAAAACCCAAAAGATGCTATTCAATAGACTCCCCTACACTGAACAATCTTAATTTTTTCAGTATACTCACAGAAAGAAGATTAAAATTAGACAATTATTAATGTTCAATATATACCAAGACAGTGCAAACAACAGTGTTGTGCACTGAAACAAACCAAAGCTATCCAGAACAGTAAACAAAGGTTTTAAGTAGAGCAAAACCATAAGGAAATAGAATTCATTAACAGAAGTAGCCATTTGGCCAAGTGCTAACATCCATTAATTCTGGCAATGCACTGTTAGACTCCACACGACCCTAAGAGGCCATAACTCTTATCCATCTATGGAAAACATTGGGAAAAAACAATCTGAAATTCAGGGTTTCTCTCTGGCTGATTGCACCTCTGTATGTGTATTGCATGCACACTTCTGCCCAGCCACCTGCTAGAAGCCATAAAAAGGAATTTGTGACAAAACTAAATAAAATTAAAAAGAAAGTGAAACTATATTTGGAAGTTGTATTTGTTATTTAAACACAGAACTTGCATATAGAGGACAGCAGCACACCTAAGACTCCTGAGATTTCCCTCAGTTGCATGAGTCCCTCATATGGCTGTTCAAAAACATTTAAGGGTGACTAAATTGTAGATTGTGTCCAAAAAAAGGTATGCTTCTAGCACTCTTGCCTCTCCATTAAAAAAAGAAGAAAAGAAAACAATGTTCATTGCTCATTCCTTCAGTGTCCAGTCTGTTACAAAGCCAGGCAACAACAAGAACTATTTCGTCCATCTCCTGACTGAACAGTGACCAACAGCAAAAGAATTTGCAAGATCTCTATATGGGATAATTAGATAACAACACAAATAACAAAAAGGCTTCAGGGGAACAAAAAAAGAGGCTACATAGGGAGATTAGGCTGAAGTAGATAATGGGAAGGAAACAGCAAGCTTTTGGAATCAGCAAATAAATATAAAGAAAACAAATGATTCAAATGCTGAGAGAGTCAAGGCAGCAAAAAAGACCAAGTGACTCTTGGAGAAAAAAATACTACAGAGGGAGTTCCCCCTGCTAAGAGCTTGGTACAGATCTGCACATCAGCTTCATTGTCAGCAGAATGAAAATACACAAACTGGCACAGGGCTGGTTCCAAAACTACACACTTGAAACTGGATGCAGAATTTCACCCCACTGTGTATGTCTGCTTTTTCAACGACTGGATCAGTAACACCAGTTCTTTAAATAAGTTTAGTAGTCCAATGATATGCCAAATAGAGCAGTTACATTTTTGGTCTTATTTTTGCATTTTTTTTCTGGGTCTACTGATTTTTTGGAATGTCTTTTCAGCTTGATTTTCACTTCTACTTTTTCCTCCCTCTGCTGTCACCACTTGCACTGGTTTTTTTACTCCTCCTTTTTTTCAGTTTGACAGGTGTGTTTAATTTTTCTCTGGTTAATACAACATGCACCTCACTGTTCATATTGTTCTTGCTTCAGTTATTCTTTGTTCTGAATTAACAGTCCCTCTCTGCTTAAATTAGTCTGAAGAAGAGTGAAGCTGCAATGTCCCCCTCAGTTCTTTCTCTAAAACATTAAGAATGTTTTCTCATCTTTAGTATCAAAGGAGCTGCTCTTCATGTGCCCACCAATACGGAATACAGACACCATGTCCTGGGTCAGCAATGGCTTCAGATACTCCTGCCTCTTGAGTGGACTCCCATTAATACCCAAGCAGAAAATAAGCACAGCCTCATGACCTGCAGTCTTGAAGAACTTTTGGTCTCTGGAGTGCAAGCTGTGTAAACTCTACCAGGATAATTTATTTATCCAGCTTAGGCCATGATTCTCCTGTTTCTTCAGTGGCTGTTTGGAAACTTTGAGGAGTTGACTGGGGTAACTTTTTTCATCTTCCATCTCTCCAGTAGGGCTTCTGGAGATGACCATCAGGACCAAGAAGATTTGAGAAGTTAAGTCTTTGCTCAAAGTCGTTTTCCTCATTTCCTCATTATAGCTCTCAACAGACAGGAGATCCAGTTTCAGCCTCTGAAGTCTCAAATAGTTTGCCCAACAAAAAACTACCTCACTAAGCCAAATAAGAGCAGCCACCAACAACATCTGAAGTCTCTAAATATTACAACTGAACAAATTGGCCTCGTCATCAAGTAGCTGTTTTCCTTATCTAGAAGCTTGTAATACACTTCCATTTATTCAAGACAGACCTTTAAACTTACAAAGCACACATGTTCCTGTTGTCACACTCCATTTCCCCACCAATCTTGTGAATCCATTTACGTAAACATTTGCCTGCTTCCTGCTTAAAATTTTTCCAACAGTGGTTGATCCAGGAGAGAAGAGAGTGGCCACTGATGGAAGAGGTGCAATAAATCTGTATCCCTCATTAGGTAAGCTAAACTTGCCAGGAAATTGCCTCAATGTTACAGAACACCACTGCATAATCTAGGAGGAGGGTTAGGGGACTTAAGCAAAAGCTCCATACAAGTACTACTTAGTGGGAGAAACTCTCAACCACAGAATTAAATAAAAGCCTCAGGAGTTACCATAATTTGGGAGAGACAAGAAACACAGCCACACAAAGTTTTGAGAAAAAGCAATACTAATACAAAGGCAGTTTTCCTAATTTTAATAAGCATTACATTATTATGTCAGTTTCCTGAGAATATAATTCACAAATTCAGTTACAAGAACCCTGAATTTCATGGCTGTTTTTTGGCTGGGGGGGGGAACGGGGGGAAATTTAAAAACTTACTAGAAACAAATCATGTTAAAGTCAACATCTTTTTTCAGGCCTTCACCTAAGAGCTTTCTTTTCAACAAAGCCAGATTAGATCCTATCCTGCCACACACATCGTGTTCAATACCAAACATCTTGTTAGTGTCTAAACCCTACCTCCAAAACTCACAGACTGCAAGAGTGCAACTAGAGGAATGATGTACTATGTACAAACCCTCTTCTGAATTGAGACAAACACTATATAAGATGTAGGCTTGTCTTTCCTGTCTACAATAGGAGATGCAAAATAACCATACTTAAATTCTATAAACAACAAAGAATATGTCAGGACTATAAAATAAAAGTCATACAGAATCTTTATAGACATACAAAATTTTCACTGATATTTTAAAAACACACAACAAGTTAGGGAAATTAACATGGTCAATTCAGGAAAAAAAACCAAAAAACAAAACAAAAAAACCAAAACAAACTGAAAATAACCAAACAAAACCCAGCAATTTTGGCAGCAGTTTTTGGGGGAAAATTAAACTAAGAAATTATTATTTTACTTGTCTCTTGCTCAGTCACTACTTAAAGAAATAAAAAAGCATTTGACTTTCAGGAACGAGTTTGTCTTCACACTTTTGGCATTACCTATGTGCTGCTTTCCAGACAATGCTGCCCAAGAGATTAAGAGCACACAAACCCAAACTCCTAGGCTACTACAAGCTTGTGGTCAAATCTTACCAAGTTTACAGTCTGTGTTCCCATCCATAGAGCAAAGGCTGTTCATATCTATACATGTATTTATTTTCATGACTACATAATGTCCTAGAGCTGCTGATACAAATGCCCTACAGAAGTATCTCATGCGCTCATTAACAGATAATTCTCATTCTAGCATGGCTTACATGTGAGAAATGCAACCCTGTACATATCTAAGGTAAGCACAGTACCACCAAAAGGCCACAGTACTTACAAATGAATCATGTAAACAAAATACCACTGTCATTCTCAAGGAAACAGACTTTCAAGATATAAAACAAGTATTGGAAAGTTTCAAATATGAGTTTTCCCTAAACCATGCAATTTAAAATCTCTCAAAATATCAAGAATATGTTCAATCCAAAAATAATTAACAGTAAAACCACATAAATCAGTCAAAAGCTAAATGGAGGAACAAGTCTTTAGAAGAAGTCTTAGCTTTGACTGGAGTTTTCTAATCTTCATAAGTCACCTACATTTAACACTGGAGACCAACAAGGGAAGAAAAGAGATAATTTTATCTTTGATGAAGCTCTAAATTGAGCAGTATTTAACAGAAAGTACCCATCTGCAACTTGCACATGAAATCACCACAGTTCTCTAATTTGTCTTTATTTGAAGTCACACAGCCTCCTGGCACTTCCTATATAGTTTAGCAACCATGATTCACTAGAAAAAATTAACCGCAGGATATGTTTGGAGTGGTACCTGATTGGAGTGTTGTCATCTGCATTTCAGGTTCCAGCAGTGTCATGTTGATCCTTTTCTCAACTGTTCCAAGCCCTTAAAGGCCTCACTTTATATAGACATAGATATGCTAAAGAAAAAAAATAATCCAAGAGGACCTCTCAACTTTAATCTCATTCAAAACTTGTAAGACATTCTCATCCTTATATCATAACACTGTGCCTAGTGAGAAAACTCAAGTCTTTCAATATGCAGTTCTCTGCTTATTCACTACAGGCAAGTTGGAACAGCCCAAGATCAAATTACGGCTAGGAGAAAAATGAATACTCCAAGGGAGAGCAAGATGTGAAGTTTGCAGAAGTAAGGTCCGCCCCTCGATGCTCTGTAAGTGGAAGGGAGGGGGAGGAAGGGGTTCAGAGACACTAGAACTGGCAGTTTTTCCCCTTTTATAAGAGGAGGATGACGTCTTGGGTAGACTTGCAATCCCCTAAGGGGCTCTGCTGATGAGGCAATTTCGTTCCAAGGACAAGGAGACCCAGTGTTAACATAAACATGCAGACATCCTTAGCTTTGAAACAACATGGCCAAAGTCATATACATCCTGCTGATAGATCAGTCACTTTTGTTCGGTCTTTGCCAGTCCTTTTTCTCAATAATTAAACTACGCCCCAAATCAACTCCCCTTGCTGATCACTAAACCTGAGCTACTCTAACAGATGGTAGTGTCTTTTACTCAAAAACAAAAAACCTGCCCTTTGTCATTCAGACTTTTCCCACCATGGATCACACCCTCCATCTAAACAGACTAAGGGTTAAAAAAACTCAGTCTTGTTTCCCACATCCACATGATCAGTTTCAGGTTATTTGGGACAGTGGACAAAAAATTTACAGTCAAGTATTTATTGAGTAAAAGATAAAAATAGAATTAAGTCTTTCCTCACTAGATGATTCTAGCTCCCAACAGAAAGGAAATTCAATCTTGGCCTCTAAAGAGTATCAAGTAATTTGCCCAACAGATAATTTAATTATCTTAACAAACTAATTCCAACACTTCTGTCCCCAGAGCATCATTCCCTTATTCCCCATCTTTCCACAAGGCTCATCATCATTTCTCTTTAGGTCATCTAAGTAACTGCATATATTTGTACCAAGCCCTAAAATATATTGAGCTATGCACATCTAAGATACAGACAAATTTTTAGATTTTAAATCCCTTTTCATCAAGTCAAAATCCCTGTCCTACCACAACACTATGCATAAAAATGAGTAGCTAGGTGTATAAAACTTCTTAAGCCCTATTTTCTGACCCCTCTACCACACAGTAACTTCAGGACTTCTCTACCACCCAGACACAAGAACTCCTCGACAGCTGCTCGACTGCTGAGGAAAGAGCATGGCAGGTCTGAGCAGCATATCTTCCTTCCCACACAGAAACACATCTGGAACTTTAAAGAAGGCAGAAAAAACTCATTTAGCAGCTTTAAACAATGCAGGCAAATCCCTTAAAGTGATGATATTGTAGTATTTACCTGGGTTTCACACTCCATGCATCAGTAGTGTGTTGTAAAAGGACAAGCATCAGCTCGTTTGGGTTTCTCTCGTAATCAAACGCCACCTTTGCAGTCCTACATCTGCAGCCACAGTAGGCAAAAATCACAGGCCTAAAACATTCCTTCTTGCTATACAATCTTTATGAAAAGGAACTGGAGCAGTGCAGTGTATCCTGAGCATTCAGAGACACCAGTGACAGAAATAACTCACTTTATCACCTACTCTAATATTCATATGCATCATAAATAAAGGAAACATCCATTTTTATCAGAAGGTATGCTTGTTTTTGTTGTGATACATGGAAATATAAGAGGAAGCAGTATGGCCCAAGTGGAAAGGAAATCTTTCCTACAGTTTCCAGGAACATCACTTAACTCTCTGAAGTATGCACGTGTGCACTGTCAGTGACCACAAAGAGGCAGACGAAATTTAAAGCATTAAGCAGGATGTTGCTCATTTGACCAGCAAGGAAGATGAAGACTGCACTACCAGATGTCTTCCAACAGATTCCTTCATTATTTGTGGCAATGTACTGATCATGGCAGGGGCAGAGCTACAGCTCTAGAAGTGGCTGACAGTATTCCAATAAAAATGAGTTACAGAAAGCCACATGCTACAAAAGCAGCAAGGTCCCAAAGCTAGGATTCAGCTGGCTAAGCACTAAAAGCAACTGGCTATTGTGAAATAGTGCAATCTTTCTTTCGTGAAGCAGCCACACTCTGTTTAAGTAGAACACATTGAGAATCCTGCTGAATGGTGTTCTCCCTTAAAGAGCCAGGCTTCTTTTCCCCATTGCTGCCCTCAACACTCAAAACAGCAAAACCAGCAACAGAAGTCCCTACACAGAGAAAACAGCTGCCCAGATCTGGGCCTGACTTGTTTAGCAGTTTAAATTCATGAAAAAGGAGTTTTTTTAAAAAAGGAGTTTTTTTAAAAAGCTGTTTTTAAACAGCTATCAAATTATATGTCTAACGTTCACCCAGCAGCCCTGAACCTTGCAACCTCAAAGGCAAACTGAAGTAAGAGAGAAACTAGAAAGGAAAAACAGAATGAGGCAGTGATTGTAGAAGGGTGTTAGTCTTGTTAACTTGCTAAGGAACAAAAACTTTGAGAGCTAACTTGTTAAATCCACTACATTAAAGCTGCCTTTGGCATTATTCTTTCCAGCTCAACTATTCTCCCACCACTACTTAAAAGTTTGTTTAAAATATTTCAAGGAGATTACCACTTCTCAGTTGTTTGGTAGCTCCCATCAGTAACAGGCCAGTCATTTCTGTCATGCTCTGGATCTCATAGCTCTATCAGAAACTTTCAGACAGCATGCTAAATTTATAGTCTCCTGGGACATAAAGTCTCGTAACACAAATCTATCCAAGACAGACTGGCTGTTTTTGTTCTAACAGCCATTCCCCTTACTCTCACACAAGAGAAAACAGCAAGCCTCACTGGAATGTGTGTGAAGGACAGATCAGAAAAAGCTATATATTTCCTGTCTTGGTCTTTTTGCTACAATACAGACTTAATCTTCTTCACATCTAAGTTCAAAAAAACCAAAAAACAAAAATACAACAGAACACAACACCAGACCTCAAAAACTGAGAAAACAGTTTCAGAATACTCTTATCTCTTTAAAGCCCTTTCTCGGGAAAAAATACCATCTTTGTTTATAAGTAACCATGCCTAGCTTCTTAAATGAGTTCACAAGTCACATAATTTACTTTTTTAAATAACAGTTTATGACATGATTTTAAGAAAACATTTTGGTTTTAAAGTCAGAATAACAGAAAGACAATAATAAAATTTGCAAACCCCTTATAATAAACTATATTTGAAGTATTTTAATCTATCTGTATTCAGTGTAATGACAATTAAAAATGGGAAAGGGGTAGCAGAGGAGAGAGATAGGAATGTATAGCCTAATGAAAGAATTATAAGAGCGAATCACCCACACAATTATTTAAAATAAAATAAGGTGCCCTAATACTCATGTGTTTTAATAGTAAATGGGCATAAGATCACAGGCACTAAATTAGGTCTTTAGAACCATTTTAAAAGCTCAGCTCTGCAATTTCTGAGTATAATCACCAACGGCTTACATAGCAACTATTTCTGCCATGCTTTGCACAGCACTTACAGGAGTACCTTCCCATCCTAAAGCACATCCCTTTTATATGACTTGAGTCATACTGAAATTCCACACATTCCAACTAGAATCTCTTCCCCTAACACATATGGCACTTTGTAGAAGGCAAGCATCCCAGATCAAGTAAATCCCAAACACTGACAAGCTGGTGCAAGTTCTGTCCAAACCAGTAATCATAAAATGCAACAGTATGTTGGAAAGAATGTTACCTCATCTTAAACAACCCCACAGTGAGAAGAAACCAGGAGTGTCCTAGGATTCCAACACAATGTTTTTCATGACCCCTGGACAAAGTTAACTATGAATTCACCTGAGGAAAACAAGTCAAGAGAGCAGGTCAGTAAGTTAGTAGAGCAATTACCGTAATTTCAAATGAAAGTTAAGGAGAAGAGGATTTTTTTTTTTTTAGAATTTATCAACCTACCTAAGATATGTGTATTTATCACCTGGGGGTTTTTCTCTTTTTTTTTTTGTAAATGCATTCATCAGGGACCTGCTCTAACCCTGCCCTAAGGGCTGGGATAAGTTATCTTAGCATCTTAGTACAGGTGACTGAGAAAAATCAAGATATTCTAAAGAGCTTCAGACGACTCTGTAACGGCCTTTTTCTGGCTTGTGTGGCAACAAATGAGTCAGTCACAGGTAATCTCTCATAGTTGTTGAGTTGTTGAAAGCTGAGGCCTTGATGAACATGGGTAGAAAAGAAGGAATGTAAATTTGGGGTAGAAAACTCACTCACACACAAATTAAATAACTACACCTTGAATGTCCCACTAAGCTTGATGTCTGAACAGAACCTAATAAATGTGCCAAAATAGTTTACTAACACCTTGCCACGTAAGGTTTCCTTCCACTGAAGTGACAAAAAATTATGTCCTAGCTATCTGTATTCAAATGCTTCATATTTGAATTTTATATCCTTAATATCTTTTATTGCACTTTAATTCTGTAACTTAACAGCGGCTGTTCAGTCAAGTTGTTCATGGTCATTACACCCATGTATCCAGGTGTACCTGTCCTTCCAGGAGAATGTGTAGCTGTGATAAGAGAGAATATAAAGAGAAGTCTGGATCTGAAACAAACCAAAACCAACAAGAAAATCCCCAGAAACTGTGTCTGGCTACTCTTCAGTTCTTAGAGAAGGAAAAAAAATTAAAAAGGAATCTGCTGTCCAAGGGCGTAAGGCAGCACGCGTATACAGGACTGCCCTCCCAGATTTCTCATGGGATACATAATTCCATGATGCTTCACAAGCCAAAGAAGTTTCTATTTTAATTCAGCTAATAGTTTATGTTCCAGAACCACAGTCTGTCGCAACAAACATGGTACAAACCCAGGTAATACTTTTCTACAGATACCTACAGATAAGCCAAGCCTGTTTAGCAAAAGCTACAGAAAGAGTTAATCTGTTAGAAGCTCTCAGCATAAGTAGTTAGTTCAGCTGTGAGTCAGCAGTGCCTGTCTAGAACTGCAAACAGGAGACCCTTTGACACAGATAGGCAGCTTCCAGCAAGTCTCTTACTTACCATCTCTTCCCCTCCCACTGCCACTTGGCTTGAATCTTCCTCATACCTTGAACTTGGCAAGTTGTCATAGAAGCAGTTTCACTGTACCAGATACGTTCTACAACCACTCTGGATTGCTCAAATGTTTAAGCAGATTGCTATCTCAACTGCCAGATCATCTCTGAACTTTTTTAACATGTTTGAAACCGAGGACACAACAACAAAGATACACCATATTTAAGAAAGGAGTTTTAACAAGCTCAACAGCTTTCAACAGCTGTGCAACTTCCACCCCAAGATAACTGAGAAGTTCCCATTTGAAGGAAGGCATTTATTAACCCAAAATGCATCAGCTAAATTTCTTAATAGCTCACTAAATTTCTTAGCAGCCCACTAAACCAAGTGTTCTTTCATGTTGTGACAGTTTGCAAATTTTGTATTTCAACAGCACTTTTCATTCCTGTAATACTTTAATGAATGTACACACAAACAAGATATAACAAAATACTGCAGCCTAGGAGAAAAGAGCATTGTGTACCTCCAAAGATAAAGAATATTCAGATAACCTAACTCAGGGACTTTGGACTTTATGCCTCGCCTGAAAAATTGCCCCTCCAGCAGAAAAATTCCCACTACTGTGCTGAGGAGGCCTGATAGAGAATCAGCTCTGAAGAGACCCACCTAATGAGTCATTTCCGGGAATATCCTAATTTTCTTTGGCAAAAGATACGGGCAGATACTTTTCAAATACTTTTAAAGTACAATTCTATTCTAGCTGTTGCAGTCAAGCAAATTTGCAGCCCCCAATGATACCGCTTCAAAGCTGAGTCCATAAAAACAACACTACTCGGATAGAGGAAAACCATCTATTTCTGTTAAATATTCCTGAAATAACATTTTTTAAACTTATCCAGTAAAGAATCCTGTAAAGACTTTCATTCCTGTGCCAGAATATCCTTTCCTCTGACTATAACAATACCATCCAAAGTGCTGCCACAAGGTCCATTTTTCTGAAAGGTACTCTTATCTGTTCCCAGCACTAGTATCCTTTTCCCAGTGGAATCAAAAATAAACTTCTTCCCACTTCAGGATCCTTGATCATGCCTTATTGGCTGAGAGAAGAACCCTGCTTCCAGACAAATCAGAATGCCACTTTCATGTCACCAGCTGTCAGGTGCTGGAAACAAAGGCTCATACACTTTTCCAATGTTCCAGCTCTCTATCAGTTTCACTGCTATCTTGATTAAATACCATTTGAAATCTCTCCTTGCTTTCATAACCATAAAATGCCCAAGTCTACCACTAGTTGAGATGTGCTGAGATCACAGTCTACCTTGCTGACTGACATTTCCATTTTCTTCAATTTACCATCATCACCTTTATCTCTATCTGTTGTATTTTATCTTAGAAGACTGCAAACATTAAGGATTAAAAGTTTTTGTTCTGGTATTGTCATTTCTAACTTCTCAATTTTTTGTAAATATAACTCTGATCACATAATGATGGTATAACATATATGAATGAGCAAACTCTTTCTAACCTCCTAAAAGCCCAACACTTTGAATTTAAGTTAACCAATTCTTCCAAATTGCAAAATAATGATACACCATTCAGAGAACGGCATTGTCATTTTCTAGATATAAAGATCCAGCCATGTTAAGTGAGGTACCCCTTCAATCCAAATTACTGTCCTTCAGTGCACATATTCCAAATCACTTTACCATAAGCATTCTATTTTGGCTATAAAGCCACTCTGAAGCTCCACAGTATTTCTCATATGCTGTCATGCAACTCCATAATGTCTAACACTAAGACACACAGGACTCAACCATGCTCAAATCCACAGTATCCTGCAGGTGAAAGTATGATTTCAGACTGCAGCAAGACCCTCATATTGCCAAGAGTTACCAAAATATACCCCAGAAGATGGAGTGAAGGGACATCACCAAAAGGAATTCACAAACAGAAGCCACCACTTATCGAATGGTTTCATCACTCTCTCACAGGATGAGGCTGAACATGCAAAGGCTTTCATGGCAGCCTGGTGATCCTGAGCTTCAGACAATTAACAGCCTTTCAACGAAGCCAAGAATTCTGGTCGCTGAGTAACCTTGTATTTTGCCACTATATTGTAACCCACTATATAGTTGCCCATAAGATACCTGCAAGCTGATAAAACATACACAGGCCATTCTCACTCTAGGATCAGAAGGCCTACTGGGACACTTAATTTTTAACTATAGGTCTTGCTTATCCTTCCAGGAAGCCTGAAAGAACCTTTCAGACATTGGCACTGAGAAAGTTACTCACCCTTGGCAAGATGACAAAGAAAAATCTACAGATGGCTACAGTCTGAAGGTGAGCTAACACCTCCTCTGACTGACTGTCTCAGTTTAGCACAACCCAGTCACCACAAAGTACAGGGAAGCTGTTTCTGGTATTCACCTAAAATAATAAAAAGCACTTATCACTGGAGCTCTGTGGAATTTCCACAGCCACTAACATCAATCCTTCCAATCGAACAGTGTAAATACATTTTGTGAACTCTGGATCATTAGTTTTTCCTACAAAAAAAACATAGTAAGAAGTATTAAAAAGCAGAGCTGTCATCAGAACACGTACCATGACACCACCACTTGGTGAGGACACACTACATGAGACAGGAGCACACTAGCACACTGTACCACTTACCATTCTTCCTTTCACTGAGTGGGGGGAGGTTGGGGTTCCGGCCATGATGGAGGCTGAGGGTCAGCTCGGGCTGCAGGGAGAGCTCCTGCAGCTCGTTGGCAACAGCTTCGCTCTGCGGGCTGGGGGCCGCCGACAGGGACACCAGCACCGGCTCATCGTCATTTTCGCCAGCCCCTCCTCCGTCCAGCCCATTTCCAGCAATGACGGAAGGGGGCAGGCACACCACCCCGGAGAAATCCACTTTGGCTTTCGTGATGGCAACCTGCAAGACAAAACAGCAAAAAACAGACCATAAATCCCACATGACAGTCTCTGCCGTATGTCCAGTTCATCAGGGTGTCCTCCATGCTATAGAGAAACAAGCTGAGTTTGTGTGATCATCATCAGTTGAAATCCAATGAAACTTGCCCAGCTCAGCAGTTTAAAAACTTGAATAAATCTCCAACAGCATCACCACAGAAACCACTGATGAAACTACAGATTATTATAATTTTCTTAGAAAGTATGAGAACATTCTCAATTTTTGGTATTTCAGGAACTCAAGTCTTGAGAAGAACAGTTTGATTCACTCCAGTGAAGTCAGCCTATTTGGAACCTTGCTGAACTCTTGACTACTGTCCTTTATATCAACAACAGTGTTTTAACAACAGTCTATTTGAAATCCAGTCAGGTTAAGTAATCCTTCATAATAAACCTGAAAGGGCAGCTGAGTACAACAAATGAGGATTTTCAGATAAAAATCAACTGCATGTCAAAAATAAGTCTCTTGTTCCATTCTGTCCTCCCCATTTACAATCAGTGAAAGTGAATAAAAGAAAAATACTCCACATAAACAAAAATGCTTTCCTGTCTTAAACCTCAGCTACAGTAACCAAAACATGCAACATATAAAGGGCTTCAACAAAATAAATAGTTTTAAAATGTTTTATTATATTTCCATAATTCTTTAAATAAGTATTCAAAAGCCACTTCTACGTTCAAATTAAAATTCTTTTCTGTTCAGTAATTCAAACAGAAACAAACCAGCTGTAAGTCTCCAGTGAAATGGTTACTGTGTCAACATTTAAACAATAACGGACATTATACAAGGGCAATCATATTTGGTTTTGATTAATGAGGACGGAAGTCTCCTGTTTCTTAGCATGCTGCTGTTTCAACTCAGAAGACTTGGCTGCACTGCTGTAATTTAGCAAGCAAAAGGTACTTGCAGATGCTAACCTTCAAAAAGATGCAGGTAAAGCAAAGTCAAATCCATCAGGATAATCCTCCAGAAACCAATCAAAAATCATAAACTGGAAACAAGAATTTTAACAATACAAATTTTATTAAGTATTCCCCACTTAACACTCATAATTAACCTGGATGAGTGTGACAACATCAACACATCAATAGCTGACAAAGGAGCTCAAACAGTCACTTTCCCCACTTGCGTACTGCAGTTGACAAGCACCATTTGTTCTGTAATATCCAGAATAAAGTTATAAGTGGTATAAAAATTTGTTTCAAAAATGTTTTCAGTGTATATTTAAGACAACAATACAAATTCACTGGTAATGAAAACATGTTATTTCATCCATGTTGTCATACATTCATTCATGTCATGATCCGAAGAGAAGCAAAGAAAAGAAGGGTGGAGAAAAAAAATAGAAAACAACAAAAACCACCAACTGAAGCTAGTGCTTGTTAAAATAATTGACTGAACCAAACCTTACTGCCATATGAAGTATTTGCTTTTACTTCAGTTAAAATCTGGCTAGAAAGTGCCTACCTCTTCCTTGATATTTTTCCTATCCAAAGCAAATATGAAATCATATCTATTTCAAAGCAAATCGTAACGGTAATCTGAAAAGAAGGAATTGGTATCATGCCCTTCTCTTAATAACAGATAGAGAAAACCTGAAAACACACACTCTTAAACCATAGACTTAAAGAACACAGTTGGGTACACCACAACAACCTTTGCAAAGGCTGGGAAGAGTTAAAACACAACCAATAATAGCTGGCCTCAGGCCCCGTTCCTGAAGGATGGGAGACCTGTGGAAAGGGGCTAAAAGGCAGAGTAATTGCCCAGTTAGGAGGCTGGCTGGTAAGGGCTGCTGTCACCGCGTTAGAGGAGCCAAAGGCAATCTGCTTCATGGAAGGAGATGTACTGGAGACATTCCACCTTGCCTGGTTCCACATGGTGGTCAGATCACGCGGAAGCACAAGTGCAGCCAGGCCTGAAATCACAAACAGGTGACAGACATATCTAACACTCACCCCATAAGGATATGGAACAGTAGAATTCTCAGCCTTCTATCCTCAATCTACCCCGGAAAAGAAAGATTTTCTTCCTCTTCTCAAAGGGGAAGAAAAACCCTTAACATGTCTCAAATATGCAAGAGCTGCTTCAACTAGGTAAACAACAAATGTCCTTAGGAACTTTGAATGCACTGGATTTTCTTTTCAAGAGGAATTTGTAACCTGCATGATGAACTAGGAAAATCATATTTCAAACACCACTTTAACAACAGTGTTGTAAAATAGAATCTATTTACCTAACCAGTATATTGACATTAGCCAGACTACTGAAACTGTATCATTAATGGAAAAGCACTGTACCAAGCCACAGTAAAAGCAGACCAGCAGAGCCAGCTACAGCACAACAAGGAGCAAGAGACCCCATGCTCACACACTCTTTTGCTATGTGACCTTGAGCAACACCACACCAAAGGGTGTTAATTGGTATTGAGATTATAAACCAGAGTTTCTCCATTAAATTGTCCAATGAAACTTCACAATTCAATTCCAATGAATCACAGCAGCTGGACTATCTAGAATTGCACCTGGACTTGCACATTTCCTAACTCATGCAGAAAAAGACACAGATGGAAGGTATCTTAATCCTAGTTGGCATGTCAGTCAGTGTTTGTCCCACATCAAAGGAACACAGCTTAAGCAAACCTTGGCTTGACACTCATTCTTACTCTGCCACTATGTCCTGAATTGTGCTGGAAGTGCTGCTTGTAGAGCCATACTGTGAACTGAATCAGAAAGCTGATTCAGCTGAAATGCAATTTTTCATCTGGATCAATTCCTTCATACAAGGCACAGTTGAACCAGCATGATACAGTGGAACACCACCACAAAATTAAAAAAAAAAAAATAGAAAAAAAATCAGTCAGTCTGGACAACAATTCTGTTAGTCCAAGTCGGGCTGCAGCTCAAAGGAAACAAAACTGGGATGAACCATTATGAACAATTAAAATGCATTTGGTAAGCCGGTCTTCTCCTTCCTCCACATCACCTCCCACTTCAGGCCAGCACAAGACCACAAGACTCTGGAATGACACACAATAAAGCAGATGTAAAAGCCAGTCTTCCGGCTAAGTCAGGTCCCTGGTGCAGCTCCCTGTGCAGCATCACCAGCGCTTGTGCCAGCACTCCACAAGACAGAACCAGCTGATACCATCAGTACATCCAAACATCCAGCCTCTTCCCAAGGGAAAGAGAACTCTTTTTCAGATCAGTGCCAAGTTTTGGTATGGAACATATCCCCACAATTAAAAAAAGAAAAAAGGCATCCAGTCCTCAAGACTACAATAAAAGCTATAATTGGATGAGTTTGATTTAAATATTTTCAATTAGAAGTCTGACAAGGGCAGAGAGGGATTTGAAAGATGCTTTGAGGATTTATAAATCATGCTACAGTATTTGGAAGTCCTGTGAAAGATATGGAATCTTTTTCTGCAAACCAACATATGTCTGTTTCTAGACTTCCCAGACAGTTATACCACTCTATAACTGTCATTGTAGAATGATCAATCAGATAGCTACACACATTAATATCTAGAACCTAATTAAAAGTTTATGATGTTTGTTTTCCTGTCATTTCCAACCAGACTTGAAACTTTCCCATAAAGAAATGTGCCATGCCATGATCTTTAAGTGAGTCATCCAGAAGCTGATGGACAGTATTAAGAGCTAGTATTTCTTATCCTCTACAAGGTTTTCAGAGCAAGTACCCTCAAGGATTTGTATCTGTTGTCTTAGAGGCAAAAGCTTTCTATCATGGCCTTTTTCTACTTTTAGGCCAGCTGCTTCTGGGACAAGAGTGGCTGTGATACCACAGATGTTCTACAGCAGTAACATCAGCTTAAGCAATCTTTAAATCGTCCACTGTCCAGCTGGTCACTTCTCTCCCTACACTGCCCCTTCTTTGATGAGGGAATCGATTTAGCTGAAAACCAGACTTTTTTTTTCCTGGGTATTCAATAAAATCAGTTCCCCAGTCCATTGCCAACTACACACATAGCCATATCACCATAGTGCATGTGTCCATATCCAACATAAATGCCAGACAAATTAAATAATTTAATAATGCCTTAAGATAACTGCTACCTAAAGTAGCCATACTAATTTCTTTCTTACTTCCTTGTACCTTATTCTCCCTCAGGACAGCCAAGTTTTTTGGGGGCTGGCTGGCAAGCCAGATCAGCAACAGATGCAGATTAAAACTAGTAGTGTGTGTGTGTGTGCGCGTGTGTGTGTGTGTGTGTGACCAGGTCAAATTGAACACAGATCAGTTCCTTGATCAGGTTCAGCCTGTGCTGGCTGACAGGAGGTGAGGAACAAGCAGGCTGGACTGCTCCTTTTGTTGGCAGTGCCAGTTCAGTGTCTAACCAGAGGATGTGGTTGTATGATACAGCTAAATTGGTCTAGGCTGGCTCTTGCCAAAAGGGAAGGTCTTGGATGCACGCCTGTGTTGCTTCCCTGTGCCAACACTGGTGCTTGTCTGCCCTTATGGTGGGACGATTAATGGAGCTAAAATGACAGTAAACTAATCCTAATCCCTTCTCCCCCTCCCAGTTTACTTTTCACTAGTTTACTGTTGGTCAGAGAGGCTTCCATACTGTATGTGTCTGTCTGTTTTGTTTCCCTCTCATCTCACAGGCTTTGAGCTATCCTTCAGTGACCCTGGATGAGCAGCTTTTAGAGAAATTTCTCTAAGTAATTTTGTCATATGGTAAATGTAAAGCAGAATACTGTTTTTACCAATGACTAAGCTAATCAGGTTTCCTGTGTGTTTACTGTGATATGGTGTTGCAATGACAAGAGGATGCACTTAAACAGCTACCATATAAAACAAGCTTCAGAGCAGTTTAGTCTTTGTAGTTTGCAGATTTGATAAAGGGAATATTTTTCAGAAAATTCTTCATGACTGTGGTTCTTAATCTTATACCTTGTGCAAAACTGACTATGTCTTGTTCGTCTATCTGAAATTGAAGTGTTTGAACGCCCCTTCAGAAGTTAGAAATGGATAAAGATTAGTTATTACTTACAAGTAATGTCCACTGTTTCTCTTGAGCAGATCTGTTTCCTCCCAGGTGTCATGGTTCATGTTTGTATTGTTGTGACAGTGGTTTTGTGTTTTATAGCAACATAACTTAAAAACTCTTGGCTCCTGAGAGCATGCTATCAGCCCTGCATGATTCTGGAAATATTCACATACTCGTGGTATAATTAAGATCTTGACAGTCAGTATTTAAATGAACCAAGGACTATCACCCTTCCCTTACATGGAAACTCAATAACCAGAATAAAACAGGAATTTTAACTTAAAATTAAAACATAAAAGAAACTTTAAAATAAGTGAGTAAAAATCAGAGAAGCACAGGGAAAAGAATACAAAACACATGCAATTCCCAAATCAAGAAAGGACACCTCTCTAAACAGCTTACCCTTGTTTGCATTATAGGACCAAGTTGCCAGGGCAATAGCAATTTCCCACTGATTTAAGAATTGCTAAGCAACCTCCAGCACCTAACAGCAACAGCATGTGTGTGCAGCTGGGATATTTTGAGTAGACAGGGAGCTTTTTTATTTTAAACTTGAGAGCAGCCTTCTGTTAAATTATCACGCCAGCCGAGATCAGCCAGCCAAGAGGCAATCTTCAGGCAAAGTGGCTTTGAGTGGACAAATCTTTGAACGGAGTGGGAAAACTGCAAGAGAACGCCATGACATGCCCAAAAGCAACTATATCCCCCAGGTCATCACAAACTAAAAGAATAACCCAGGAGAAGTGAAGTTCACAGCAGGTGGAAGCAGAGGCACTACATTAGCTTGAGAAGTTACAACAATCAGAACGAGAGATATCTTTAGATATCAACGTCACCAACAGGAAGACCTACAAAGTTGTATTAAAAATATTATTTCGTTTCCTACCAAGTTAACTTAGGCACACAACTGTTGGCAGAATTATTCCTCCAGTTAATTGAGAGCTAACATGATGACACTGTCATCATATATATGTATAAAGAACATACAATATAGTTAGCAGCAAGGCAAACATAACAAAGACGGTATCCTGGAAGAGGTACAGTCTTGAGGATTTCTACTTCAGGAACCACCTCAAGTTAAGAAACTAAACTATTCAGACCACTAAAAAGAAGCCACCTCAGATTATGGAGTTTTATTTTAACATACACATTCCAGATGCATTTGACTTCGGCAAAATGAATCAGTCATCAGCTTCCTTCACTTCCACAGTAACTGGGAGCAGGGATGGGCAGAGGGGCAAAAGCAGTCAAAAAGTAACCAAATTCATTCTGGATTAGAACCGGTGATTTGGAGGTATAAATTGTCCATTTTGCCATTATCACAAGCCACTACACTGCAAAGCCTGTATTATAAAGGCAAAGACTGCAACACATGGAATGAAGACACTGGTAAAACACAGATGAGTACAACTTTATTTGAGCTAAAGAACCCGAATCCATATGAGTTCTGCGCTGCTAACACTGCAGTAACAGAGGCTATCTTTGAATCTTCATCGTCTCTCTCCCTCATCACCTCCAGCAAATCTAGCACTACAAGAGTCAAAATATGCTTGGGCCAGCAAGAAATGTTATCAGACAAAAGGCATGAACAGCTCTATAGAGATGTGAGGACTTGAGGGAGAAAAGATGCACATCTAGTGCAAAACAATCAACTGCACCATTTGTGCTGTAGACAAACACAGCCTTGCACGTGATTTTAACAACCACTCATCTATTATGGTATTTCTCAAGCCCTAAATATTCCCTTCGTAAAATATTAACATTTGCTTCATGCCATCCAGCAGCGATAGAAAGTTTTTAAAAGGTCTTGAAAAATCATCATTAAACATTAATTTCTCAAAGCCACAAATAGCAAGCTAAGAAATGTAGTCTGACATTCCAGCTATTTTTTAAGAAATATTTTTCATTCTTCAATATGTATTTGGAGGAACTTTGTGGCTTTCAAGCTCATGGAACTTTGGGTACACAGAGAACTGATAATACTAAAGCTAATTTTGAGATTAGCAATTATATTTAGAACAAACAATCCCTGCTGGAAAAAAAAATGAACTCTCCACCAATTTCTGAAGTTCTTACTTTAGTTCAAAGCATGAATGAGGACAACATCCTTTTCTTTTCAGAGGATGTTAAGCCTCAAGCTGGTGAAGTCCTTTATAGACAACTAATTCTCTCGTACCTCTCAGTGTGTTGAATGAACGATCTAGTTTGTGAGACTAAAGATGATAGCTACTGAAGAAATAACAGTTTTTGCTAAAGTTCAAAGAACAAAAGAGAGAAAAAAAAATTCATGTTCAGGTGTCATGTGTCAGTGGGTACATTAACGTATTTTAAGCCTTGGTCACAATAGAGTTCAACATCATAATTAAAAGAGGAATTTAGCCTAGTGCTATCAAGGGGTTGGTTCCTGCTGCTTTCCTTTTGTCTGATCTAATGATTGTGCACCCATGGCGTGACTCAGGTCGGCTGAACCAGCAGACGATTCACTCTACGAAACATCAGAAACCATTTTTTCCCGGATCAGTCGGCTGGCTGGCTGTGCCCTGTGCCTGCCCCATCACAAGCTCTGATGCAAAGAAAGAAGCAGGAGTTCAAGGCTGTGCAGAGGTTTGACCTGCCTTTGCAAGAGCAGTACACTGAAAGATCAACTTAACTGTAATGTCAAAGAGCACACTTAAATATCTAGCAGCGGTGCCAACTTAGGCAGCCTGCTACACATTCCCACTCTCATACCTTCCTCATTGTCAGACCAGCATAAATCTTACAGAGACAACATGTACTGGTCCAGATGAAAAATAATCTAGAGAAAAACACTTCTTTCCAGGAGGATGTGTTCCCCAGAGTGGCTCACCATGGCCACAAAAACAGCTATGCCAGCAAAACAGAGGGAGCTGAGAAAGGGAGCAAGCTGTTCGAGCCTGCACTGCTGCCAAAGAAACGCATGATGAACTGCAGTGTGTTTAGAACAGGATTGCCTGCTCTCCACCACCTTCTGACTGGCTGGCTTCCTTGCAATCACTGTCTGATGCATCTTTTAAAATTTCCTTCACATTAAAGGCAAAGCATTCCTCCTCACCCCATAGGAGCAAGTAGTGGAAGCAAGGGATTCAGCCAGCAGCAAAGGCATGTGGCAGTGGATGCCAACAACCGATGGAAGCAGGGAGGCTACAGCAAACTAGAAAAGGGAATGCTGATCATCTGCAGTCAGATGTGAGCTTTGACTCGGAAATTCACAGCTGAAAAAGTATGAAGGAACTCTTGCTGAATATGGATTTAGAGCAGACTGGGATGCGAAAAGCATGTAAGTAAGGCCTCAGAAGAAACAATACACTTTCAGACCGAAGAATTGAAATTTGGGTCTTGAACTGAATGACACACGGCATAATAAAGTGGTGACTTAGGCAAGGCAGAAAAGACAGCTCAGGGAACAAATCTAGACTGAAATAAAAGAAAACAAATTTTTAAATTTATAAATTTTAACAGAAAAGGAAAAATTAAAACAAAGATAAAGTAGCTAAATTTCAGTCAGTTTAGTTCCTGGCATAAGCACTCACTGCAGCACAAAGCAGCAGGCAAAACTGCAAAACTTTAGAACCTTAAGGATTTTCTGGCAAGGTTTTTTGGCAATTTACTTTTGTGCGTCTGAGGAACTAGTTTTACATTTTATCTAATTCTGTCTGATCACAGGCTGTGACTGAGATTTTATGTCCATATTGTATCACCACACCACAATTTGAAATTCTCGCCTTCTCTCCTTCAAGCAGTGACTCTGCAGCCATAGAGCAAGTCAATTCAGCTTGCTGTTCTGACAGAATGTTACACCTTGAAACATGCTTGTTTTCCCATTGTGATAGCAATCTGAACCCTGCGACCATAGATTCCTCAGACCTCATTAGAAACAAACAAAAAAAACCCTAAACAAACAAACAAAGAAAAAAGAAACAGGGAGCAAGACCCATTGAAAAATGACAGTTTTCAGTAGCCTCATGTGAAGTACAATGTGAAACCTAAGCCTGAAACAGAGTCCACAAGAAGTTTTCTGACTCCAGTCACATTCTTCCGTCATGACAGTATGAAACTGTCTACAAAAATTAAACCAATCTGAATTGGTTTTGCCTCTCCTCCCTATCAACAGTCACTGGGTGTGGGATTCAAATTTCTTTGCATTTATTGGCATCTTCTAATGCAGCTACCCAGCAGGACATTCATTAAGTGGAAGGCCCAGAAATTCATTTACTATACAGTGTGTTCCCTTTTTCCCTTACAACAGCTGACTACTGAAAATAGGTAAGAATTTTCTTCAGTGATTCATAAAGAAGCTAAGATCAATATTACTGTCTTGTTTATGCTAACCAGTTTATTGAAAAGAAGTAGCAAGTACTCCCTAACATGGAAATCTATACAATGTGAGTAAAGAACATCATGTAGGGATGGGGGAATCAGAATTGTTGCTGTTCTTTGCCAATTTAAATTCAACTGCTTCTTTCTTTGAAACAACAAGCCTTACTAATTCCTCAGCAGCATGGAAAAGTGCATGTGTGCTGCTTATACTCTTGACACTATAAAGTGCTTGCTGCACAGCTGTCACACTAACACAAATGCAAAATATTTTATCTCTAAACAATACTATCCCTCACTTGTAGTGACTACAAGCAATTTTCAAGTGAAAATCTAAGAACAAAAGGTGCAAACTAAAGACAGAAAAAATAACACAACACATACCTTACTTACAGTTCCCACGGACAAATCCAGCTCACTTCCATGCCAGCAGCTCTCTCCCCAGTCACTGAAAGAGAAAACAGGACACATACTCAGAGATTTAAAAACAAACTGCCAAACACAGCCCAATTTCTCCTTTAAGACTAAGGTGCAAAGTCCTTTATCCAGGATTCTTTTAAATAGAATCTTTAATTCACTTGGTACACACTACAGAAGTTGGATTGAAATACCATCAAAACTGACACGCTGGTATACACACACCACACTACTTGTGGAGCAGAACTTTTATTTTAGGACTGCTGTCAGTTCTGAAGAATGCATTGTTTGAATGCATTCTACTAAGGCAGAATATTCACCAAATTATATATTCAATTGTCTAATCCCTGTACTGAAGTCATTCTTAAGCACTGGATAGTAGAGTTTGGAGACTGTTATGACTAGTTTATGACACCAGGTTATCAATCCACAGAAAAACAAGGAAAAGACAGAAGTACATTACAGAGATCTGTCAAGACAGCAATAGGAATCCCACTTTGGCGGAGAGGGAAAAGAACCATCCCATGCACCTTAAAAACTCATAAATGTACTGAAGTAACACTCCATTTACTTTGGCAGTAGAGTTCTAAAAGGCATACGCAGCAGTACATAACTAGAAAATAATTGCTTCGGAGGCTGTAGAAGATTGTTGTTTCAAATGGCAATAAAAAGGGTCAGAAGTTGCCATACATTTACTCCTACTTCCTTAGCCACCTTTAAAAAAAAAAAAAAAAAACACATCAAAGTTTCCATTCCATTTCCTCCTCCGAGTTTTTCAAACTTTAGGGCTTCCTAGACATCAGACGCACAGAACTGCAGTCAAGATGCCACGATATTTTGTCAATAAGATAAAATAAAAAAGAAACAGGCACCTCCTCAAATACAAACTTCAGACCAGAAGGACTTTGGACGTGAGTATTAACATAGTTCCATTGAAAAGGAAAAAAAAATTAAAAAAAAAAAAAGAAAGTATAAGCTATCTACTACTTCAACATCAGAAGGAATAAGATCAGTTCGACTGATTAGTCTCGATGCTTGGATAGTCAGCGTAACATAAAATGTGAGTCTTCTGATTCCCAACAAATAAAAGAATTTTATTCTGTTTACATGATTTAGAAGGAGCTATAGGTAACAAATTGCACATCTGCTTGGTCCACTCTCCTCCACTTAACTCCACTAATTTGAAGAAGAAGGGATTTACCATACTGGTACAAAAGGGAAAAAAGAAAAAAACAAGCATACCACTATTTCAGAAACTTCCCTTACAGAGAATGTTCCTATTTTTCTCTGAATAAAATGTGCCAGCACACATTAATCATGTCTCTATCAGAGAATCAAGGAGCCATTCTGCCACCTCTCACAGTATTTGTCATCAAGTCAATATTTAAAATTACTTACAATTACTTAATTAATTAAATGTGAGGACTCATAATAAGTAATTATTTTTCTTTAATAAAGCAGTCAAATTGATACAACTGTAATTAAAACATAACAATGATGCAAGACTATACAATGAAGTATATACTTACAATGCACCTTCTGCAGAATTGCAGATCCTAGATTTCACAACAGGCAAGGCAAAAAGGCCTCAAGAAGTAAAGCAAAGTATTTCATAAAGATAGCAAACAACTAACCATTGTTGAGAGTTTGCTATTCCAACATAATGAACAGGGTACCTGAGAATTTAACAAAACAATTTTGCTGGAACATTCTTCCTGACAGCACTAAGCACATAACATCACAATTTAGTTGTGATGATGGTGGTTCTTTAAATCACAAATTATAAGTGAGTGAAATTTAGCCACATATTAAATCTTGACTTCAGTGCAAGTTTTTGGCATATTTTGATAGTTTGGTTTTAAGTGGGATTTTTATTTTTTTGTTGGCTGTTGTTTTGGGAATTTTTTTGTTGTTGTTTTTGGTTTGTTTTTTTGCTTTGTTTTGTTTTTGTTAGAAATGCATTTCATTTGAAGATTTCTGCTGGCCAGCCCCTAATTTCTAGTAATCTTGGTTCACTGAATATTATCTTCCAATTTAGGATTGCAACAGCACTGATAAAGCTGAACAATCACCATGCTGCTGCAATTAGCTGCCAGCACTTATGATCCATGCTCTCCAGAGTCTCAGTTGAGTCAAGACAGGTCCAACAGTGAGTTTTTCCTTGATCTGCCTGTCCTGGTACAGGGAATCTGCTCATTTTCTACAGAAGAGAAACCCCATAACCAGTAAAAATAATTTCTGTATTTTCTTCAGTGCATTTTTTCCTTGCCTTAGCTTATTTACCTCTCCTGACTTTCCAACACTTCCATTAGCCTTCTGAGGTTCCTAGAGATCCTTGTTCTCCCACTCAAAACTCATCCTCCCAGACATCAGACATTTTTCTTACTTTCTCTACTAAGAACTAAAGTTTTATTCCAGATACTCTGGCCAATGAAAGGTCAACTTAAAAACTTTCAGTCCCATTTGTCAACAAAGTTCCTGCTCAGCCTGAGACAGTTAAAGTATTACATCCTGCAATTTACTGCTTGGTCATCTGAAGCTCAAATAGGAGATAAATGGCTTGCAGTAGACATGAACAGTCATCAGTTTTCTTTTTCTAATACGTGTGTGCTGTTAAGCTAAGAGATGCTGCAGGTATAACATATTCCTGTTGTTATTCACTCACTTCACGGAATTTCAATCCAACTTCAAGACAGAGCAACAGAAAACCCAGACACACCCCGCCTCTAAAACTAACAAGTAAACTTCACAAATATTTAGCAGAACAGCCTTACAACTGTAATGAAAGACAAGCTCTTTACTGCTCCTTCTACGTTGCAGTGAGTGAGCAAAGATTAATCTGATAACTGAAACATTTTCTGGCAAAATTCCACAGTTAAACTGCTTTTGCTATTCTTTGCCCACAGTACAATCAAAACATTCCTCCAACACTCCTTTTTCCTCTCACTACAGTCAATGCAGGCAGAAGTCTACTGTCCTAGATTTTCTGAAGAAAAAATAGTGTCATCTCTAAGAAATGCAGAAGTCTCATCTTGCTGATAAACTTCTCCATCCAATGGAAAAGTTTGTATGTCACTGTTTACATGTTCAAGCCAAAAAGCTGCTATTCCAGTGATTACAATGGCTTATTGCCTTCACTGGTGTCTTGGATCTGCTCCTGTAAATCACATCCAACAGGACACATGAGAGCGAATTTAGAGATAAGTATATTAGGCCTAACATTAACATGGCCTTACCAGTCACTCAGAGAAAACTCTCACCTGGATGCTGGCCCACCTTACACAGTGGAATAGAAATAAAGTTACAATGTGGACTGTAATCACAGACCGCTGGGAAACTTCTTATTTTGATCTTTATTGCTATAAAGATCACAAGGGAGGGCAAAAATGTTAAACTTTTTTAAAAAAGAAATCATTCAAGTAGTCTTTCAATGTTTTTTTTCCAAAAGTTTCTGCCTGAAGGAGGAAAAGCTTCCCTGTAATTGACAGAAAGTGAATCCTGTCTCATCTTTGCTCAGAGTTGTACCATCACACATATAAACAACTGCAGAGCAAACGAGTTCATCATAACATGGCTACGGCTGTGTGTAAAGCATGATCTCATCTCGGTAAGCCTAAACAGGGTGTCAACCATATGGATCAGTTGTGCAATGAAGATATATCCTCAGTGCTCCACTAAACCACGGGAAGGGTAGGACTCAAGGAACCACACATCCCCTCTCTCTGGTGTGCCTACAACTAGTCATAACTGCCATATATTACAGGAAGCATTAATTTGAGGTTGAAACAATTTGTGATGTAGACTGTCCCAGACCAAAATTTGACAGAACTAGACGTATCATTTCAGTCTCCTGTTCCCCTAACATGAAGATACTCTGAAGATGATGTGTAGTCAGCACAGTGATTTGCCTCACTAGAAGATGGCAAAATAGGGAAGTTTCTGCAGTGCTTTATGCCAGGGCCCCTGCACTGTGGTACATACACATTTCAATATGCACCCATGGCAAGCAGAGACAACAGCAGCAGCAACTCCTGACCCTGTCCAGGACAAAGTTTTTCTTTCAGCGCCAAAAAGGCAGCCCCCAGCGATAAGCTGTTAACAAATAACAAATAAACATGCTGGCACATGCGGCAGCAGCTACCATGCTTCCTCTGCTGTACTCCACAAAAACTCTTGCTTTTCTGGATCAGCAGGGCCCAAACAAACTGAAAAAGGGAGCACAAGTTAATTAAGAAGGATAAGCAGTAGTAGTCAACACTCTAGCTTGTAGTAGGAAAGCAAAAGCAGAGGGATGGCATGAGGTTAAAGTGCAGAACTGCCAATTAAAAGCTCAGCCTTTAACTTTCAAGATTTAAAAATACTTGTGTCTCTATGTTACATCTCACCTTCTTGCAGAGATGTTATCAATATGGCTGTGTGCCTAAATCCAAAATACTTCTTCACACAAGAATAATGATGCTGTACAAACACACACAAGAAAATGGGGGAGGCAAATGGAAAGGAATGCTGCACCAACTAAATACATTACATCAATTTCTGAATATAAACCAAACTAATTTAAACAATTACATTACCTCACTAAGTGACAAATTCTAAGATTCATCTGTGTGGAAAGTAAGTGTCTTGAATAAGAAATAGGAAAGGATCAAAGGAAGTGCAATACTGTTAGCAGCCTCGTTTCTTCACATCTGAAAAGAGTATCAGACTGAGGGCAGATTCCTGTACAAGCTGCATGCACCGTTTGCCCTCCGCAAGGACAACCCACATTTAAAAATCTGAAGGCTCTGACTGACCACTGTGGCACATCTAAGTCTGGTAATGAAAACTGTCCTCAGCCCAATGCCATTCATTTCCCCTGAAGAAGCCACTTAACAGTGTTTGCACTCCAGAAAGCATTCAAAGGCTGGGAGGTAAAACATACACATTAACCACACACATAGCATCCCTGAAGAACAGAACAGAGTATCTGACAAAGAAATTAGCTTCTGAATTCACACAAACTCATCCATTTCATCTGACACCCACACATAAAAGAAGACTCATAGGAACAGTTTTAGACTACACTTCCTTTTAGCTGTAGCTCTTACTAATCCACTCCTCCACTCCAGCTATGCATTCCTGCAGCTCTCCCCCCATTTTTTATTTGGGGGTCTGAGGAGCAGAGGAATAGAACACGTCCGATTAAAAATCAGGTCTGTAACCTGGCCTGTCAGCTTCACAGACTCCACATCACTACCGAGGTGACAGCACATGGTGGGAAGGAGGAAAAAAGACAAATGGGAATATGAGCTGTTTAAGACAGCCCCACCACTAAAAGAAATGTCTGCATAACCACATCCTCTGTTTGCAGTCTCAGTTCAGTTCAGCAAATATGTCCAACAGGAAATAATTAGATTTGGCTTTCCCAGAGTAGGTATCTGACAGCTTGAGACTGCTGAACAATTGCTTTTTCTGCTTCCTCTCCAACAGTTTCTCAGGAAAAGACACTGACCCTCAGGACACAACTGATCAAAAAAAAAAAAAAAAAACAACCTTAAAGGAAGAGATTTGTATATGTAATATGATTTGCTAATTATTACCACTTTTTACAAGGAGGAAATCAACTGTACTCCTCAAAAGGAATCTTAATCAAATACTGAGTTATCAGTAAGTAAACAGACATTGAGATAGTCAAATCGTATTATCTACAATACACGAAGGACAGCTGAGTATGGAGAGTAAAGGCAGAAGAGTGTTGGAGCTGCTACAAATTGTGGTTTTAAGGTAAAAAGCACATAAGGAGACACCCTGCACATTCCAAATGAGTGCAACAATTAATCTTGTGATAATGTTTAGACACATCATAAGAATTCATCTGCTTTCTGCTCCAACACCCAAACCTTTTTTGTTCTGATATTTCTTCTCTCTAGTACAGCTGCTGTTTTCACCACCAAATACCACACAGGAGTTTAATCATGGTTCAACAGTGAAGAAAATCCAGTAGGGATTGCTATTATTATTATTATTACCATCATATTAAATTAAAGGGTACTTTTATTGCCTGAATGTACATTTCACCTGAAGGTTTAAGGATGAAAAATGCTGCTGCTTTGCCATGCCAGTAGAAGTCTGCATTAAAAAAATACACAAGCAAGCAAGCACTCCTCCTCAAACCTAAGAGTTTCCCATTATTTCATACTCAAGAGGAGAAAAAATCAAAGACTGCTTTTGGAAAAATGCCACATTCTCTTAGTTCTACGTCAAAATGTCTTCTGTACTCCCTTTCTTTGCATTTTATTTCATAAACTGCTTGTTGCCTGAAGATTTGAGAGCCTTCTCCCACATGATGATAGGAGTGGATGGCCTTAATTAAACAGAAATTAAAGCCAGCAAACACAGCACTGCTCACATTTTGTACAGAACAGTGTGATGCTCAAGAAGCTGTAACTGGCAATATTTCACTCTTTTCCTGAAATCACATTTGGTTTCTAAATAAAAAGTGAGGAAAGACTGGAAAGAGCTCAGTAAGCCAATATCTGGTAATTAAGAAGGGCAAATTTGCCTACTTGTGGAAAGCTTAAGGCATTTGCTTTTAGCCCCAAGTCTTTTTCTCCTTTCAGCAGAAAGCACGAATCTAAAGAACAGAAAAGGAGTTCACAGTCAGCTTCAGATCATACACTTATTTTAAATTCTATTATTAGATCCTATTTAATCACAACTATTAGATCACTCATTAAATCACTGCAGCAAATGGGAACAAACTGGTGTCCCTGTCATTTCATATTCAGTAATGACTGAAATATTTTTGGAAATACTTATGAAGATCTAAAGGCATTACACTTCTACCAGTTCAACAGTATGGATTTTACAGAAACATAGTGAGGGGTTTTGTGCAAGCAGCAGATATATTTTAAAATCAGTGGTGGAAGTACATTTGTACTTTTATCTGAAAACCAACACACAAGTAAAAAACACACTTCCAATAAGTCAGCTATGCCACAACTAGCCCTGATGTCAAATACAAATTTAAAATAAAGACGGAATGTTGGGATACACACACTCAGCCCAGAATAGCTACATTTTCTATTTTCCAAACATTCAGAGCTGTGTCTTCAGATCCTACCAAGAAACAAAAAGCACATTTGGGTTCTAAGATACAGAAAAGAAGCTACAGACTTAAACAGAAACATTCTTAATGTCTTCAAAAGATATTTTCTATGGATGGCAGGTTAAAATGCACTTTCACAGCATAGGCCCTGATGCTGTCTGGACAAACAGTACCAGAAAGGGACTGCTATAAGCAGCAGCAGACCTGCAACCCTTTATTCAGCTCACTCAAGGCTCACTTTGTAAAACACAACCACACAGAACCGTACAAACATAAAGTTTGCATGGTGCAGCGTAAGGCTACACAGATTCAGATCATAAAGGTCTCAGGGGGATTATTTCCACTAACACAAATATAGAATTGTCAGGTTTCATCCCTGTCAGGGGAGATGTGAAATTACAGTCCTGCTCGACGCAAGGTTTTACAGTCACAGAGAGGAAGACAAACGGCTGGGACACGCAGATGTTACCTCAAATGAGCACCCAGCCACAGCACGCACCAGCATCTTCCCAGCGGGGACAATCGACCCGCTCAAGGGAGCCCGCTGCGGGCGGCAGGACACGGCGGCGGCTGCTGCCCAAACCCTTGCGAGCCCCTGTCAGCGCTGCCCGGCCCCGAGCGCCGGAAAGAGCCCCCAAGCCACCCCCACCGACCCGCTGAACGCTCGGGACCCTTCTCGGCAGGAGGGCGGGGAGGGGCGCAGAGCGCTCCGGAGCAACGGGACACAGCGCGGGGGCTCCGGAGGGGGCGCAGCAGCCCCGCGCCCGCGGGGAGCGGCCGTGCCTCAGCCCGGGGAGGCCCCTCGGGGCGGGCCCGCGCCCCCCCTCCCTCTGTCTGCCGCTGGCGTTCCCCGAGGCCGCCTCGCAGGTCCCGGCCAAGCCGGAGCTCCGCGCTCACCTGGTCACGGCTCCATCTCGCCCGAACCCGCCCGTGCCCGTCCCCGGCGGAGAAGGCGCCNCCTGCTGGGCGGGGAGGGGCGGGGCCTCGCCATTAAAGGGGCAGCGCCGCCCTTGTGGGCGCTGTGGGGTGTGGGGCGAGTCACTGAACGAGGGGAGCGTCAAAACCACGGAGCGTCCCGCGCTTGGTGGCAGTTCTGGGAGTTTGGGTTTAATGACAAGTCAGCAATGTTTGCCTTCCTTTCTCCCGTGTTTTCGCCCAGCACCGCCCACCCCTAACCCTTGGGATGGGGATGGGGGGCTCCCGGCAGAGCCTGGATCCTAAGTGCTGGAAAAGAAATGCGGCAGCGTGGTGATGGCTCAGCTGTATCAGCCTTAACTCAGAGGAAAATATTCAGTGAAGCGAGTTTACTGGAAATTAGGGATTGGCCAGCAGAAATCTTGAAATGAAATGCATTTCTAACTTTTCCACACTCCCCTGTTGTGAAGAGCGGTTTCAGGGGTACCCGAGTCTCAAAATCCCAGAGCAGCCAACAACGTGGGCTGGGCTGCTAACGCTGCCTGACCTGTGACTGAACTGGAGGATGCCTGGCAGGGTGGTCTGGTCGTCCTCTTGGAGAAGCATGAAGCTTCTGCATGTGGTACAAAGCCAGGAAAAATAAATGGTGCAAGCAGGTGAAACGTCCATAATGAAAACTTCGGTTAATTGTGGTGGGGTTACGCAGAAAACAGAGGAATGATGGCACCCCTAAAGAGCAGGGCTGGAGTGTTATAATAGCTGGAGTGTTACAATATCATTATAAATAGTCAGTGCACTTCACCTGCAGCGATGTTCTCAGCCCTGCTTACTGTAGCTCAGAAGGACGTGAGTCATGACAGAGGCTGTAACAGTGCTCTGTGAAGGATTGTCTCGCGCTGTGAAGCTGAAAAAGTTAGGATCACCTTTCAAAACAAAGCAGAGAGCGAGGTATACAATAACAAGTGATATAAAGGAGGCGTCGTGGGCCTCTCCTTATTCTCTCACACAGTCAGAGAACTGGAGGACGTGATATAACTGCAAAGCAATGTATGTGAAGTAGTTAGGAAAAAATGTTTGTGCCGTGTACAATTAATCTGTGAACTTCATGATAAGAAGCTTGATGGTACAAGTATGTTAAGAAGAACCAAATTCTTAGCCAGTTACTGCCCGTCAGCCACTATCTTGCCCTGGTTTTCAATCCTGACATTTACAGCTTTTTGCTTTTCCTTCCCAGGGATCCAGTTCAGCCTTAGCTACGCACATAAATCTTTGAAGTAACATAATTCTTCTTCCTGCCGTCTGACAGGGTTAGCCCTCCAGAGGTAGTTTTGTGGAAGAATAGAGTCAAAAACACAAAACATTCCCATGCATGATGGTATTTCTGGGAGTTTCAGGTTTAATGACAGGTCAGGAATATTTTCCTTCCTTTCTCCCATGTTTTCTAACAGCTCTTTAGGGGTCTCAGACAAATACTCCAAGTGAATGAGAAAGCATGGATGTCTTCCCGTTCCACATTGCCAATTTTAGCAACAATGGCTCATTTTTGAAATCATTTGCTTAGGAGACTTGTTAATAGAGCTGTTTCCAGAACAGGGGAGCACAGATGATGTGTGCCAGTGCTTATTACAAACTGATGGCAAACTCTCAGCTCTGCCCATATTTGCAGTTCACAAGCTGAAGTCCTACTCACTGTGTCTTCCTTCAAACAGATGAACATTTAAGAGATGGAACTGATTTACAAACTCTGCCTGTTACAGATTGCTTTCAGTAGGTACTACTATGCTTTTCTAAGTTTTCAAAGGTATTTACAGGCACTGATAAATATACAGTAGGGGAAACCATAAAGAATTAATTCTGTTTGTCCATAAAATCTTCCTGTCTTCGCCAGGAACAGGAACAAGTGAAGAACACGTATTACATGCGAGCTATATTTTTTGGTTTCGTTTTGAAGGCCTTGTTATTTTCAGTAGCTTTCAGTTTCCTTAAGACTCATAATGAATTAACTAAATTCACATTTTATTAACAAATGCATGAGAACATCTGCAGCATTAGTAAAGGCAGCAAATCAAGTCTATTAAATTACTTCCATTGGATTTAATGTGAGATGAAAGTTCACACTGAACAAAGAAGGCACCAGTATAACAGAATACAATAGAATTCAATACAGTTACAGTGAGACTGTATATGTTCAGTTCTGAACTCAATTGCATAATTACAATATCAAGTTACTTCTGGGTGCCTACCATGAACAAGCTTGAGATCTTACACAGAAATAGGTTATTTTCCTGACCTGATGTCTCAGTCATCATTGACTTAGCATTACATTCACTTCTGCCTTTGGATTTCCTTTCTCTTTAAAGAAAAGCAAGTAAGAATGAAGGGGGGGGGGAAATCAAAAGAGAACAAAGTAAAGGGTGTTCCTAAGAGTGTTTCTAAAGGTGAGGTTCTTAAAATGGCTCAATGTGGTGGTTAACATTAAAGGCTGGATGGCCTTCAGCCATCTAAAGATGACTCTGCTTAAAACCACAAACTATTACAGAAACCTTAATGACCCAACAACTCAGAACATGCCTAACAGTGCCTCGGCATTAGGCTGATAGACAAATCACCTCCTGATGGAGAAAGAACCTTGTTGGCACAGATAACTAGTCCAGCTTCATTTTTGGAGGAGCAATGAATTCTGCTATCTTGGTAAGATGCATGGTAACATGCAGCTCAGAAAGATCCCAGGTTTTCCAGTGGTTTGCACAGACTACAGCAGCAGGTGCTCACGTGTGTGTGCACGCACATGCAAGAGTGTGCAGGGACTTCCCAGGGCTCTGGGGAAGATCCTTCCAGAGGCAGCTGGCCAAACAGGGATGATTGCCAGCCCTGGGCTCAGCAGAGCCTGCACACCAGCTGCTGTGGCCAGGCTCCTGCAAGACTTGTGCTCAAGGGAAGCCAGCCCTGCAGTGCCTCTGCCCCAGCACCTCTGGTGAGCCCTTGCATGTAGAGGGATTCTGCTGAGCCATAAATGCCTGGATCAGGGCTGCAGGAGCCCTCAGAGCAGACCGAGCACTGTCCATCACTAGATCAGCTCAGCTTCACTGTCAGCTTGAGCCAGAGCCCAAAATTCCCTCACAGGCTGCAGGGCAGAGGTTGAGAAGGAGGGTGTGCCAGACAACGTTGGGCAGGGAAAGGAACAGGAGGATGCTGGAGTACTGGAGTTCAGGCATGTGTTGGGCACGCAGGAGGAGGAGTAGGCTGTGGACACTGAGGGTTGGGCCCCTGGTGGAAAGCAGAGGGCTGTGGATGGTGCAGCTGTGAGAGGGCAGCTGCTGCAATCCCCACAGTGGTGCCACAGCCCTGCTGTGTTGGGAGCTCTTGTGAGAGCTTTAAATGGAGCAGTTGACTTCAGAGTTGCATTGTAAAACTAGGAGGTGATGGTGTGTTCTCAGCCTTATTTAATCAAGTCCTAACAAGCAAGAGACAACTGGAAAAAGTGGCTAACAAGATTCCTTGCCTTCAGTGAGGCCAGTTGCTTTCACTTTTTAAATTGAACCCTGCTCTTTACATGGTTTCATTCTTTGTTTCCATGACCTGCACATCAGTGGTTGATTTCTGTCCTGTAATCCCTACAGTCTAAGTGTCTCTTGAGAAAGGAGTTGGGCAAGAACATAAACCTCTTAGAGAGGTAGTTCAATGACTGTTTAAAACGTTAGAGACACTCATTTTCCTGTCTTACTAAGGATTTTCTGTTTTGAAATGGGTCAGCCGTTTCAGTTTGGCAAACACCAATGTATTTCTATTAATCTAAGTTTTGCTGGGCAAGGAATCTACCTTCCTGTGTGCCCTTTACACAAAAAGAGGATTTTGCCTGCTCAGCTGCTCAAAGAAAGAGTAACATACGGGGGGAAACAGAGCAAAGGGAACTGAAATCCTTTCTAAATGTCCTTTAGGCAAATATCAAGCACGAGAATTTGCAATAAAGGAATTGTTTGGGGAAGTGTAAGTGCTCATAAAAAAGTGTATGGACTAGTATCAGAGTCCAGGGTTAATAATTAGTATTTTCTATCAAAGAATACATTAATCATTAACTTGAGGCTGTGACTTCCAAGTTGTAACCCACATAGACAGAAAAGCATTTACCGTAGTAAATAACACGATGAGTTCACAAAATCATCAGTTCAAAAGTGCAGGAATAAAGCGTCATTGTGGTTTATGAGAAGAGATGAAGGTTGGCCATCGTCTTTTGGCTGGAAAGGACTGAACAGACACCGATTCGTTTCTGGGGCTCTGTAGTATTTCCCTCCTTCCCTTAGATGGAGCCAAACTCACATCGTCAAGCTGCCTGTGACTCACCAGTAGTGCATGCAACTTGCCCAAAACCAGAGGAGAGCAGGAGAGTTTGTCATGGGTCCCTAAGCCCCATTTCCTGCCCGTTCCCCTAGACTGACTTCCCAATACTGGTTCATTGCTTCCCGGGTCTGTTCCCACAGTGCCACGGCGACAGACAGTGACACACAAATGCACTAACCTGACACTGACCTTCCTTTCAGCTTGAGGGGAAATGTTTCTTCAGATGTTACAAGTATTACCTTCCTAACCACACATTATATCACACCTTTTGCTACTGGTCTGTTCCTCTGCACATTGAATGGATAAGGCATTAAAAAGCCTCTTTTGGGGGCTCTTTCCTTCCATGTCACACTGTGATCTTGGGCAAAATCCTGATCTACCAGGTCTTGTGACTCTGGCCTCCCACTGCAAAACGTTTGGGATCTATATGATTGCAGTGCAATGACTTGTAATAGAAAATAGGAACTTCAGAGAACTGAGAGGAGGAGTCTAGAGTCTGCCACCTGTGAGGTGATAGCTAAATTATGGCAATTTAATCAAAAAGCTGCATAAGGAAGACAGACACAGCTATCAGCTAAACAAGCATAAGAGAATTACAGGGTAAGGAGTGAACATTTCCAGTCTTTGGGAGTAAGAAGCCATGGTTACTCTCCTGACAGCAACTTAACGTTCTTTCCTCAATTCAAGAGCCAAGAAAGGCATCTTCACATCTGTGTTTAGAAGAGAGCAAAACCACTCATGTCCCAGTAAGGGGCAAGAGTAAATATTTCCACACTGATTTTGCTTACCTGGCAACAGATGTCACTACGCTGGGTTTGAAAGTGCTGTGGAAACATCTGAGGCAACTTAGACAGAGTGCCCTTTTTCTAGCCTTTTCTTTTTAAGCAAAACCACAGAACACATAATTTTCTCAAAAAACCATTACAGTTAAAGGGTCTGTCTTGTTATCCTGCCATTCAGTGTTCAGACTAAATCTGATGAGTCAAAACACAGAGACTGTGTGTTGGTAATATCTCAGTCATACAATTGTGCAACTAACTGGAGAAAAGATCTGCATAGAGTTTTATGTCCCCATTGTTCTACACCTAATCATGGCATTTGCAGAAGTCATTTTATCCCTTGTACAGAGGCATGTGGAGTGCAGCAAGAGGCTGTGGCAACCAAACAGTTGGGAAAGCTGGGAAAGGTTTTCTGGTGCCAGACCAGCCTTTTGGATGGAGCCTCCTTTTCTAGAGGCTTGCTGGAAGAGGGAGATGCTGGAGCCCACTCTGGTTTGGCACATCCTCACCAGGCTGTATTACTTCCCAGAGGCTGTTCTGACTCCAAGGTCTGCTCTCAAAGGAGTTGAGAGTTCTCCATCTTTCATTGCCAGAGAAGGTGCAGCTGGGGATTTGGAAAGAGGAGATTTGATCCCCATACAACCCTGGGGGTTCCCCAGAGTGATGAGTAATCAGCATGGGGAGAGGAAGCGTGTGACACTCGTCTTTACTTCGTTTAGATGCTTCCCATGAAGCAACAAGAGGATCTTTGGATTTCTCTTTGCAAAGCCCGGCTCTGATTTCAGCTGCGATGTCAGCCTGCGAGAGCTGACTCATCCAGCAGGGCTGCGGTTCCAAGGAACACATGCAGAGGCTGGGAAAGTTCAGAGCTATTTTCAGAGCTTGGGGGAGTTGCACTGTGGGGTCCCACTCTCTGGAAGAGGTGCTGGACAGGGAGTGTGCTGTCCAAGAGGCTCAGTCAGTAAAACTGGACACTGCCATGACCTCGCAGGCTTCAAAGCAAACAGACTGCAAAGGCAGAAAGTAGTTGAGGAAAATAATCTCCATCCACTGGGAAAGAGTTCCTTTGGTATTTTGATCTGACCAATCACCTTTGCAAGGCTTAGCTGCATTAAATGGTCTTGGGAGCAGGATTTTGGCAGTGCCCAGGCAAAGATGGACCAAAGGGAAATTGTGCAATACAATGGCAGAGTGTGTTGATATTCACCAAAATGAGTGCAGCCTCATCTTCTGCCTCCATTTACCTTCATCTGTTTACCTTGACCCAAGTAACACGCCCAGTATTTACAAAATTCTCCCTAGTCTGGGTAATGCTTGGTAACATAACATTCAGCCTTACAGCTTTAATAATAAGATTTACAATTGTGATAAGAAACATTTTAAAATGTGATTTAATAGATATATATATATTAAAAACCATGGAGGGAAAAGCTCTGGAGATAAAGTAGAGTATTATGATTTATGCTTGAGAAAAGAGGGATCAAATGGAAGGAAAAAAAAGAACTAGTGCTTAATGCTGTCTGGGGAACACAGCAGCAGCCTCTCTCAGACAGGCCTGATGTTCCTACAAAATACCCAATCCAGGAATGAGTGTTCCAGATAAACAAAGAGGCACAAACATAGGAAGTAGGAATGAAATTCAAGTGGAGCTGCTTTCCACTTTCCCCTGCTGCAGCACAATGCTGAAACTGGGCAGACGAATTTGCTCCCAAAGAAAGATATCCTTGTGTGGCAGAGCTGCCTGTCAGACACCAAAAGCTCTTCCAGCTGCTGGCAACGTAGCAAGAGCGACGGGCTCCTGGCCAGGGCTCTTGCGATGGAGCCCACGCAAATCAGGGAAGTGCCCGGGGGCGGTTTGCGAGCACTGGGACTGCTCAGCATCTTGGATACCAACACTCCTCTACTCCTGGGGAGCCATTTGCCAGGGTTAAATGTCTGCTTAAAGGGGCTGGAGATAAAGCATTCTCACAGAGTTGATTTCGCCAGAAATGTGCGTGATGCCCTTATGCAATGTCAGGAGGCAGCTTTGCCTGAAATATCAGGGGCATCTCGTTTCAAAAAAAGGAAAGTGGAGAAAGGGTGTAGGTTGGAATTGAAGGACAGATATGGTTAAAAGGAGGAGGATATTGCTATGGTGAAGCCCCTTGTGATTATTTAGTTTACAGGGAGACATTGTGAAAAGGGAACACAATGGAAAAGCAAAAATTACTGAAGTCTGTAAAGGTGTTTTACAGTGCCCTGGTTGCTCCTGTACTGAATGAGGACTCAGTGAACCCAAAAAGGATGCATTTTGAAGTGGGTAACAGGAGATGTGTTTATTACAGAATAAACTTGGGTGTGTACAGGGAATGTATTATTTACTACTGAATAATGTTATTTGTGAGACTTTTGCACACCATCATTGAGAACAAGAGTCAGCTTAAGTCTTAAGTAGGATTAGAGAGGGGAAAAAAAGAGGATAATCAGAGGTTGTTACTTTTATTCTCTCATTCATGTTTGACAGACAAAATCCTACTAGCTTCAGGGCAAAGAGCAACCTCAGAAAGCCCATGACTCGAAAAAACTTCTTCTGTAGGTAAATGATCCTATTCTTCTCTTGAACTTTTCTGGGAATGATCTTCTGCTGGTTTCTGTCAGAGATAGGATAGTAGCCTGGAGGGGTAATTTTTTCAGTATGTTTTTTACTGCTGGGATGTGTTAGTAAAGGTATGAGCTGGAATTTCAAAGACTGTTTTCAGGCCACTTTCATTGACAGAACACCAGGTGACAGATAAAGATACAGGTCAAGTGACTGACACGTTTTTTCAACCATGTTTTGATTCTCTCCCAAAAATAAGAAAAAAATATATTAAATCTGTATTTTGTGACTATGCTTCTTTTTTTCATAATAACTTAGTCTTCAGAGACTCTCCTAGGTTAATATTGTCCAGCTTTGTATCTTGAGCAGCATCTATTTCCTGGGCATTGTCTGTATCTCTATTACTGTTTCTGCTGTAGAGAAGAAATCCAACATTCTCTGCTGCCACCATGTTCCAGACATCTACATCTTTGAAATCTGTCAACGTGTGGGCAATGGGCTCTGGCACGTTTAGAGACCCTGTGTTTGCTCCCCCTGCTGTGGATGTCAGCAGTTCTCCCTATTCTCACTGCTGCAAACACAGACTGATGTTTCACCATCATTTACCAATTTTCTCCCTAAGGTGTTTCAAGTCCCTTCTTGCTCACTTGAGAATTTGCCTCCTGTGGGCACATTACCCTGGTTTGGCTCAACAGGAGGCTTATCCCGATGATGCCAGGGGTTGTGACAGTCACTGTCCCTACTCTGGCTGTGTCCTGTAGTGACCTGCACTTATCACATGCAATATTCTGAAAGATCAAGTCTCTTCTGCCCCAGCACTTGCCCAGCCGAGGGTGAAGTGAGCTACACGACTGCTCTGAGTCTGCTCTCCTCTATCTGCTGGGCACAGTGTCACTTGCTGCTGTGGGTACACACACCCACTGATCCTCATCTGCTCCTGCACCTGAAATGTGCACTTCATCCTGGGCTGTGCACTGAGCTGGCTTGTCCCTCTCTGTACTTGGTGGCTCGTGAGAGCTGTCACTGGGTCTCTCTGTCAGGTCAGCCACCCAAGACAGGCAGGGACTAATCACATATTTGCCAAGAGGCAGACAGCAAGCCAAAAAGTAAAAGTATTTGATCTAAAGGGGATATAAATTGACCTAAACAGGTGCCTAGAGAACAGAAAGACTTCCAAAAGATGTTTGATTTTCCCTGGTAATTCCACGCTTTAAAACATTTAAACAAAACCAATGTATAATTTGGTCAAATGATGGTAATAACTCACGAAGCTTTGGAGGATATAAATGTCAAGGGAGGAGGAGTAGTTATGGTGGTACTAGTGTGATAGCCAGGAGGACCTAAGTGAATTTGAGAAAGGGAAAACTTTGGCTCACTACAAGGAACAAAAATATAAACTAAATAAAGCGACCTAAAATAAGTAACTGTACAAAGCCTAAGAAACCAAACAAACCCTTTTCTCCAAGCAGTTATTTTGGAAGAGGAAAAGTACCAGATACTACATTGAGTTCTTTGTGAGCTTCACTCTTGTTGTGGGTTTTTGTATGGAAGCCACTTAAAATATGGTGATGGTGGCTGCCTAAAATGGAAAGAGCCAACAATAATGGCTGTTTGATTTGAACAATCCCCAAAAGGGAGAGGATGAAATCCCGCAGAAGCAGTAAATTAAAACTGAGCAGAAACCTGGCACGTAGAGTAAATGACGCATCCAGTGAATGGCACAATCTTCTGTTGGGCACTGCACATAGAGGCCAGGCACATCATGGCTTTCCGTGTCTAAAATAAAAAGCCTATAAAAAGTACTTCTTCCCATTATGGAGACAAATACATTTGACAAGAGTGATTTGTCTTCTNTTTTTTTTTTTGTGTGTGTGTTCTCCTTTCCCTGGTGAGCTTTAAGTGCAGAGAAAACAAAGGTGTCTGGTCTGGGTAAGAGTCTGGCATAGATGAGGGATCTGAAACTGGGACAATATCACTGCTTTTCACGTTGACAGTGCTCTCTCTTCACTGGAGTGTCCCTGGAGTTTAGAGGATGTGATAAAGCATGTTTGGTCCAAGTGGAGGAAATGTTAAAACCTCAGACATAAATAGATATGTCTTTAAATTTAGGCACTGTGTTAGAAATTTGTTGCAGGAGCTAAACCAAATGTTTGAAGATGTGGAAATTTAAAGTCAGGCTAATGGTCAAAACCAGAGATCAAAGTTGATCTTCCCAGACAGACTTTTCTATTTTATCCATGAAGAGTTTTTTTTAAATGAAGGCTAGAAATATCTGTATATCGATGGCTGTGCTTTGATGAATGAGTAGTAAAACAAGGCTGGTCACTAGATCAGTGGGACAGATGGTGCAAAGGAGAGCATCCTCTTCAGCTTCACGAAGCACTGACTCCTGGGCCAGCAGAGAGGCAAAGAGCTGCTGCACCATGTTCACAGTCCATTAACCACTGGCATTTTCAGTGCATACCAAACCCCAGCTCAAATAACTCTGCTGTTAGATCACGCTAAAGTGCTCCACTGCTTATTTGTCTCTGCCACATCCCAGTTACCAGGCTGCGGGGGCACCGGTGAAGGTGGCATGTGGAAGCTTCAACTACATAAACTTTGGTTCTTGAAACAAACAAACGTGCAATGAATGAGCACTCGTTGTTCCCTTGTTCTGTGTTTATGCTCTGGTGAAGAAGGCATAGGGTTCCTGCTGTAAAGCGGGATGACAAGTTTAAAAGGACACGGGCACAGTGCCGGGCAGCAAATCCCTGCATCATTCCAGTGTGCCTGGCCCTGGCAGGGCCAGGCTGTGCAGAGCCACCCCTCTTCTCCTTCCTGCCCCCCTGGTTCCTAGGATAAAGGCATCCAGCCCAGGCATCCAGCTCAGTACTCGCCTCTCTGCTGGCTTCTGGCCCGGGATGGCTAATGGTCGCTGGTAGGAAGGAGGCAGCAGACAGGAATGTGCTGCCATCATGGCACTCTCCATTCCCCTCCATGGTTCGGAACTCTTGGGCATTTTGTTTCAAGGGCAGCGCTCTCCGGATGTTTTCATTCTCGCGTACACGCAGATATGACTCTCTGCCAAGTGATGCGCCTTTTTTTATCTGGGAAAATTCTTGGTGTGTTTTACGAGACGGACATACGAGGCCCGGGAACTACCAGCACGTACAAACGCCTGCAATCCTTCTTCAGACAATGCCTGCGGGCCGGATTTTTGCCATGCCCCGAGATAGCAGGAATCAGGGCTCGCAGTGGCGCCCGGGTGTTGTCTGCGGCAGCGGCTCCGGCTGGCCCCGGGCCAGAGCCCGCAGCCCCGGGCGGCCAGGAGACGTGCCGGGACCGCTGTGCTGTGTGCCTGCCCGGCACAGCAGCCCCGGGCTGGCAGCACGGCTCTCTGCTGGAGAGCTCTGGACTGCTTCACTGCTCTAGGCTGGGGGAATGAACTGCGCTGACCCCTCCGACGGGAAAGCACACACAGGCAATTTAAATCTCCTCTCTTGTTTTGCCACCTAATCATGCCGTGCTGTCCCTCCCAAGCCCCATCCTTCTCTCTTTTCAGATCCTGTTTACCTCTTCTCCCAGATATTTACCACTGATTTTTTTCCCCTATAGGTCCTGATTTTTGTTTTAACCCTCTCACCTGCTCTACTAATGTGCACCCAAATCCCACACTTGAACACAAATCCCAGAACCTCTGAACATACTAGGGACAATATCTCCCTAACATGATTATCATTACTAATATAACAGCATGTAATAACTACAATAATATATAAAACAAGTAAAATAATGCCAGTTACATACTAGTATTCTACACCTGGGAGGAACAATTCCCAGGAATGCTCCATTCTGTTCAAGGATGGCACATACCTTGGGGACATAGTCTGCCTGTGCCGAAGGAAATGTAGGAACCGAAACAGCATCGCTCTTTCTTTTTATTTAATGGCTTCTAATCTCAACAGGCATGGAGCAGAGGGTAACAGAAAGACTAACTTAATGTCTGAAGTCAGGGCATAGATGTGTTAGAAAATCTTAATCAAAGAGGATGTGGTTTTCTTGTTATGCTAATAAAGCTTGTTTCTCTTAGGTACGGAGAAATGACTGTCTTGTTTTAGCTGAAGTTTCCCTGAGGCAGTACAGGGCACGCACAGACACCCAACATAGAAACTTTCTGCCCACACCACTTGTCAACACTATCAACAACTTGAAATCAGATTCAGTAAGAGGAAGGGTCAGATAAACTCAGCCATTAGCAGTTTTTTCCCTGTGCCTCTCATAATCAGATGTGGCCTTGTTCATCTCACTGGGCCAGCAGTTTTACAGCTAGGTGAGGCACTGCAGGAGCCACATACGTGTGCCTTCAGAAGGCTGCAATATTCAGCTATCGTTTTTGTTTTATGGCAGATGAAGCAATGTGAAAGGACAAGGGATATCCAGCAGGATGATGTGTGGTGTGGAAGAGCACCTGCATCCTCTCTGAGCACCCATCTCCTTTGTTGCTGCTAGTGATGTGTTCCTAACAGCAATGAATCAATGGTGGTATTTGTGCTTGCCACTGAAAACATGATCATGGAAGTAGCTGGACAAAGCCTAGGTCAGAAGCAGCAGGAACAAATGTGACTGTGTCTTTTCTTGCTGTGCAGACATCCATATACTGAGAAAACCCTGCACTGTCCAAAATAATGGAAGTGTTCTTACATTTGCCAGCTCAAGAGCTGTTTTATTATTGGCATCAAGAAGGAAAACACAGGTGTCAGTGAGGTCAGACCATCTCAGTCCCTGCTTATTTGTGTTTTGGATTGCTGTGAGCAGAGCTCCATAACCCAATGATGCAAACAGGGGGGTGTCCCTGGCAGCAGAGCCCCTCTGTTGAGGAAGGGCATGGCACTGGGGGTCAGGGGGGAAAGACCCAGCACCGTGGCTTTATTCCTACAGCCTGTGCAGTTGAACTCTGGACAGATGGAGGTCTGAGGCCACCATCTCCTGAATCAGGTTTCTCTCTAGCAATGCTTATGCTCATGGAGCCCTTGCTCCCCCCTTGCATCTCCAGCCATTCCTTCCTTCAGCTGCACGTCAGCACCAGCACGATGGGCTACAGAGCCAAGTGTTGAACCCCAGCAGAGACCTGAACCAGGCTAAAACCCCAATGCAGTAGGATAAGAAGACAGCCAGATCTCTTTAAATGGGAGTTGCCACAAAAAGCCCTTCAGAAAAATGCAGCCCCTGGGTTCAGATGGCAGCCACGAGCAGGACCAGCCCTCCCTGGGCGTGGATATGTGAGCCGTGGAGAAACCTGTCTGTGTTTTTACCCTACTTGGATCCACTGATTGAGTCTGCTCCTGTGTTCAGAGATAATCTCCACATGGAAAAATGGAGGCAGGTGCCTTTCTTACTTACTTATCTCACTACTCAAAGATTAAAAAAAAAAAAAAAAGTGGTTCCTACCTTCAACTTTTTTCTTCTCTGTTAGAAATCCAGGTCTCAGCAAGCTGGCTTCCTTGAAAGCTTCTGGTGATAGAGCAGAAGCAGTTGTGTGAGCTACCAGCTGCAGGAATTTTCAGGGAAAATCTGTGGGAGGGGAAATGTGTTCATCGAGACCACCTGGAGCTCTGTGTGCCACCAAAGAGGACCAACGGGGCAGAAAGCAGCAGTGAAAGGCCAAGTGTTCAAGATAAATATGGAAATAGCCATTGCACAAGATTTCTCTGGTAAATTCAGTTTGGAAATACAAAAACTCCCAGAAGTGAATGTTATCCACAGTGCTACACCCTAATTAAACCTCTCCAGCAAACCACAGCCACAGACCCCAATTCTACTTGCAGTTCAGCTTCCTCTTACACGGCTTCTGGGCTTCCCAGTGCTGCCATAGCTGAGCTACCCCACCCTTCAGAGCCTCCTGTGGCCCAAGCTCTGCTTACTCACTCAGAGAAATGAGGTTATCCTTTTGAAGTTCACCACTCACTTCAATCACAGCCCTGAAAGAGCTGCTCCATGTGGAGGTGGCTGAACCCCAGGCAGATATTGTTGCTGGTGATAGTCAGAGCTCAGTTAAAAAGCAAGAGGCATAGTGGAAGCATGAGTGTGAGATTTCACAGTGAAAAGGAACAGTTAATTGAGCCTTAGGCACAACATGTCTCTTACACTTAATTTAACACTCATTCTGACAGCATCTGGTGATGCAAACCTTTTAGCTACAGCCTCTCCCCCAGCAGTGACTCAGCCCACCCTTTCCTACAAGCCTTGCTTGAGTGGGAATCTGTCCAAGTGGTCCTGGTAAGGTTCAGTCCCCTTAGACACAGAAATCTCTTACCTCTCTAGGAATGATTGCATCAAGCAAAGCCCAGGCAGACCTGGTTCCAGTCACTCCTTGTTTGAGAAGAGGAGAAGCACTACTTCAGGCCTAAGCTTGCTTCCTCACAGACAGGAAAACACCTCCATGCTATTCCTGCCTCTCTTCCCAGTCCTGGGTCCCCTGTCCTTGCTCTTTTATTATATTAGCAATATTTGAGGAATCTCATCTGCTGTTCCATTTCTGTTGGATGGGGGCAGGGAAAAACAGACCTGCAAAGGCTTTGATGCTGCTGTTCAACAGTCTGTTCATGCAAGCAGAAAGTTTGGTTGGTGATTTTGAAAATATTAATGTTTCCTTCATAAACTGGCTTTCCACCTGGTATTAGGGTCCCCTGGCCTCTCCCTCCTGGCAGGAGGGCTCTGCCACTGAGAGAAGCCACCCCCGTGGTGCCACCATGGCAGCATTGCTGTCTGCTCCCACAGAGAACCAATCTGAGTAGGTAGCATTTAGAAAAATATGAAATTAAACAGAGCTTTAAAAAAAAAACAAACAGGAAAGCTTTTTCATCAGATCTCTGACAGTGTGTTAAATACTACAATGAAGATGAAGCCAGGGTGAGGGTCCAATTTATTCCCATCCTTGCATTGCCCCTGCCCCAACTCTGCCTGGCTTCTGGCCAGGTGACACAAAGCACTCAGGCAGGGGTCTGTTGGGGAGACAAGGAGACTTCAATGGAAAAATTGAGGTGCACAAGGGCTCAGAGGGAGAAAGGGGCTCTGGAGGACTGGCCAGCTGCCAGATGTGGCTGAAGCTACACAGAGCATTTCAGGCTGAAGAGGTCTAGGGAAAGCTATCAGGGAGCCCAAGGGCAGGGATGGCCAGTGACTGTTCACAGCCCAGTCTGAAGCTCATAGGAAGGTGAGTTTAGGAGCAGGGAGAATTGAGGTGACCCTTGGCAGCAACCCCAAGTCACACAGTCCCCATTTTCACCCTAAGCAGGCATGCAGGGCTGGTTTTGGTCCTGACTCAGCTATTTTGCTCCAAACAGGAAACTAAGAAATGTGTTTATGTCTTCCTCAAGAGGAAAATAAAACAAAAACAGAGCAAAAGCCTCCACTTGGGATTACAGGAATGAAAGATGGGCAACAGGAAACACGATTTCCAGTGCTGGGAAATGCAGTTGTTATGTCAACCAGCTGCTGTTGGCAGTCCCACATGGCATGATAAATGGAACTGGGCTTGGTGTGGAAGCCAGCTGGCCTGCACCAACCAAATCCTTATGGGAAGAGATGAAAGCTGGAGGGAGGGTTTGTCCGCACCCAAATGTGGGTGGCTTTGGAGAACCTCAGCTATCAGTGACCCACACTGGCTGTGGGTTGCATGTTGTGAGCCACCAGCACTGCGAACCCACCCACGTGGTTTGCCCTTGAAGACTGCAAGAGATTTCAAGGGAAACCTTTTCCTTCCAAGGGTGACCTCTTCCTTTCACACAATGCAAAACCAACGTCCCGTTCAGCTCAGTCTGAGATACAATCAGGGAGCAGAAAAAAGGAAGTAAATGAGCTGGAAGAGTTGAGTGTCCCAAAACTCCTCACTGGAGTTTCCCCTCACCTGACGCAAATGGAGAAAGGCCACTGAGAAGCCACATGGACCCCTTGAACCACATCCGAGCCAGCTACGTGCCTGGTGGAACCAACACCTCATTGACCTCTTCCAGTGACAGAGGGCTGAAAATCCCAGTGGGCAACTTTGCTCAAAAATAGGCATCATAAACACATTAACTGTGACATTTTGTACCAGAAATAGCGTGGCCAGCAGGACCAGTATGGTGGTCATCCCCCCATACTCAGCACTGGTGAAGCCACACCTTGAATCCTGTGCTCAGTTTTGTGCCCTCCACCACAGTAAAGGCATTGAGGTGCTGGAGCATGTCCAGAGAAGGGCAGTGGGGAAGGGTCTGGAACACAAATCTTATGGGGACCTGAAGGAACTGGGTTTGTGTAGCCTGAAGAAAGCTCAGGGGAGACCTCATCACTCTCTAAACAACCTGAGAGGAGGTTCAGCAAGGTGGGAGTCAGCCTCTTGTCCCAGGTGACACAAGACAGGACAAGTGGAAACAGCTTCAAGTTGTGCCAGAGGAGGTTTTGATTGGATAAAAATTTCTTCACCAAAATGGTTGTCTGGATGTTGGACAGGCAGTCCTGGGAAGTGGTGAAGTCACCATCCCTGGATGTATTTAAAAGATGTGTAGATATGGCACTTAAGGACGTGGTTTAGTGATGGACTTGGCAGTGCTGTGTTAGAAATTGGACTCAATCATCTAAAGGTCTTTTCCAACATCAATTATTCTATGATTCCATGATACCATTCGTTCTTTGTAGCCCAGAGAATATGTAGATGGTGACTCCCCCATTGCAGTGCTGGCAGCTCTGCGGGTCAAAGTGCTGATTTCTGTACGCCAAATAACATTTGAAGAAGCCAAAACTGCAAGTTCTGTTGCAAAAGTAACCTTAAATAGTAACACTCTTGCAGGCACCTCACACACTGTCCGAGGGGAGGTTTACATCCTTGCTGTAGAAAAGCAATCTTTTCAGACAGGTGGGCAACCACCTTTCCCTTCAATTATAAATAGATTTTCTTAATAAAATTATGAGCTTGGCCCTATTTTGTGGGCTAGTCACACCATTTGATTGCTCTAAATTGGATGACGAGGGCTCTCTGATGCACTGGAAGCAAATATGCCAAGCAGAGTGGCTTCAGAGCCAAAATAGCAACTTAGCCCATTTCTAAAGGTTGGTGACAGTATCTGATACAGTGGTGACAATGTGCCTTTAAAACACAGAGGACAATTATCGTGTCCTTCTGTCCACACCTCTGTTTGCCAGCCTTCCAACCCAGCCCTTTCCAGGAGACAGGGGAAAGGCAAAGCCCACAGCAATTGATTTAATTGGCCTCACTGCCCTGTAATTTTTATCCTTTGCTGTACAGCTGGCATTTTGTTTACATGCTCCTGTATCAATACATATTAACAATGTTTAAAAGGGACAGGAATATTGCTCTCAGATGTACTAGATCTTGGCCCTCCCCATAAACTTTAATTTCCATGGATTAAGTTGTTTAGAAATCTGTGGATCTAATTAATAACAGCCAAAGGTCAGGAGTATTTAAGCAAAGAACAAAAAGGGAATTCTGTGTGAAATAAGCTTCAATTTTATTGTTAAAAAGATGATTTAAACAAATGTATTCAACTTCATCAGTGAAGTAATGGCTAAAATTACCAATAAATAAAATAAAGAACTCTGAAAAACTCTCTCTGCTATTGTCTAGCTACTCCAAGGAGGTTTTGTTGTCCCATGGCAGAGACCCCAGTACAGCAGAAAAAACAAACTGGTTTTGGCCAGCAGGTCCCCTCCAGCACACTGGCTCGTAGCTGCTCCCAGAGGAGCTGAGGGAGCAGAGGGGAGGCAAAGGAGCAGCAGCTTGGCTCCTGGAGCACTTTGACCACCCCAGTCCTGGATAAAAGAAGGCTCTGGGAAAACCTTGTTGCAGCCTTTCAGTATGTGGAGTAATCCTGGAAGTAAGGTGAGGACGAACTTTTTATCAAGCCCTGTTGCAATAGAACAAGGGATAAATTGAAGGAGGATTGACTTTGATTAGCTCTAAGGTAGAAGCTGTTTACAGTGGGAGTGGTGAAACACTGGAACAGGCTGCCCAGAGAGGTGGGAGCTGCCCCATCCCTGGAAGCATTCAAGGTCAAGCTGGATGGGACTGAGCAAACTGGTGCAGTTGAAGGTGTCTCTGCTCATTGCAGGGAGGTTGAACTAGATCACTTTTAAAGGTCTCTTCCAGCCCAAAATATTCTATGATTCTATGATTTGAGCATCCCAGAGATTTTGGGAACTCACAGAGAAATCAAAGTGCAGTACTCACTTCCTGTAGGGACCCGTACAGCAGGAGGGGTCCCATCACAGAGGGGGACACAGCTGGCATTGCAGACTGAGCTCCTGACAAGGATAGCTGAATCAGCACAAAATTATCTGAGTGAGAAAGTGAGGGAGTGGAAAAACAGAGGGGAGATGAATGAGAAGAGTGGAGAGGAGAAATCCCTGCCTCAGGTCCTCACAGCACGACCTCTGAAGGGCTCTGTAGGCTCTCTCACCTGCCCTCAGGTGTGTACTCACAATGAAAAGTGATAAGCTGTACAAAAACCTGACTCTAGTTTCTTTCTTTCCTGTCACTAACTCTTGGCCTTGATGCCTTCCTCACCAACAGCTTTTGTGCACAAAGGATGTCTGACACCTGCTGAAACGGAGCTGGACTTTTCTTTAAGCACATCCTTCTCGCTGGCTGCAGGGCTGCTGGCACACTGAGGGGGTGAAGCTGCCAATTGCCCAAGAGATCAGAATTTCAGCACAAAGCAGATTTAGTAGGAAGGTGGGTTGGGATGGGGGCAGGAGGAAGCAAAGCCACATGGGCGTGAAATGCTGGAGGCAGTGAATGATGGTGAGGATGGATGAAGAGGGCTTTTGTTATTAAGCACAAGTGAAAGAGACAGGGGCACCTGTCCCTGAACTTCAGAGCCCGGAACAAGGAGCCCATCCATCTGCAGCTGTAGCCCATCTGAGCTCCTCTGGGCCACGGGTGGACGTGCATGGCCGTGGTGTCAGATTCCAGACTTGAAAAGAACATGTGCCCCTCGGGTCGGCTGAGGGAGCCACCAACCAGAGACAAACACCATAAGTGAGGGGCAGGAGGCTGTGCAGCACAGAGGAGCTGGGAATTGATGACTACAGAGGCATGAGGTGGATGGGAAGTCCACCAGGAGCAAGGTCAGGAAGGGAAGAATACTCGAGATTCCAGTGCAATGTTTTTGGGGGATGATCACAAAGGTTTAGGAGGCTGGGATGGTACTGGACCTGCGCACAAGAAGAAAATTATGGTGATGATAATGATGATGACAATAATGCCAGCCTCCAAGCCTCTGCAGGGCCTCTGGGGTGAGAGGCAGGAGCTGGCAGGTGGTGGCAGCAGCAGACAGACAGCGGTACAAGCAGGGGACAGACATGGCAGCAGGTTTGGCCACAGATTAGCTGCCTGCTCACCTTCAAGGCAATGCAGTGTGGCACTTCTACCCAGCCCTTCTCTTCTGGGGGGTTCCCAGCTCAGCCTGGCACTCATCCCTACCTGTGCGGGATGCGGTGTCACTGCTGATTTTTTGATGGTGGCATTAGAAATCAGTCTCCAGAAAGGCTGCTTTAGTTGCCTTCCACTTCTTTTATTTTTCTGCATGTTTGAATGTTTCCAGGAAGATTTAGGTTAGTTTAGTTTGTTTTGGTTGTTTTGGAGTTTTTGTTTGGTTGGTTTGTTTTTTGGTTTTTTTCATTTTGGGGGCTGTTTGGTCTTTTTTTTTAAACTTGGGTAAAGAAAGTATGAGCTGTGAAAAGAAAGGCCCTGAAAAAAGGCAGATATATCAGCAGCAGAAGAACCTCTGGCTCTCCCTGCTGTAGGGTTTTCAGGCCCTCATGGACACATCTGCCTGTGAGAGAGCAGACAAGAATTAAAGAATGACATGGCTTAACCTGAACAGCACACACAGCTCGCCTGTTCCTGCAATTACACACTCAGGAAATTAATTTTGATAACTGCTCCTGAATACCTTCCTGTGCAAACAAAACCTGGCTGGATTTCTTTCCTCTTCTATTACTGGGGAATCCCAGAGGGGATACTGAGAGGCCCTGAAAGCGTGTTATGAAACCACCATGAGACAGGAACCTTCACATAAGGAAGAGCTGGATCCTTGCCCATCCCAGCTGGGAACACCAGAAACTGCTCTGTCTGGACGTGCTTTGGCTCACAGGGATGTAGTGACAGCTTCTCCCACTCTGCCTTGGTGAAGTGGCCCAGATTGCAAAGGGAGGTGGAAATTGTATGTGTGTCACTCCCCACAGAAATCCTGTTATTTCAAAACTGCTTAAACTACCCCGCATGAATTTTGTATCAGTGATCTATGCACACTCCTCAATATGAGGATTTTTTGTATCAGTTACCTAAATATGCTATTTGATACAAGATGTGTAGCTGCTGGCTGATTTCAACTCAGAGACCTGCCTGAGAATTAAATCAGAACAAGAGGTACTTGCTTTGAAGAATCAAGCCTGATCCCACAACTTTTCACAATCAGCATCACAAATTGGAGCCATCCAGTACTTTTCATTGAACAGCCCAAATTTCACAAGACTAGCTCTCGCTCCAGACAAGAACCCCAAGCTGTTTTGAGTATTACAGAAGAAGCCACAGATTTATTTTTCTTTTGTTTTCTGATGCACATATGAAGTTTTAGAATTCAACCACTGACTCATGCTAAGAGTTTTCAGATGTTTCTGGCTGTGGCCCACCTTAGGGGCAAGGCTTGCCTGACAGCAGTGGAAGGGGCAGGAGAGGTGATGGTTCCCTTCCCTTCAGGACAGGGAACTGCTCAGCTCCCAGCTGCAGGTAACCTGCTCCCTTTGTGCCACAGACTGCCCAGGTCACTGCTCCAGCTTCACCTGGGAGGAAGGGAAATGCATTCAGTGGGGGACACAAAACATTGGTAGTGAGCACAGGGAGGTGGCAAACGAAAACTGTCACCATCAGCTCCTTGTGTCAGTGCTCAGAAGCCTGAACTTGTTCCCTGTCTGCACACAGAGGATCTTCCCTTTGCTGCCCTGGGCTGTATGCTGTCACCTTGGGAATTGCAGTAGGGAACACTCTGCTAAGCACTCTTGGGCCAAAGTCACCCTTTGATTCATCCCACTTGACTTATAAAAGATCCATCTAAATGATGCAGCTCCCTTGAGTGCTGTGACAGTTCAGATAAGGACAACAAAAGGGAAAATGCCCAAATATTTTAGCTCCCATGTTTTTTGGGGGGTTTTTATGAATCAACTATGAAAAAGGACAAAGGAAAAGATTACTCATTTTCTGTAAAACTACTAATTCTCTCCCGAAGAGAATTAGTTCATCCAGTTGAGTCCCTTCATCCCAACCTCGCATCCTATGACTGAAAAGCAGATAGAAAAATTGCACCCCTGTTTTGCACACATAACTCCAGCCATTCAGAATGAACCTGTTTTCCCACTACCTGTGTTTTCTCTCTTTTTCTGCCTAGTATCAGTCCTAGCCCAGTGACACATGGGAAAGTAAACCAGAAACTCCACAACTGCTTTCCCTACAAAGTATTTAAAGCGTAAGGTTCCCACCTATTACCATGACAGGAAGGCATTTGTACAATGAAGGTGGAAAGAGGAAAGGAAGCCTTTCCTTCCTTTTCTGTTTGCATGTTTTTAAATGATCAACACTAGAGAGAAGTATAGAATAATGGCTTGATAGAGACTGTCCTCGTTTCTGCCAGATCTTTTCTCAGTAAAAGAGCTAGGAGGATGATCTGTCATGTCTTCTGTGTGACTAGTGTGCCAAACTCACCTTTCCAAGATTTCTCTACTGAAACAACTGTGAGTTTAAACCATACTTGCATTTCTTACATTTTTTTACCTACATTCCATAGTAGTGATCACTGCAATGACAGACAGAAAATACAAACTCACCATAAGATGCAGCACCACACAAAGGACAATCAAGAGGAGACCAGGAGGAAGGCAGTTTTCATATTCCCACACTTTTTGGCTTCTCTTACTAGACTCCTTGCAGGACAGGGCAGGAATAAATCATTATCAGTGATAGCAGTGCTGGCACAGTGCAGCTTCCTGTCCAGAAGCAGCTGATTGCATCAGAAAACTCATCCTGGCTAATCAAGGCAGAAGTCAGAGGGGGAATTCCTGTGCTCACTACATCTCTGGGCAGAGTTGTTGAGGTTCAGGAGGTCTCCAAAAACATCCACCACCAGCTGAGAGGTCTCAGGACACTTCCCCAGGCACAAGTTGCATCATGGCCAAGAGAAGAAAGATGTTAAATTCCTATCCTGGGTTATTCAAAGCCTCCTGGTGATAACCGAGGGCTTTTCTAAGCACCTCCACCTGTGGTTAGAAGAAATAGGAGATGTGCTGGGTTCACATCTCTTGCTGTGTGCTTAGTGAATGAGGGGACTTTCTGTAGCTCTGTCTAGATTGGAGAATGGAATAATAGAATTGTTTAGGTTGGAAAAGGCCTCGAAGATCATTGAGTCCAAATATTAACCCAGCAGTGCCAAGGCCACCAATAAGCAATGTCCCTAAGCACCACATCTACACATTTTTTTGAAAACTGTCAGGGTTAGTGATTTCAACACTTCTCTGGGAAGTCTATTCCAATACTTGACCAGTCTTTCAGTGAAGAAATTTTTCCAGTATCAAATCTAAACTTGACGCCTTTCCTCTTGTCAATTGTTACCTGGGAGAAGAGCCCGATGCCCACCTGTACACAACCTCCTTTCAGGTAATTGTATTATCAGTAGGGACTGCCAGGGCAGATGGGGTGCTGAAAGCAAACCTGATTTGTAAGCTCTCAGAGACAGACCTGGTTTGCCTTATAACCTGCCCTGAACTTGATTCGGCCACATCTCTGCAAGATGATGGTGCTGTGTCAGCAGGGATCACTCCAAAAGTCAGCATTGAGCCAGCTTTCTTTTCCAGCTTAAAACCAGGTCACATTCACATGGCATTTGCATTAACCCCTGAACAAGGAAATTACTTTCATGAAGGTCTCTCCTCATGAGAAGGGGTCAGATGTTATCCCCATTTTACAGATGAAACAAACAGAAAGACCACAATTTGCTGTAAAATCAAGCACATGTTCTCTTTTCTACTCAGAAAGGGTGACAGCATGATCTGAACCACACAAGGAGAGCTGGAAGACCACAGGCCCCATGCTGTTGAGTTTGCTGGCCCCAAGACCTTCATGAGGAGCTACTCATGGTCTCTTCACATGGAGCAAACTGCACTGTATGCCCTGTGCTACACTTTGTAGAGATGGGCAGATGTTGGACAATGCCTGTACCCAGTAAACCACAGGGCCCAGCTTGCACACAGCCACCAGTCACTTACTGGGACCCACCATCCTCACGCCACAGGCCACAGCCCCCCTGCCAAGGGCACTTGGATGTCATTTTGTGTGGCATTAGAAAGACAAGCTTCATGCTCAGGTGCCATATCATACATCACATTAGCTGCTCCAGCAGTCAGGAAGGGACAGTCAAGATTCATTAATGCTATTTTAACAGTAATTATGTTTGCAGAGCAGTGCTGCAAAGAGCCTTTTGACAAGCATGTCCTTCCTTGGCTGCATCATTTTTCCCTTCCTTTGCCTTCCAGAACCACACACTTCTTTACATTAAGAGAAAATGACAGAGCATTATGGTCTGTCAGGACAGAAAAAAGCAGTTCAAGGTCATTGTGTTGTTCACTTTGGCTTTTCCTCCCCATTTCTTCCAATGTATAGAATATTCAATCATTGCCCTGTGGAAACTAACCTGAATTCCTCTCTGAAAGCAACTGGAGAGGTGGCTGCCTGGAACAGTTCTTGTTGCAAAGAGTCTCTTCTTAACACAGTGCTTTGAAGGCTTTGTCACCTCAGAGGAAGTCAGCAGCTACAGCCACTTTACAAGCCATACATATAGGCTTTCACAGCTGAAAAAGTATGTTTTACACAGAGATCAGACCACATTCTCTCATTCACCTTTGATCTTCTAATGCAACTGGAAAAAAAAGGAGGAATATGTAAAGGCAGGAGGAGAGCTGGAGCAGAGGAAGGATGGCTCAAGGCTCAGGTCATTGGCAGGGACTCAGTTGTACAAGGCAGAAAGCAGAGACTGAAATCATGGATGTTGGAGGCACCATGAAATTATTTGGTGATATCTTTAAGCCAAGTGCTAGTAAGAAACACGGGCAAAATGCCAACAATCACACATAGCAACTTCTACTTTTGTCAGCCTAAGTAATTCACTTTGTCTCACAGAATCATGTCAAATCTACGAAATAAACATGACAATGGCAGATTTTGGTGTTGGTGGCAGCAATATGGAAATATCATCCCACTAGATCCCTGGGGTGGCCTGAGTTCAGACAATCTTTTGCGACAATCACATTACAAACTCTTCCTTCTTGCAATTTAATTTTTCCATTTCAGGTAACTCCATGGGTTTCACTGTCTTGCACTGAAACCCAGCACTTGGCTGTTTCTTTTTCTTCCCACCAAATAGTCTCTCACTTTGATTCAACATATATTTTTCAAACTAGATTTTTTTTTTTTTTTTGCCCAGCAGCATTCAAGGCAATAGGCAGCACATTTAATTCATTAATGTTCTGACATGTCAACAACAAAAATTTTGCCTGTATTGAAACAAAGGCCTGAGATTCACCTAAGGTTTTAATTCACTGTAATGCTAGAATGACACCAAGGAAAAAAATTTAACTCATCAATGTATACCAGCAGCACTGGATGCACACAGCATAGGCCAAGTGCAAGCACCCACCACCACCCAGCAAGGAAACACAGTTCTGCTACACTGAATGGCACTGGCCCTCTCCTCCTTCCCCGCTTCTGGTGCGCCCTCTCTCCAGGCAAAAGTTCCAAATATTCCGATTGTAATTTGATTTCTTTCGGCTCACAAGAAAGTCCCTCTGCCTGGGTTCCTGGCAGCGAGGGAGAGCGAGGCAGGGCAGCGGGGCTTGGCTGCCACCTCCCGGCGCCTGGCAGCCTCCTTGGCCGGACACACACAAACCCCACCGACAGCGGAACGCACCCGAAACACGAATAGCAACGGCACTGCCCTCCGGCTCCTCGGGCCCAGCCCTTCTAACTCCGCAGGAATAAAACACACTTCTCACGGAGAAGCGGAATGAGGTAGGTTGCTGAGCTTCAGGTTGCTGAGCTTCACAAATTAATATAGTTTTTAGGTATATGAATATGCATATGCTCATAGTTTTTAAAAATATGAAAGATTGTGACACGCTACAGGAGCAGTTAGCATCTTGTACACAGGAGCTACAAGGCTTCCATGAATGTTTCTCCTTCAGCTTTAGAAAAAACTTAGATTTATTTGTTCCAGAGAAAAGCAATGAAGAAATAAATCTTACTAATTCTTTCTCCATTTTTTGTCCTCTTCCCTGCTTATGAGGGAAATAGAAATTTTTCCCATTTTATCCTCCAAACACTAAATCTATCCATTAAACACAATACTTCAGTTTTCTTGGTACACTCTGCTTTATTCTTGATACATACTTTGAGAGTTTTGAAAGCATAATATGAAATCTCCAGCTCATCTCTTTCAAAATATTATGGAAAGACTAAGATGAAAGGTTATTATGTGAAACAAATACAAAACCCTCATACATTGCCTTCTGTAATCCTGGGAATTTCAAAACTAGAAAACAGTAGTGTCAAAGTATTCTTGATTCATGACCACAAAGCAAGCCTAGGAGAAACAATTAAAAAGAAATTAAGACATTTGTTTTGTATGCAGCAGGTGACTCTGAGGCTTGGGACTGCATGGACATGTTCATGAGGAAAGATAATGAGAAAAATCCATCAAATTAGTTTTCTCACATCAGCATTCATGAAAGACAGCGCTTCATAAAACCTTCACATCAACAAGTCACCATGACTCCTCAAGGACACTAAAAGAACAATGAACTTCCCAAAACAACAAGACAAAGGAAATTTTTTAAATTCAAAACAGCAACTCTAGGCCTTGATGTGCCATCACTCAGCTGAGACAATGAAACAATTAGTGGAGGCCGTATCACATCTTGAATCCACCCAGGCAAGCTGAAATCTTCTGCCCATCACAGATGAAGGTCAGAAAGGCCAAGCCAAGAATTGCAAACTGACAATTTTCAGCAAGGAATCCACAGCGAAGCCAGCTAAAGCCTGGCCGGCATTTGCGTCTGATTCAAGATAAATCCTATTGGGGAAAAAACCCCAACCTCATCCTCCATATGTGGATGTCAGAGTACAGAGGAGATTAGCTGTTACTAAGAATAAGGCCGACGTGCGCTGTGACGACAGCTGGCTAACAGGCACTAACAATTGCAACCCCCATGCAAACTGAGCACTGGCTGAAGGCAGAAAAATGTGTCTTCCTGTGGATAAACCTGGGCTGATCCCAGGCCCCTTCTGCACACATATCCCTGAGCCCAGCACGTGTGAATCAATCTGGCGTTTGGCATTAGAGATAAAGCTACAAATACAACATTGTTAAGAGGCTTTCCCTGTAGTTAATATCTGCTTCTCTGAGGTGCTGTTCCCAGTGTGACCAGTAACTATCCGTGCCTTCAAAGTCCTTTTCAACTGTCTTACAATCTGGCATATCGCCACACTGGGGAGACACTCTAAACGCCTTATGCAATTTTGGCAACAAATCCAAATGGAAATACCAGCAATTTAGACACACCTATTATCTTCTTCAGCTGGTTTGAAAAGCCACAGAAAGCAACATAGCAAATAAAAAGCACTGAGTAAAGGGGTATTCTACAAGAAAAACCCCTGACTATTCAGACCATTCCAGCTCAAAAGGATATACGCCCAAAATTTCAGTCAGGGATTGTTAAAATGAAGCCTCTCGCCACTGGTACAGCTGAGATGGGGGTGTGAACTGTGTAGCTGATTGCTGCTGCAATAGCACCTCCATGAGCTGGGCTCCACTCTGCAAGTGCTACACCAGGATCTGGTAATGTGCTGGAGAATCTCTCACAGATAGATTCTGGCCTTCACATTTCCATTGCTGCAAGTTATGGGGACTCTTGTCTTGCTGGGCTTTCTGACCTGGACCACCACCAAATTCCTGCTTTTCCCTCTCCTCCAGCTGCAATAACTGGAGGATGATTTCCCCAACTGCAGAGGACAGAAATAATCCATCTTTGCACAAGCTTCTGCCCCCTGCCTTGAAGTGGCTGTGCTGTTCTCCAGGGTGCTCTGACAAATTCACTACATTGCTACAAACAACAGAGAAAAATGTTGTCAGCCAAATAGAAAGGTGGAGAGAACTCTTTTTAGTTATCATGTAGCAGAAAGTTAGGAGTCCATTTCTTTTAAACACAAAGCAAAGGAAGAATAAAGAAGTTAAAATAACTGTCTAGTAGGCAGTTTATTGTATGGTGCAGTGCCAGTTCAAAGCTCTTTTGCTGTTGTTCATTGAATCCTAAAGGTATCTAGTGCTATCAAAACCTGTAAGCTATGAATATGATGAAAGTTGTATATGATGTTACACACTAGTAAAGTTTTACACTAGGTCAGCATCAACAGCCCTGTACATACCATGCAGTCATGCACAGCTTTATTTTTGCAAGAGATGGACCTGGCCCCTCTCTGTACCAGGAAAACTTGTTTTGAAGAGGGCTCTTCAGCCCACATAGACCATCAGACCATGCCCTAAAACCTCTCTGTTTCTGCTGTGAAAGACTGCAAGAGGCAGAGAGAGGTTTATAATGCCCACAAAGTATCCTTTGCAGACACAGAATCCAGCTTTTTAGATTAGGTGAAAAACAATTACATAAAACCAATTTGGTTTAATACTCATCTTCCTCATCACATCATCCTCATTCTTTTTTGCTTTAAATCATATTGATTTTTAAAAAAGACATAAATCCCAACAATGGGCATAAACACTACAGGCCTCCTACGCAGCTTCGTCTCTCCCACAGCCCTGTGGTCTCCTGCCCCATGCTCACCAGATGAGAAATGGTTTTGACATGTGGTGTAAAAAATAATTCCATTGATGGCAATGAATACCTTTTTTCAACAGACACCTGTGCAAGGAATACCCCAGTTGTGAAAGCTCACCTGTTTTTTCCCCTGAATGGATGGTGTTTACCTGTCTCTACTACAAAAGTCCAGCAAGGAGCAGGATCAGCTCTCCCCCTTTTCCTTCCTCAGCAGGTGAGCAGTAAGACATGTAAAGAAGGATTAATCTGGACAAGAAGCTTTGCAGTGCAGTGTGCTCTGTTCCTCTTGGTCAGACCAGAGGTAAATCCTGTTTTTCCTCCCACAAAGAGTATGCGCCAGCTTTCAGGTTTTAATAATTTTCTTCAGTGCAGCCAGAAAATCATTTGATGGAGAGACTTCCAGCAAAGTACAGCCAGCTCTGGCAGCAATTACTCAGCAATTCAGCCTTACGTAAGACAAAAAGACCACGTTATACCCTATCAGTTGTCATCCTCCTGAGGCTTAGTGAATAGCATTTCTATTATATTATATATTGAGATATATATCTCCAAAAGATATATATATACATACACATGAATAACATTAGCGAATTAGCTAAAATGTGCTAAATACTGCCCTACTATACAGGCAACCTACAATCACAAGAAACATGGTTTGGAATACAAATTGGAGCAGAATTCATGAAGCCACTTGCTTTGCAATATCTAAGATGCCACAGGGGCTTCCTACTTTCAGTAAAGTGTGGGGTGGGAAAGAGAAAGAAGAGCACAGGATTAAATTTAAATCTCCTAAATTGAGCCAAGGACAGTATTACCCAGGACGGAACTCAGCTAAGACAGACGATCCTCTCTGCTGCTGTCTTTTGTAATCATCTTTCCTTTCTCCCTTCTCTCGAAAAGAATATTAAAAATATAGGGAGAAGATCTGGTTTTCACCTGAAGATGTAAATATTTTCTGTTAAGTTCTCTAGAAATGAATTTACACAATTTTTGGATGGAACACAGAGTTACTACTGATTGCACAGCAGAAGTGCAGAGCACTGGCAGCCAAGGCTGTAGCTGCAGGTACTCATGCCTAGAGCTGCTTCTGCCGCACCACCTCATACTCTGCCCCCATGTTCCATCTCCAGCTTCAACTGCCATAACCATGTCCATTGGGAGCCACCTGGGTCTAAAGCAGCACTTGCTGTTTGATGGGAAGTATGTCATTAGCTCTCCAACTATTTTTCTCTAGTGAAATGACAAATCTACAGAGCCAGATTAGCTGGATTATGTGTTTACACCACCCCCTGAAGCTGTTATTTATGAGGGGGACAGCAGGAAATGACAATTTATGTAAATGTATTTTAAAATACAGTACAATTATTTTATTTAGTTTTCATTTCTGGACAGTATTTATCCACCAAGGATGAATTACAACTTCAGTAAAAAGATTAAAAATAGTCTATCATAATTTGCTTTGATAAATTATGGACTTTTTAATGTCAAAAATACTCACCAATGCCTTTGAAGCCCAAAATAGTTTTAGGCAGTCTAACAGAAATGTCATCATCTGTTCAAATACATCTGAGAAAACTTAGGTAGAGGTACCAGCTGCAACATGAACATTTGCCTGCCAACTGAACAAATGACTTAACAATTACCCAACCATCTGCATTTTGGCTCAGTCACACAAGGTTAAGTAGTTTTTCAGTTATTTCAGTTTAATGTCTAAATCAATACTGGAGAATGCAGCAGCAAAAAAAGTTTTAAATGCCACAGGTCTACCATTGAAAGAAGACTGGAGATGCTCCCAGCTTCAGTAGCTTTTGCTTTGGTTCCTTTATGACACTGTTTCATTATAACTGGTCAGCAGAGCCGAGTAGAGAGTTTAGGGCAAAATATCTGTTCCAGGCTTAATGGTAACACAGACACAGCCAAAGGCCAGCACACTTTTACACAGGGCTTCTGCATTCAGCTTTTTTGCAAAAAGGAAATACTTTATCCCTTTGAATCCACACTGGCAGGTAGACAAGTATTTTTTGGCTAGCAAATGCTAGCAAGCATTTGCTTTCTTCTTACAGGTAGCACACCCAGAAAAATATTTCCGCAGGAACTGCTCCTTCATGCCACAGAGCAGAAAGGTTCGAGGTACTGAACTCCAGCTCTGGCAGCCATGCAGATTTCAGCCAGACTGGCACGAGAACCACTTTGCTTCCCCCCAGCAATTCTGACAGCAGGAATTCTCAGGTGAGGTGGCTTATCAAGAGCTATACTACCAATTCCAAATTTCTGATTAAAAATACCCAAAAGACGGCAGACTACCTTTCCACAGAGCACCTTACTTCAGTAAAAAAAGTATTTTCACTGAAAATTTCAGAATTGTGATTCATTCTTTTCCACCGGTGAGGTCTCCAGTCTTTCATTTTCAAAGTTTACACTTCAATTATACTTCAAAAGTTTACATTTTCAATTACACTTTCATTAACAAAGTGTAATTACAGCTCATTGCACTTTTTTATTCTTACTTGTCTATGTAAATCCTGCTTGGACTGAAAGTCAACCAGCATTGAATTAAGGGCATTCTTCTTGTATAGATACTCTCAATACTCTTAAAAGGAGCAATTGGTGTAAAGACGTTTTTTCTTGTTCAGATGACATAATCTGCAGAATTATTTTACAATTTCATTCTTAAAATTTACTCAATTCAGACTCCAAAACCAGGCATCATTTTGCAATTCTGTAACATATTTCCTGCAGCATTCAAGTCTTCTCCTCCTTCTAGGCATTCTTGCTGTTAAAACTGCCATGAAATTTTTTCAGTATTTCAGATACAAAACTGTTCTTCAGAACAATCCTACTGCCAACTTAACAACTGACAGAGCACAATTTAATTTGGATTTTTAGGGTCTAGGAATACTGACCAAAACCATGCAAAAAGAACATACACGTTAGAACACAGACATTTTAGGCTTTATGATCTGGGAATATCAGTGGAAAAATAAACAAAGCACATTTTTGAGCAGGCATAGCACTTCTAAAGCATAGGGCAGTGCCCACGTCTGCGTAAGAACATGGTGTGAATTCACATATTCTCACAAAGAATAGGGTCACAAAACTTCATGTAGTTCTGCAGCAAGCCCATTTTCTTGAGGCAGCTTGAGGGACTCAGCTTGAAAAGGCTATGAGGTTATCTTCCTCCTATCTAGCCATTCAAAATTTTCAAGATTCAAAATAGCTGGATTCAAGAAGACAGACTGCACACTCACTTCTAATATCCATTCCAGCAGTTCAAAGACCTCATCACCACGTATATGGGACAACATCAGATCCTATGCCACAAACATACTTGAAGGTAAAGGAAAGCCATACCAGAACTGTTGTTCTTCATGAATTATTTTAATGAACCAAATATGAAGTGACAAACACAGGTCAAGGAAAATAACACAAAACCAGACCCACCAGCTGCTGACAGAAGATAAAGATACAAGAATAGCTGAGGACAATTTGAGGGCAAAGAAGAAAGCATAGTGAGAGATAATCATTCTTGCCAAGAATATCAACCAAATAACCAAATCACATAGTATTTAAAATACTTCATGTCAAGTCCTTAAATAAGGTCTCTGGTTTTTTTTCTTAACACAGTGAGTACACAGAACAATAGGGAATGGGCTATCCCTGAATTCGTGGCAACAGGTCCTATAGAGCATATTCCAGACTTCTCCAAATACTGGAGATAATGGTGGCTAAAAAGAGAAGCAGAGAAAGTGAGGACCCTTTGTTTACCAGGCCAGGTCTCAGAAATGGAATGTGTTTTCTAGACCCCAGAATCTTTGGCATAGGTTCCTTTTCAATGTCTGCGCGAGTGCTTTAATCCCATGACTGTGAAGGTTGCAGCAGTCAGTTTCTCATACACCAGAAACATAAGAGCAGCAGTAAGGACTGTCTGCAGGAGCTTTGCTTCAAGGCCTTTGTAGAGTCCCACTAATCCAAAACGCCTAAGGAGGAGAAAAAAAAAAACAAACAAGAAAACAAGTATGAATAGCTTTCTGAGTAAATCAGTACACTATAAAGAAGAATCCATATTACAAGTTCACGACCAACTGTAGGAATCTTAAACCCATTCTTGATCTTGAGCCAGCTATGTCTAATAATATTTTAAATAAAAAAATTTTGCATTAATTTAAGGTCTTTTGTGCAAGAAACCTGCTTCTTTTCACGTTGATAGGTGAAATTAATTAGAATCCATATGTATCCTTACGTATCCTTGATGTCACTTACTGTACAGACATTTAGGAGAATTTGGGTTTGTGGGCTTACTCTACAATACATTACAAAAACCAGGTTGACTCAAACATCAAGTTTAAGGGAGGAAAAAGGAAACAAATTCCAGATCCAGCAACATTTTCAAAATATTAGGAATATTCAAGCCTTCTCTATCATGGTAGGAGAAATAAAATGGGAAAGCTCACCTCACTCTCTGTTGAAGAAGGTAAAGAACATTTCTAAGACTGCCCAGTGTTCGGTTCTCTGGGTTCAACCTGTGACGTCCAAACTGAAAAAAAAGAAGAGTATTTTGCTGTACTGTTTCCCCACTGTGCTTGGCAGAGAACATCATACATGTATGAAATCTGGAGAGCCTTAAACCTCTTTAAACATTTTCCACGTTATATGACTACCAGCAGAGAAGAGAAGCCAAAGCCTACACTGCAAGCATTAAAACTGCACATACTACTGTAATTTGGTTTGGTTTTAAGATGGATTCTAACAAATATTCCCTTTTTTTCAGTTGCTCTGGAGGAAGCAGTTTTCAAGATCTCAAAAGCATCATTTGCAGTCTTGGTAGGGATATGACACTCAAAGCAAGTTCTTTACCTTTCTCAGCTTTCACTTCACAAAGATTCAGATGCTCACACATCTGCAAATCACTACTACACCGAGATTGCATAGTTGAACACAAAATTCACCTGCCCAGCAATGGTCTTGGAGCACCTATGTGTAAACTGTGGAAGAATTCAAAATTGTTTGATCCATCTATCTGGCCTAAATAGTATTTCTCTTTTACTCACTGCACTTGCTTATCCCCAAGCTGGTTTTCAGCAGGCATGAGAGCGGCTGCTGTAGAGTTAAAATAGCAATTTCAGGAACTCCTTTTCTAGCATTCATTGATACTTTTATCTGACACAGGTTGATAGTACTGTCAGCAAGCTGTAACTATGAATTATTAATATACAAGAGTTGGCACACTTGTATTTGTAACAGCACAGCCTAATAGCTTTTGAAGACTGTATTAAGCTTCTGTGCTAAGAAAGGTGAACTTGAGCAACTGAATGTTGGATGAGTTTTTTCCGAACACACTCGGGCAATTGCTATTTCTATGTGTAAGAAATTACCATTGACAGTAGGTAAAGTATGCCAGCTGATTTAGACAGTTCAGAAATTTTAAGACAATGCTAGAATGATACAGGTTCCTTTACTACGTGTCTTAGTAACTTGGGTGGAAACAGCAGCAACAGAATGCTAGTGGAAATCTACTGTTATTAGGTAAATATACACTCAAAATCCACAATCTTCTCATCAGCAACTACCCATTTAATATTGACAAATCAATGTTAAGAACTATTGTCAAAGACTCAGACACATCCCCCAAAAATTGCTAACTAGGTTCCAAGTTACAGTGTCATCGTCACTGCTCAGATTATTCATAGGCTTCCACACGACACCACCATTAGGTGCCTCATTCTCTTCTTTCCTCTACCACTGGACAATTTTTGTACTACAAACAAAGGTTCATCAAGGGAGAAGAAAATCAGTAATTTTTCACTAGAATGTTAACACTTCAGTGTTTACTGCAGAGGACTTCCCAAAGGGATCATTCTCTATGACAGAGAAAAAAGACTTCAGTTTTAAAGAGAACTTTTTCATCTGGGATCTGAGAACATTAATGGTACTGCTGTACTTCCAGAGGCAAATTCAATTTATCTGCTCTTTACTGACACATAGGCTAAAGAACAGTTTCACTGCATAATGAGTAACACCAGTGTCACATAGTTTTAATGACTAGGAGAAGGACATACCAAATGACAAAGCTGGAAGCTGCTACCACTGTCAATTACACAGGATAACTGTTCTTTATATGACAGTAAGAAGAGAATTGTGCCAAAGAGTTGAAAGCAAAGGTGTAGAGACTTTATTACAAAGAGCCCTAATAACTCTCAAAAAAGAGTATGTTTCTAAAGGTTTAAGGTTAAAAAGAAAAAAAATGTCCTGTACTACTTTGATGACAGAACTTAGTTATCATGTGTAAGTTTATATGAATTATATTGAGCTTATATTAGTTTGTGTGCAAATCTCCTAGAATTGTTTTAAAAAACACCTGCAACTATATATTTTTTCATGCAGAGTATTAGTTCTGAAAATACTAAGCCTTTACTCATAACCTTTTTTTTAACATCACTTAGTATAGGTGACGAAAACTTCATCAACTAGAACAATGCCAACTTTAGATTAGAAAACACATCACAAAGCAGAGCAAGTCTGAACTGGACAGCACAGATGTCACAGACACACATTTCTGCTGTCCTCAACAGATGTGTTCAGGGCTCCTGGCTATTCTTTTATAGAGGAAAGAGACAGAAGTCACCCTTAGTGACTGCAGAACTAGAGACACGGTCCTTGTGTTCCCCATCATCACAAAGAGAGGACGGACTGGCACTGGATTTTTTTTGGTTGTTTTTTTTCTTTTTACACTGTCATTAAGAGTCAGAAGAATTTTGTTCAAAAAGCTAAAAGGGGACAAAAAACATGAAGCCTCGAGACTGTAACCACTTCTCTAGGAACCGTGGAAAGGAACAAAGGCTGAAGCTGTTCTGTGGCTGCAGCCCCATAAAACCTGCACTGCTGTGCAATGCTCAGGCTAAAACAGAGAACTCCAACTTTCCTTCTAGTTCTCCTTCACACCAGGAGAAAACAGAAGCATCACAAATTAAAAACAGACTGATGTTGCAACTTAGCCAGAGCTATTTTTGCTTAAATGTTTTTCTGTATCTGCCACTCCAGTAACAGAAGCCTGTGTCATTAGTTTAGCTACTACTGAGATGTGTACAGGCTGTTAAAACAGGATAAGGCATTGAAAGAAAGCACTAGTTCAGCTGATCAAAAATTATGAAAACCAGAAAAGATGACTGCTGACAAAACTACACAGTAAGTATATTCGAATCCTCTTGCTTTGGAATATAACATCCTAACTATCTTTTTACAGGTTATGAAAAAACAAGATACATTTATTACACTCTAATTAGAGAGTTACAAATTATTACAAAACTTGCTTGAAAATTACTTTTTCCAGATGAACAATTAACATGAAAATTCCCTTATTAGAGAGGTCTGAAAAGTGATACTTTTAGCATGGAAGGCTTCATGGAAGGTTTTCAGTAATTCGATTCATTCTCCAAATTTGTCCAAGTTTTAGAACATATACAATGGTTTTACTGTACAGGCAAGTTAAGGCTCCTCCTTACTTAGGAAAATATATTTCATGTGGAAACACTTATTAACTGTTACAGAGTTTAAAACACAGAAATTAAAGTACAACATGCTTACACATGGCCAGGTCTCCTCCTTCCCTCCTACTTCCCAGTTTTGTCTTGTGCCAATATTACAATATTGGTACACTCTGAAGGCAGCAGCATTATCCAGCCTATATACAAATTGCAAGTAAGAATAAATGCAAGTGTTTCCATTACCACTACAATCAGCCTACATGGCCAGGCAAGTGGTTAAAGGTATTATTTATGAGGGAGCTCAGCTTCCCCTGATGAATCACATTCTGGACACTGACAAGGTCAGACCATCTGAACAAGAAAACCTATGAATAGAACTTTTTTTTTTTAAATTACCATAGGTCATCTGAAAACAGACTGGTTTTAGAAGATTTAATTTTAGCTTCCCACTTGACACATTTTCCACTTATATTCCAAGAAGTGAATGTATATTATTGTAGTGCCTAAAAGCAGTACAACGCATCAGCTTCTGTGGGATACGATAAAATACACTGGCAATCCTACCAGCTACTTGAAACAAATGTGCACCAGTATACCAAGCTCAGTCAAAACCAAAGAAGAAAGCCATTCTCATCAGTGACCTGCATTGGGAAAAATGCCTCCCAAAACAATAGGTCCATTAACACAAATAAAAACAAGCCATGTGAACAAGGCTTGCATGATACAGACCAAGTCAGAGACAGAGTTACCATGAAATGAAATTATTACTTACCCGCAGAATTGACTGTACTGTCTGCAGAGGATAAGTGAGGGTGGTGGCAACTGCTTTGGCTATTGCACCAATGACAAAAGCATCCAAAGATGTGAGCTGTTCAATAGATAAAGAACAAATTTACTTCCACATAGTACCAAAACAGCCAATTACCCATTGGTATTTGGAGATTCTGTACTGGTACCTGCTACCAGATTATCTAAGGATCTTTGACATAAAGATTTTATGAAATCTCAAGGTCTTCTAATTTTAAAGAGTTGGTTATGGTTCAACTAACTTACTTTTCCACATCTTAAGTTTATTTGTAGCTTCCACCTGTTTTTGCAATTCTCAATATAACTAGACTACTAAAACACAGTTGATATAAGGCCATACAATTAGACCACTTCAAAGCATCAAGAGTAGACAAAAGATAAGGAAGCATCATTTAAACATACCATCAATTAATGAGCATCTCAGTTTTTGCAACGGTGAAACCAGAAAGTCATACGGTGCTTGTGAAAATGTGACAGCAAAAGATTGCTTGAACATCGCTGTGTATTCCTGAGACATAATCACTACACTCCCAGGCAGAATTTTAGTATCAATGCCACAGGCTGTAAGTCTCATCCCCTATTAGTTAAGAAGCCCTGCTGAAGCCCATCCTCAGCTCCAAAGCTCACACTGCTCCAGGATTCACCAAACACCTTGTTTCAGCCTATGCTGATTACAGTGCATCTCAGTCTAACAGTGTGAATTAATCACTGAACATGCTCAAAATACATTGATTGCAATCAAAAATATGTTCACACATGAACATCTTTAAAAAGGTCAGCCTGATAAATTTAGGACAACCAGGAAAAGACCAAATAGGAAGAAAAATGTTTTTCAAAATAAAAATTACCAGTCCTAGCTGAAAAAAAACCTTATATCCTCTCTTCGCTGATCATGGATAAAGAAATGCCCTAATTTAAGGTGGAACTAAGTAATTTAAAAGAAACACAAGAAATAAATACATAAGTATGTTATTAGCCAACAAGATAATAACAATGCAGATGGAAGTCAAGCTCATCATTCAAAAAACGTGCATAACGTAACTGTGTAGATCCATCAGGTACAAATGAGGTGCTACAGCTACAATATTAACTGAAGACAGTAAAAAACCCAAGCCTCACTAATAATGCAAAATCTCATATAAAAACAATCTCAACTATGTCTTGGGGAAAAACAAGATGGCTTGGTAACATACTGGTATGACCTAACATTCTAAAATCAGAAATTAACAGCAAAGCATCACATCTTAAAATATATATTTTGTTATGACATTATCTGAAAATGTAATGCAAATGCTTTCCAGTTTGCTGGAACATAAAAGGAACATGAGTTCAGCTGAGATTCTGTTTCTGATATAGATAAGGAAAAAGAAGAGCAATATAAAGCAGGGACAGAAAAGTGATTATACTTCTGTTTAGAAAATCAGGAAGGTATGGCTGCAATGCTATGTTTAATTCTAGTAAATTGAAAAATTGAGGTCTTCAAGAAAAAAAAAAGGTTATTATTTACTGCAAAAAGGGTTAAAAGCAGACTTCGAAACAGTCAGTATGTAAATACTTATAGAAGATATATTATAACTGAAATCTCTACTTTAAATCAAGACCTGTGAACATATGCAAACAAATGTGGACAAGAGGTTCAGTTCTATTTTTACAGGAAGAAGAATTTATTACAGGAATCTCTTCCCTAGGGCCATGAAAGATTCCCATCTAATTTCAAGAAGCTGAACTCTTTTTAGACACACTAATCCAAAAAACCACTCAAAAATACAAGAACCAAAATCAAACCCACGTTCTGAATTTGTTCAAGTGATGCATATCAAAAATCCTGTCCTGTAACAAAGCATGTTCATCATCTGGCCTCAAAACATACTCACTTGCAGCTGCTTTTTCAAAAGCTTTCGTTTAAAGCCTTCATAAAACATAAACTGTATGGCAGGATTGAAAACCAGCAGCAAGGAGGGGAAAGTACCATTCCACAGAGCTAAGACTCCTTCATCTCGTACTATTTGATGAAAGGCATCTGAGACAAAAGGTGAGGAAAAAAATCATTAACATTTTGAGTACAAAACTCGGAATATAAAATATATGAGAAGTTACTCTTAAAGCCTAATTCTTGAAGTGTATAACAATCCACTGCAGTCTTTTATGCAAGCACTTTTATCTTCCATTTTAATCCGGAAGTTAACAGAAAGGTAGTGACAAAGGAGGTTCTTCTTTGCATCACCATAAACAAATGTTATCATCTGCAGAGGTAGCCCCCTCTTTTTTTTTTTTTTTTACAAGTGTGGCATCCACATTAAGGTCTTCCAAACCCTCTTCAAAATAACAGTAATGTTTATTTGATTGGTTGGTTTTAAAAGGAGGACAGCCTGAACATGTGAGTGAAGTTTAATTTTCAGACTGTCTGTCCAAACTCAGACTCCCAGCTACCAGTTCATGGGGTTCACTACTGCTCCATTATGTGTATGGTAACATATCTGCCCTTGCAAAAGGTATTTTAATTACAGGAGTGCACACTGCAAACTCCTAATTAGCATCACAAATAGCCAAGTCCAGTTTCCTGTAAAACTCAATGACTGCAAAGTGACAGAGTAGCATAGAGATTGCACAGTGAAATCAGTTACATGAACTAAAGTCTTCAAAGTCCCTGATACATTTCATTTCATGAACTTCTCTTTGGTTGAAGACAACAACAGGTGCTTACCTATTATGCCTCTGTAATTGGTTGGTACAATGTCTTCATTTCTGAATTTTGCTCCCTGCAGCTTCAGGCGTGTGTTCACTACCCAGAGAGGAGTGGTCAAGAGTACATTCACTACTCCTAATGCAAAACACAGCACAAAGAAAATCAGCATGAAACAGAAAATTTCAAATGTTTTCTTATCCCCTTTTCCTTCCCTGATTCACATGCTACTGAAATTTCTGGCAGGAAGAAGGAAAACAACCAACACAGCATATGAAAAAAGTAAATGATAATTCGTACCCTAATTCCTGTAGCCTTTGTTCCAAAATATACTTACATGGAATTTTACCACAGACATACAGCCAGCTTAAGAATTTCCTTCCTTACTTCCACCAGCTATTCAGTCAGTCATTATACCTACACTGAAAGTATAAGAAACTACCAACTCCTCCTCAACCCCCAAAAAAACCCCAAACCCAGAGTTCCTTTTTACAGGTTTGTTTTTTTTTAAATCAGCTTGATTCTCTGCACATGAGCAATAGTTCCTGAAGAATATCACTAGCAAACACAAAGCCCACAGTGGTAACTTTTCACACTGAGAGTGTTAGAAAAGTCACTAATGCTATCATCCCTTCAAAGAAGGCACTGCAGTATCCACATAAGAGGATAGAATAAAAAAGAACATATGGTCCCACTGGACCTGCATATATCTAGGAAACTCCTGTCACTTTCAGGTGACAGCCCACAACCAAGTCTGAAAACTGACACCCAAGTGCTTATATTAAAATTTCTTACCATAATTGAAATTATTTCAAAATTGGCATATATCTTTTCCTCTGAAAAAAACTCAGCTACCACCTCTCCCTGCCACTTGTCTTCAGCATCTTAGTGATGCTTAGATACCTGGTGAGCACCACATCAGACACAAATATCATACTAAGCCACAAGAGCACTGTGCTTTGTGCCAGAATTCACAACAGGAATGGTTTATACACCTCCTTAGGAGGTGGGGATGACATAGAGGAGCAATCAGAAAGAAGCAGGTCTGCAAACCATGGGAGGTATGAGCACTCAGTGTGGCCTCCAAAGGACTTCATAAAAAAACCCATTAGATAGAATATACCAAAAATACATTCTTGACAAAATGGAGATTTTTAAGTATTACCTGCAACAACCCCAAGAACCAGGTCTTTTCCAGTGGTTGAATGCTGACCTTTGACCCAGAGGGCTTTAAGACTATTAAATGTATAAAAATAAACAAAATTGGAGCAGCAAAGGCTGGAGATGACAGGGAACCATCCTCGATATGGCGCCAACCTAATGGAGAGCAAAAAGTCCCAGTAAGAATCAGCAAAGCATTCATGTGATCTGGCTGATTTTATGTGTTGATGGAGGATCCCAGAGATACAATGCTGGACACCACAGGAAGTACTACCTAGGTATGTCTTTATCAGCAATGGTAACAAACCACACTTAACTCCTGAGTAAGGAAAAAAGTATCTGGATTCTCACACAAAATTTAAAAATTGAAGACTAGTTACTTGTCAAGTAACTTGTTGGACAAGTTGGACTTTAGCCACACCATACTGTAAATACCTTAAAATCAATCATCTAAAATGACCCCTCATAAATCCTACTACAATACGTTTCATAGTTCTATTTCTCAAAAATATCTAGTCTTATTTACAAAATCACCTTTTAAAACTTATTTCTAATTCTAGTTCTCTCTCAACAATGTCTATCCTATTTCATAGCATTTCTAAATCAACAACTCTTATCTCAAAGTTTACATACAGACACTATATAAGTCTTCTCTCAAACTTCTAGAATTTTCTATAAATCCATTTCCCACAGTTACTGAAATTCATATACAACACCAAGGAGAGTTTTGCAAAGGATGCAACCTGGGGACAGAAGACACACAGGTGGGAAGAACTTCTAACAAATGCCTTACTGTAAAATTTAGGGCAAATCAGTCAGGTAAGTAAGAAAAAGACATTACCTAGTTAAATTTAGCTAGATGAATCACAGACAAAAAACTGAGTATCATCAAAACTTGTCTTGATTTAGGAATGATTTAGTAGCAACTAACAAAGCTCCCTTCTCTGACAGGCTTGATGATCCTGTAAAACAGGGACACATTCTACAACACATCCAAAAAAAGATAATGATACACACCTTCACTGGAGTTGCACAGAACAGGCAGAGAGCTGGTCTCATGTTAAAAGCACAAAAAAATCACCCAAACAGCAGTAATTACAGAGGCTCTTTAGAATTCATTAAAATACTGGGAGTATGTAGAATTTAAGGATCTCCAGTAAGACTGTAAAAGATGCAAGGCTGGTAAACACCACATCTGACTTTTTATAAAATGTAAATGCTACATTTTCATATCAAATCCATCGAGTGCTTCTCCCTCCCATGTACCTGGGAATACACTTTATTGTTACAACTGCTTCTGAAGTTACAGGCTTAGCTAACCATACAGTTACAAATTAACTGACTATGCAGTTATTCATAAGCCAAATTAAATAAATTCTTGTATTACCTATCTATTCTGTGCTGGAAAAGAAAGAGAGAAACATCTTCTAGGGATTATGTCCTCTGAGTGTTAGTTTGGGTTTGGCTGATTTATGAAGAACGACTTCTGATGATTTTCAAATGAAACATCTTGTAGTGCAAAACATGAAACTAAAACAAAACCCATGAGTTTATTTTTATGACTTGAGTTGTCAGTAGTAGCATCCATGATTCACTGCAATCTTGAGAAAAACTTGGTATACACTAGTGAACACCTTTCAGATCACCTAGAACAGGGTGGAAGTGCAGGGAAGAAAGTTGTTTGATAAACTTCTGCAGGAAATCATTTAGCTCTACCTATCTGCTTTATATAGACAAGAGAAGCAGTCTCACAAAAGTATGGTAATGAGACAAGACTCTACAAGCTAATGTGAACGAAATGTTTATGATCTCACATCATATTTCAGATTTGTTGTTGTTTGGACTTTTGTTTGTTACTTCAGACACATCTCTAAATTAGTACCATCGTTTTGCCAGGCCTTTCCAATACCTTTGGAAGAAGCAATGTTCCTCTCTTGCCAGAGCTACTGATTTTTCTCTTTCATAGGGAAAGTAGGGTGACCACTCTGCAGTCTTTTCACCCCAGTTAAGTACTTAATTTTTTTTTACTTTTTTTTAAATTGAATTTTCCTTGCCACCATCATGTGACGGAGGTAATGTGGGAATGTGAACGAGAGATCAGCTGGCGGAGAACTCCTCATGCATGCATCTGCCCAAGTTCAAAGGTGACACAGCATTATGGGCCAAGTTAAACTTTTGTCAGCTTTAATGTCCTGGAAGCACTAGTCTACTTAGGAGTTCCAGGGATTCAGTTAGGAAAATTCTTCTAACAAGGACAGGCATAAAATTGTTTTTCCCAGCCAACTCAGCTCAGCCTATGACAAATACTACAGCACAGCACAGCTGAAACTTAACTGCTTTTAGAGAGATGTTGAATCCCACCAGCACAAAGTGCCATGTGTTGTTTATTTCTACATGCTTAGGAGAAGAAAAAAACCTTCCAACTGGGAAACATGTCTCAGTTCTCCTCTTGAAAGTGGCTCAGGTGTCCAGGAGTTTCATCTTGGTTATTGAGAAATTGACACACCCAAGAATCCAGGCAGACAAAGCTGGTTGATCAGGTATATGAAGGTACATTTGCATTTCTGAGGAGGCACATCTACCTCACTAATGAAGGCACAGTTACATCACTGAACAGATCAATTGCATAAGGTGCTCAAGAAAGTTAATCCTAGTTAGCTAAAGATGAACACATAAGATTATGCAAGTCATATCACACTTGTGTGGAGGTATTTCGGTTTGGAATAAAAATCTGTCCACACAGATACAGGCTAAGTGCTTCACTTTAAAAGCATATTCAAATTAGTTTTGGAGCTTGTCTACAAAAAGACAAACAGAAAATCAGTATCTACTCACAGGCCTTCTTCTTTGATTATTTCCAAAAGTACAGCCGGTGTCGTCTTTGACTTCCGTTTCTCATCAACTGGAAAGCAAAACAATCAAACTTTTAGATGATTCAAATTTTTAGCACTCTTTTTGAAGTCCTTATCCTTGCAATTCTGAATATATCCTTCAAGCACATGTTTCTTCTTCCTCATAAAGGATAGAAATACTCTATTTCTCCTTATTTTCATTTGCTAGGTAAGACTATTTCCTTTTTTTATTCTTCCCCAGACTGGCAGGTTCTGTTATGCTCCACAGTATCTGTAATTACCAGTTCCTAATAGTTGTGACATGAACTGAAGGTAGGTTCCCCTTAGGCAGAGGGCTAGAATTGGGCCTGCCTAACTGCTCTCAAAATTATTCCTTGGACAGCAGACTATCACCAGTAGCAGAGCAATCTCCTTCAGTTCATCTGCAAACAGCTAAGCCTTAGCAAAGCAGTCTCTTCCTGCACTGAAAGCTGTTCATTTCTCAACCACATACTTCTGACAACCTGGCTAATGATCTCCCTCCAGTTCCTAATAGAGCTTTAGTCATAGCTCTAAAATGCTTGGTGATTCTGTGACTTGTGATTAGAAGACAGTTTTCAAACAACACAGTTTATATCCCAGATGCATTTTTGTAAATATTGGATATTTCTAATCCCTGACTTTTCCCTTTAAACCATCCTCTGGAAAAATTCTAGACTTGTTTTTCATATTGCCTCGGGATTTTGAAGTGTTCTCAGCAGCCAAAACCAACACAAAAATATAATCCTATGCAATCTCGCACCTTTGTTTTTGTCTTTGGTCATAGATAGTAATTTAAAAGCCACAGAGCACACAGCCTTTTTGGCTAATTAAAAGGTTGCCCAACTTTCAAAAGGAATAATTATCTTCAGCTGGAAAAATGGTGTTACTGTGACACAAGTAAGACTCCTGTTCATGTAGAACACCTCCCCTACAACCACCCTTACAAGTGCCCAGGCCAAGATGAACAAAATGCCATTGTACAAAGAAACTAGATTTTGACACTTACCCTGAAGTCTAAGCCTAGCTGTGTCCAAAGGAAAAAATACAGTCATTGCAGTCATACTGCCCTGAAAAACAAAATAAACTGGCTGTATAGTGTATCAGTTGCTTATACAGTGCCTGCTAGACGCTTTGTAACCCTTCACTTCTCACACACGAATCAGTCTGCTGAGCAAGTTTAAAAAGGGGTTAAACTCCATACATTTTAACACTTTTTTTTTGTCCCATACTTACAGATGAGGGTTATTTTTCTCTTTTATTAGATCAAGCTAAAATTAAAACCAATAAAAGCTTTTTGCCAAAAGAGAAAGTTTTTGAAGCCTGAAAGTTGACCTAGTGGGCATCAGAAAACAAACATTGCACTTTATCTACCTCCTATTAGCCTCAAAAAGGCCCTGGCTTGGTGTAAACCTGTCTTCTATGCATCAGGTGGCTGCTAAAGCTGTGGCACCTCTTCTGTTAGCAGCCATGCAAACTTTAAATGGTGGGAAGGTCTGGGATACAGCAAGTCACTGAATGCTGTGTTTAACATCACAGTGTGATTTGAGGTTTTTTACAGCTGTCTTGTGCCATACATTTAAGTGAGCTTTGCCTCTGGAAATACTCCAGCTCATCAGCAGGCTGCTTGAATCAGCAACAGAAGACTAATCTGGGGGTGTTTCCACACTAAAACAACTCTGGGTTGAAGTCTTAACCAGACTTAAGTTTCTCCAGTTTTGGTAACACTGGGTAGCATATGTAAGACTTGGCCAAAATTACCTGGTTATTTTAACCCATTTAGTTGGGCTCTTGCCAAAACAGTTCATTCTGCTCTCCCATGTACTGTCCTGTGTTGTATCATTCTCAGTACCTACCATGTACCCAGCTGGACAGCAAGTGGATTAATGAACCCATCTGACTGAATATTTCTAAAAAGTATATCTCAATTAGAAGGTTAGTGCCAGCAAAAAAAAAAGTGCCAGAAGCAGCTCTCATTAGGAGGAGTATTATGACTCTATTACCACAGTTTTGAAGACAGCCTCAAAACGCAGTTACACCTATGCACAGAACAAGACTGCACAGTCACTACAACTTCCAGCCTTCCCCTGCTTCCATCCTCCCAAAGTGAGATTTATCTTGGATCCTAGTTTCAATGCAATGCACCACACAGCAGCAACACACACACACTCTTGCACCCAAAATCGGAAAATGGAAATGAGGAAATAGTCAGGTAGTGTCACACAGGACACAACAGATGTGTGGCCACAAGACACAGAACAGTCTGTTTCAGTTGGAAAGCACCTGCAATGATCACCTAGTCCTGCTACCCCCACCCCACTTCAGGGCTGACCAAAAGCTACAGCACATTAAGTGCATTTACCAATTGCCTCTTAAACACTGTCAGGCATGGGGCACTGACCACCTCTCTCAGCAGCCTGTTCCAGTGCCTGACTGTCAAACTGGTTTAAAACTTACATGGAACTACAGTTCAAGAGAACATCATGAGATAACTAAACTGACCTTACAGATCATTGCACATAAAAAACAATTTGTACCCTCTCCCTTTCTTTTGCTAAATTGAGGGAAATAGGCCAAGTTACTTTTCTCCTGGGTTTACAAATGGAACAACTCAACTACATGATGAGGAGGCTGCCAGAAGCATCATATGGAAGAGACAGGATTTCACGGCTGGAAGAAAGGAAAAGAGGGATGAGCAGGACTCATCCTTTCCTCAACAACAAAAGCCCTCAAGATAGACTCAGACTCCTTGCTAAACTGCATTGAGACCAGCAGGTAAAATGATACTAGTGAGTGCAGAACAGATGTTGCCATGTATTACCCTGCACTGCTGGAAGGGTGAGGCTTCACTGTCAGCCTTCCCACCACCGCCCTGTCAGCAGTGGATCTCGGCAGCTCGCCAAGTCACATTACCACTGAATAATCACAGGGACAGGTACAGACTGGTTCATGTAATCCCAGGCTCTTGGTCAACTTGGTATTTGCACCCCTGCCTCCTTCAGTCTGGAGGCATAACTTTTTGGGCACCCACACAATGACGCAGACACAGAAACTAATCTGGCTGAAAAACAACTTTTTCCACTGGGCTACTTCTTCAGTCACATCAGTTCACTGACCAGTCACAGCACCCAATAAACAACTGTGCAGTAGCAAAGAGGTCGCCAGAACAAACGGCCTGAGGTGCCTGCAGCTAAGAAGATGTGTGCAGGACCACAGCCTGAAGCTTGGCTTTATAAAAAATAGTCATAACAAAAAACATGAAACATATAAAAAAATTTAACTGCTATTTTTCAGCCACCATTCAGCCAATGAAGCAGCTTGACTGCTCTATACTACTCCCATAAAATTCTCAGCCCTATATAGCTTTTGCCACAGGAAAAGCTGTTTTAGCATGGAAGGAAAAGCAGGAAAAGCATGTTTTAGCTACATGCAAAGTTAAAGAACACTTAAGTAACTCAGTTAAAGTTCATAGGAAATCAAGCACTGGGGGTTTTTTGGTTTATTTTACTGTTCACAAAACTATTCCTTCATCTCAAATTTGACTAGGTTGCCTAGAAGGTATATGAACTTTAAGTATATTAGAATACAAACAAAAGTTATCAAGTTGTGGTCTGACATGTGCTTCTGATGCATTAGCTCAGCACAGTTCTGGGTTTCTGGCTGGATTTATAAGCTTAGTTCACACCACAAACTTTGTTCAGGGGCACAGCCTGACTATAGCAATCTGTATTTGAAGGGAGAAGCTAACAGCAAGGCCTAGAAAGTATCACTGACTTCTGCAGAAGCCAGCAAAAGGAAAATGGGTAATGATCTCTAATGAGATCATTTGAGAGAGCTCCACTTTTTGAAAGTGGAAACAAAATCCCCACTGCCTTTGATGTTTAAATAAGCAGACTTAAAACAATTTAAAGAGCAGACAAAAATCTTGCGTTTATTTATAATAAAACCAAAACATCCCTTAAAGCCTTGTTTTTCCTTTTAGAAACAACCTTTATAACAGACTCACTGAATTATCAGGGTTGGAAGGAACCCCTGGAGATGATCCAGTCTAACTCCCCCCTCGCCAAAGCAGTGTCACCCAGAGCAGGTGACATTCGAATGCATCCAGGTAGGTTTTGAATGTCCCCAGAGAGACTCCATGACCTCCCCGGGGAGCATGTTTCAGTGTTTATCATTCAATAACATTTAGCAACTTTCATCCTATAGGAGACACGAGGAGTTCCTCCTATTCATCAGTATGCCCAATCCAACATGCTACAGGCACTAAAATTCGTAATCTGTTGGAGGCAGAAGGCTGACTTACTATTTAGTGCTAGCACTCTGAAAAGAAAAATTCAAGGGTTGGGCACACTAGGAAATCTACATAAATGAAATGCGACTTTTTAATTTACAAGGGTCACATTAAAAATAAAATTCGGTAACCGACACAAACCTCCTCTGGCTGCACTGCGCTCGCTTTACGTTTTGAACAGCGCCTGTGCGCTGCCTCACCCTCCGCAGCTCCCAAGCGCTTAGGAGGCCGTGGCANGACCGGCGGAGGAGGGCGAGGCGGCTGGGGTCGTTCCTGGAGCTTCTCAGAAAAATACAGCATCAGGGTACCCGGAAAACGCGTTCTTGTTTCTTCCTCTGTAACTACAATAGCGCCTTTTCTCTCCAGCAGCAGCTTCGCTTCTTTCGAGAAGACGCCACCGAGAGGGGACCTCATCAGTGGCTGTCAGCATCTGAAGGGAGGCGGTGAGAGGATGGATCCAGGCTCTGCTCGGTGGTAGCAAGCGATAGGACAAGAGCAATAGGATAAGGGGCAGAAACTGANGAAAGTGGAAACAAAATCCCCACTGCCTTTGATGTTTAAATAAGCAGACTTAAAACAATTTAAAGAGCAGACAAAAATCTTGCGTTTATTTATAATAAAACCAAAACATCCCTTAAAGCCTTGTTTTTCCTTTTAGAAACAACCTTTATAACAGACTCACTGAATTATCAGGGTTGGAAGGAACCCCTGGAGATGATCCAGTCTAACTCCCCCCTCGCCAAAGCAGTGTCACCCAGAGCAGGTGACATTCGAATGCATCCAGGTAGGTTTTGAATGTCCCCAGAGAGACTCCATGACCTCCCCGGGGAGCATGTTTCAGTGTTTATCATTCAATAACATTTAGCAACTTTCATCCTATAGGAGACACGAGGAGTTCCTCCTATTCATCAGTATGCCCAATCCAACATGCTACAGGCACTAAAATTCGTAATCTGTTGGAGGCAGAAGGCTGACTTACTATTTAGTGCTAGCACTCTGAAAAGAAAAATTCAAGGGTTGGGCACACTAGGAAATCTACATAAATGAAATGCGACTTTTTAATTTACAAGGGTCACATTAAAAATAAAATTCGGTAACCGACACAAACCTCCTCTGGCTGCACTGCGCTCGCTTTACGTTTTGAACAGCGCCTGTGCGCTGCCTCACCCTCCGCAGCTCCCAAGCGCTTAGGAGGCCGTGGCACGAGGACGGTGCTTGGTGCAGCTCTCGGGTTACACCGCTGAGGTGCTGCCCGTCGGCCTGAGCTTAGATTTGCACCGCTGAAGGGATGCCCGGCTCCAGGTGCGTCAGCCCGGCTTTCTGAGGGGCAGCTCCCCGCAGCTCCCGCTGTCTCGGAGGCGGCTCCGGCTGTTCAGGCCCGCCGCCGGCCTCCAGCTTCGCCAAGCCCCGCGCCGGTTCCCCGGNATGGATCCAGGCTCTGCTCGGTGGTAGCAAGCGATAGGACAAGAGCAATAGGATAAGGGGCAGAAACTGACGCACATGAAGTTCCACCTGAATATGAGGAAGAATTTCTTTACTATGCAGTGACCACAAACTGGAACAGATTGCCCAGAGAAGTTGTGGAATCTCCTTCACTGGAGGTGTTCAAGAATCCTCTGGGCACAATCCTGTGCCATATTTAATACCAACAGTGCCATTATTTCCTCTCTTTTTTCAGCAATTTCACTTGAGAATCACAGAACAGTCTGAGTTGAAAAGGACCCAGAAGCACCATCCTGTGCTCAGGGATGACCCTGTTCAAACGGGGAGGCTGGAGCAGATCACCCACTGTGGTCCCTTTTCAACATGACTTGTTTTGTGATTCTGTGATTCCTTTTCCCAAACATTTAACATAAGCATTTAATTACAACGAGGAAGCAATACTGAACTTCACATTCTGATTCTGCTTTTTGCTAACTACAGTCCCTTCTACCTACCTAAAGCCTGGTATCTTCAAAGTAACACCTTTTCAAGACAATAGTTTCTTCTTATTCCATGTGGATCAATCAAGTCTGATGCAATTTCAAGCACCAGAGGATCTTTAGCCTGGGGAAAAGGAAGCTGGGGAGAATCTTATTGCACTCTACATTAAAGGAGGTTGTAGCAAGGTGGAGACTGGCCTCTTCTCCCAGATAACAAGTTACAGGAAAGAACAGCCTCAAGTTGCACCAGGGGAGGTTTATACTGGATATTAGGAAAATGCCTTTAATTAAGGGGTTAGCCAGCACTAGAACAGGCTGTCCAGGGAAGTGGTTGAGTCACTCTCCCCAGAGGTATTTACAAGATATGTAGGTATTGCACTTGGGGACATGGTTCAGTGGTGGATGTGGCAGTGCTGGGTTTGTGGTTGGACTCAAACTAAGAGGTCTTTTCCAAACTAAACAGTTCTATTATTCTATTTTGTTTACTCCTTTTCCCAGTCTGTAAGCCCTTGCTCCTCCTTGCTATCATGCTGAGAGCCTGCAGCTGAAGCACACGGCTACAAACAGAACATCTGGCTTGTCACAGCCTTTGGTAGCTGAGGGTGGAGTGAGAAGTCCCAGCAAGACAGCCCTAGACACAGGCAGCTGGCCAAAGCACAGGGGAACTCACTGCAGCTAGGGCACACAGAGACAAGGCTATCAGACACACAGTTTGGGAAAAGATCAATAAACCTACAGCCTCCTTTTAAACTTTTATGTAGGAGAGGTTCCACAAGAATGAAGGAGCCGAGGAAATTAAATGAGTTTGGACATGCCCCAGTTCGTAACAGCACTTGGGAGATGATCTCCATGTCTATTCATATCCTGCTGGGTTTTTTGCCATTCTCACGTGTTATACTGGTTTCCAGATTGCTTCAAGGTTTTGTCTGTATTACTAATCACTCCTCTTTTGTTAGTTTCACCTGTACTTCAGAAAAAGACTGCGATTAAAGACAGGAATTAATATTATCTTTAGCTTTTTTCCTGTTACTCCTGGGCTCTTTGGTTTCTATTGTTACTCCATCATATCTTGTCCTCTCTTTCTGAAAGAAAGAAGAACTTCATAACTTTTTCTTCATAATTGCAATTCCTAGTCATTCAGCCTCAGCTGCCCAGCTGCCTCTTGTTTGAGCTGCAAGAGCTCCTAGTGCTTACACCTGTGGTAGGAATCACCATACCATCCATTACCTAAACAAGGACAGGGCAGTTGTAACATTACACCCTTCCCAAGAGTTTCTATCACTCAATTGGGTAAGCCATTATATTTTGAGATGTTCCTTCATGAAGTGGCTGTTAACAGACCCCTTGTCTCTACCCCTCTGTGAGGAAAATCCCATTATCTTCTCTGAGGGAGGGCAGGTATAAAGAACACAGGCTACTCTACCTAACACAAGTGTTTCAATTGGAGAAAAATATTTTTCCGGTGCAGTGCTCCAGCACATCCCTATAGTCAGACTTCAGATGCTGATACCAGCAACCTAGGAGACCACAATTCTTTTATACAATGCTGATACCACTGATAGTCCCAAATATTTTTTTATAATGTAAGATCTCTGTGATGGGTGCACCCCTTCTGACTGAGTGACAGTACTTCGGTTCAGGCATCACCAAAAAGGAGACGTGACTGAAATCATCCCTACAGTGCAAACCCTGAGGGCCATCCTAAGCTGTATCGTAACTAGGAACAAAGAGTTTAGGCTTCTCTTATCAGGACATCAGCACCGGCCTGAGCTGGGACTAGACAGAACTGAAACTGCTACAGCTGCACACCTGCACATACACCAAAAGGGGCTCTGACTAGGAGTCAGTCATTTTAACCTCTAAACAAATGTCTGTAGCCCCCATGAGCCCATTGGGCTCTCCTGTACAGCAGCAGGCTGCCCAGCAATGATGTCTCCCTCAGGCAGGGATGGCTCTTAAAGTTAATGCTCAAGCTTGAAAGATCCCCTTACCAAACATCTGAGATCTATAATGAGGAAAGTGACATTTTACATTAAGCCTTAAAGTGTATTGTATACTTGCTGCAGCTTTTATAAATCTAGCTATAGCTTAATTATTAGATGTACAGTGAGTAGTAGAATGTTTGACCAGAGTGTAAATTATTGTTTAATTAAAACATTGTGTAATTTAAAACATTGTTAAATCACTGTTTAATTACTGTTCAGTTATTGCTTAATAACAATTCTATCATCATTCACTTTTCACTTAGGTGTAAATTAATTATCTTTGATCATCATTAAATCATTAATAAAAGGTTTTTAGTTACACCCACATTTATATACTCTTAATAACTCACCTGCGACACACTCCTACATGCAAAGGACTCAGACCTTAATTTAGAATGAAGGTGTACACAGGTCACTGGCTATCTCCTGTCACTAAAGCAGGCAGGAGCAGCTTTGCAAATCCAGGCAACAATTATGCAAAGTGACTGCACAATCAGGTCCACGAGCTCTTGGGAGAAACGCCTCAAACAGGACACAGACCCCCATGACTGCTGTTCTTGGTGGTTTTATCCCTCTTGTGTGAAGGGAAGCTTTCACCAAAAAGTCAGTTTGTACCGCAGACTGGAATTCCATCCTAAAAGTGCACCCAAATAACTCTACGCTATTTCTACTGTATTTAGCAATATTTTTAATACAACACTATGCCCTGTATATATTGCAGAACAGAGTATTAACAGGTAACACAACAACTGCCATATCCTACAAGCAACTTACTCTATTGTTGGAACATACAGACCTAGTGAAGCTGTCCAAGAAATATGAGGGCATACTACAGATTAAGTTAAACAAGATGTGCCTCGTATTCTACTAAGGGAAAACAAAAGGCAATTACCTAAAAACCTGCATAAACCTATCTACATAAAAGGTTTCCTGAAGACTTGGCCTTAAGGTCTTCACATAAATGCCACAAATCCTCTTAAAGTCCAGGCAAGCACATAACATGCACAAGTGGGGTTTAAGGAAGGACAGATGGCCCAAACCACCCACTTTTCATCAAATCTGTCAATTCTACTGGAAAGCCTGGAAGAAGTGAACTAAATTAAGAAACTACAAGTACAAACATATTCTCTGTACATGAACTCCATCTTTGTAATTTGTTGCTTGCGTAATTCTGTAGGTTCCTGTACAAGGGGGTAATCAATCTTGAGAAACTTTTTTCTTGATGGATTTTCTTTGGCTGATCCAAACTTTTCTGATCCATGACAAGGAATGAGGATACTGTTGGTGACTCCAGAGGTCAAACTTACTGTCTCTGCACTGTGTCCTACCTTTGCAAGTCTAAACTTAAACTGTTTCTACCCTAGTACTCTCCTTATTCTAATATTAATTTAAAAAAAAATTAGAAATACGTATCTCCTTTATTTTTGCTCAGAAATTCAATTCATTAGAGAGTCCAAACATGTTAAGACAGAATGATAGAACTTAATTACTACTTTCAAAACAACTTTCTGAATCTGTTGCAAAACTTTATATCCCAGAGAAGGTGGATAAACTGGATTATACTCCCAGTACATCATAGATAAAAGCAACTAGAAATTAACAAATGAGATTGCATGTGCTGACAATTTGAATTCACTAAGTAGAGCAATTTGATCACACCAACTTGTCAAGATGAGGCTCAAGCATTATGACCAAGGTAAAACCAGCCTCTTCCAGAAGCAAGCATTGTAATCACACACATATTAAAAAGCACACGTGTGAACTTTGTCTGAACCAGTTTTGACTGAGCCTGTGCAATGATGCAGAATGTTCCCTATGCACTTCATCTAGGTCCAGGGATATCAGAAAACTTGAAATTCTTTTTATTTTAAATTATTTGCATCTGCCACTATTACATTTAATCTCCTATCATGGTACTTGGTCAACCTAACTAGACCAAATGACCCCCAGCCACCTTTAATTTTATATAGACAAAGTAATTGTCAAACACAAACTTTTGCCTTGATATTGCTTTTTCCCTCAGACACTTGATAAATGTCTAACATCTGTCCTAAATGTACATTTTTCTGGGGTTTTTTTGTTTTATTTTGTTGGGGTTTTTTGTGGGTTTTTTTTTTTAGTTTATTTTTTTAAAATTTATTTTGTTTTGTTTTGTTGTTTTTTGGGTTTTTTGTTTTAATTTTTGGTTTGTTTTGGTTTAGATAGTTTTTGGTTTTTTGGGGTTTTTTTTGTAAAGGCTAGTAATTAATTCCAGTTCAGAATCTTGCTTTTTCTGGTTTGAAAAGTTTTCACACAAGACACTAGAGAAAAAATGTGCCACATTATAATTTGGCTTCTGAAAAACCTTTTCTTTTTCAAGAACTTTACCTCATTGTAGGACAACACACAAGAAAGTGTGAGGGCAAATCATCTTGTAGAACAGTTGTGTTAATTTTTCCTTATAAACTCTTAGCAACAAGCCATCTTTTAGACCAATTTTTTAAAAATCTGAAATAAGAAAGCACAGGTGGTTTTCTCTTCCAAATAAGAACTAGACACTAGTGGCTAAACATTAGAATGAATTTTCTCTAATGAGAGGCAGGGCAGCTGGCAGCAGCTCAGACATTTCACTCTCAATATAGTACTTTGATATTTTTCCATCTAATTCTGATGATTTCCTAACGACTTGCACCTTCAGCCCATTTTAAAAGCTAATTTTATTGAACACTGCACTGGTTGTTACATGATTTCAGCTATAACATTTTTCCTTCTGAAATGCACAATGCAAATTCAACTCATTTCTAAAACTCTTACCCACCAGTGAGAATGTTAGAAAACTAAATGTTTCATAATGGAATTCAATTTATTATTACCTGCTTTAGACCTCACCTCCTTGTTACTTACTTTACACTTGAGTGTACCTTGTTTTTCTAAATACCTTTGTTCCATAAAAATTATGTGTATCATCTGGGCTGCTGCAGCTGCTGTACTTCAGGAAGAAATTCTAAGATAACCTGCTAACCTAAACTCTGTAATCCTTCACATTTCTTTATATACAGTAGCAACTCACATTCCTTGTAGCCTCTGAAATAAATGTTTATACATTAAAAAAAAAATCTTGTGCAACAACAAATGTGCCAAAGTTGTAACCCACTTAACAAAGAGACGTAACACATTCTGCAAATACATTTATTCATTTATTGATAAGATCTCTATTTATTTATTGATAAGATCTCAAGCTTGTCTGAGATCATCCATCTAGGATACAGCTTTCAAAAGTGTGTTTGTACAGCAGACATATACAGTAGTAACACTTTGTTAGCAAAATTACAAATGAACATCTGGATTTGGTTAGTCATCAAGATTCAGATTTACAGGAGAGTCCTCGGTATTTACATTCTGTGGGACCTCGGGACCTCCAGTCAGTGGGGACAAGGAAATGTTTGTCTTACACGAAGTTCCTGTTTGTGAGGGTCACATCACCTTTGATTCACAAGGTGATTTCTTGCTCCATAATACAGATCCACCAGCAACCACCTGATCTACTTCATTTATTTGCGACATTAAAACTGTTCCTGCTTCGTCTGCATTTGCATTTCCTTATATCACTACTGACCTCCTGATTTGTCTTGTGGTACTGAACATGGAGGTGTCTGCATTCAATTGGACACCACCATTTTTTGTTCCACTTCAGCTCTTTGGTAATCCAGAATTACTTTCTTACAACGCTGCCCTCACTCCACCACGTGTGAAGCAAGGTTGAGGCCCACCTTTGCAGAGCTCTGAATGTTTCACGAGGCACCTTTCTCTAGGCATCAGAAGAAAACGTTGCTACTGTTTCCCTAGTGAACCACCCTCCAGCTCCAGGTTACCAACCATTGTCAGTACCAGTAACTGCCAGTGCCAGACTGCCCTGGAGCAAATGAAATGAAACAACCCTCCAGCCTCTGCCACTAGCACCACTCAGCCTACATGCCCTGGGAGATTTCAAAGAGGCTCCAAACACTTCCAGTCAGCAGCAAGCCACGATCCATGGGAAGGTACATGCCAAGGCTAACCTGCTCCAGCTCCCCCTGGCTAAGTCCAGAATCTCCCATCCATACGGGTGAAGGACTCTGCTTGGACAGCAAGTGCCATGAGTGCCCATAACAATCTTATTTGCTCTTCTATTCCACAGAAGAGGGATATACAAGCATATCCAAGAGTGTGGCTTGTATGAGCATTATGCAAAGGCCTTGAAAGTAACACACAAGAAAAACGAGGTGACATTTAAAGACAGATATTTTAAACTACATACAGTACTTGCAAAAAGCTGTTTCTCTAATATGGTTTTATCTTTATGTGGCTTTTTAATACTCATTGACCCATTCTATTCCGGCCTATCAGTGCTCTGTCTAGGTTTGTCCTATCTGCCTTCATCCAACTCTGAGAGTCTGGCTCCTACTCATCCAGTCACTGCCTTCCCACAAAGACAAACCAAGCCACCTCAACAAGTATCATTTATTCATAGCCCAACAACACAGGGAGAGAAAAATTTAAAAAAAAATCTGGTAAAGGCATCAAGCTTTGTGTTTCCCACACTACTAAGCAAAAGGACTTCCTGTGAACTAGAACAGCCTGGATGTGCCAACTGAGCTGACACTTGCTTTCCCTTGAGGCAGCAGCTGAACCAGAGAGGACAGTCAGGTCACTGGGACTCACAGGAACAAGGCTACGAGCCTCTGCCAGCAGTCAGCTGCAGGTGCATCACTGCATTCCTGGGCAGCCTGGGTCACTGAATCTGTGGCATGGGATCAGCCAAACAGCACAGCACAGGACTTGCACGCAAGGCAGAAAGCACACCTGAGCCAGGGGCAGGACTGGCAGCACTCTGTCTCAGCTGACATTGATATGCTCTTTCAGAGACAAACTGCCAGCACAGCTGATTATTGCCACTGCAATTACAACAACCACCCCCACTCTATGCTGCAACAAAACAAATAACCTGAAGGAGCTGCCAGTAAATACAGGAGCAACCAAAGAAAATATCAAGTTCCTCATTTAGCTACTTGTGTCCCACATTTGGAACTTCTCATCTTTGCTCATCTCTTGTGCAGTTAGCTTTCTGCACTTTTACTTCTGTTCAAACCGGTTTAACTGCTTAGATGTCCACACACCAACTCAGGAAACTGAGATGAGGTCCAGACAGCTCAGCAATTTACTTGCTGAGTAACACTAAAACCAAAAAAGCTCACACACCAAGGGAGTCATAGGATGTGTATTCCCAAGGAACAAGAATTCAGCTAAACTGCTAAAGCCAACATCAAAATGAGAGAGAACGCTTTTATAGAGTCAATCAACTCTCAGTAAGGGCAACTGATGTGTAAGCAAGCAGGCAGGACACAGATATAACCATTTCTGTTAGGTAGGAGTAATTCCTACTTTTGACTACTCATGGGAAGACATACACAAACAGCCAAGTTGGAATAACAGTAAACCGTAGGGAGTAAATCTATATTCAAGATACTCTAATTTGTGCACAACACATATGCACTAGCCTGAATGCAGAAGTCAAGATTTAGCCTATACTGAGGGGTGACCTACTTCAAATATCTCTTCTTGGGAACAGGAGATCAAGACTATGACCAAAAGCCACGCATACAGCAACACACAACTGAAATTTTAGTTCACTTGGTCATGAAGAGGAGCCCTTAGGCATTTTGTTCAATTAAAAACACAAATTATACATACAGTTTTAATAAAGCACTTCCACATTTCACTTAAGCAAAATAATTTTTATCAGAAAGTTACACAAACCCAAAAAGCTGTGTTTTTCAAAACCATACTTTATTTTTAAAGTCTAAGAGAAGTATTCAGAACTGTATTTCTTAAGCAAAAAGATTCACATTTCCTTGTGCAGGGTCATTAGTAGGAGAAAAAGCATTTGGGGATTTACTTTTTTGCAACTGCTGTTGAGTTCCTACATCAAACCAGATTTGTTTAAAAATGGTAATATCAGTTATGGCTCAAGATACAGAATTTCAAAAGAGTAACACAAACCTTGAAATTCAAGGAGTGAACAGGTAACGATGGTCATTTTTCCACATAAAGATGTTTTAGCCAAGACAAACAGAAGCAACAACTGTCTTTATTGGTAACCAAATCCACTGAACATCATCAGCATAGACACTGCTTCAAAGATACCCATGCTGATAAATGCATGTGTTAGAAGAATGTTCTGTCTGTTCCAATTACTTCACCTTTTCCTCCATATCACAAGCCTCAAAACTATGGAGGTATGAAACCGCAACAACAGACATTTAATTTTTTCTTAAACAAGGGGCTACAAGAAAAGACGGAAGACTATAGAATGTGGTGAAGAAAGAGTCATCACCTCTACAGAGACAGCAGTACTTTGACCAAGAAATTTTAATAAGTGAGCATGTAAGAACCCAAACCAATTCAGAACCCAGAGCTGTAATTTTGTTGGGTATTCTCCCTTTCACCGATCTATAACTCTGCATGTACATGTTCTGGATGGCTTGCATTCAGTGGGACAGAGGTAGTGATGGGAACAAGATTCCTTCCCTAAAGTTTCCAAATAGATGCAACCTGGTAAGCATGGCCCCAAGGAAGGGTGAGTGCAACCAGCAGAGGGCCTGACAGCTGGGAAAGTACAAGAGCACAAGCACAGACAGGAAGGTGCTCTCCCATACCCAGACTGATAAACAAAATGTTATGTAAAGGTGCTGGACAAGAACTGAACAAGTAACAAAACATCTGTGGCCTCAGCAACATGTAGTTCATGCCAGGTTGTGCAAAGGGTAGAACTGTATCTTTGCTGCACAGTTGTGGTGATCAAAGTGTATAGTATTTGCAGTACTGCCAGAAGTTCCAGTGTGTAACTAGCTAGCCTGATTATACTGATAATAGCTCTAAGAAGTCAATCACCCATTAAAAAAAAAATTGTATTTGCAGACAATTCCTTTATCCAGTTAATTCTTCAGACTTGTCCCGCCTTTGCTATTTTTCTGTCCTAAGGGGATTAGGACAGACTTCAGTTGTTAAAGTTATTTCCTGTTTGCTCAGTGAGAGCAATTAAAAAAAAAGGCATATTTTTATCTTATACTCCTGGAATACTACAATTTGTTGTAAGAACATTCATTCTTATTACACACAGAGACAACTGTCTGTAATACTTATAATGAAAGGTTGCAACTGTTGGACAAGAAGGGATGGTTGACAACTAGGTCATCTGAATATAATTTGAGTTCTATAAACCAATAATTGAATCAAGTCAATACTTGGGGCTAGAGAACAGTTCTCCTTAGAACACCCCATTTCTCTTCTTAAGAAGATCAGAGGTAAAATGGTTTGTTTTATTGCAACACTGGTTAGCCAAATCCAAACCTCGCCATTCAGATATGATTTTTAAGAACCAGAGATTTTATGGTTTACTGCCAAATTTGGCAGACAATTTACTGATGAGATTCATGACCTTGGGGTTGCTCTGGTACTTGGACATATTTGCTGGGTTCTGGGCAACATCTTGGAATGCAACCATAACTTCTGGATCCTGCAGGACAAAAAGGAAAAAAAATTAGGGCATTTGTAAAACAACTCTACTGAAGTAATTATGTAGTTCCACATGAATCTTGTCTTGTTCAGCTTTTACATGACAAGACTATATAAGACTTCTGGCAAGAAGACTCTAAAGACAACCCAATAATACAGTGCATGTTGTTAAAGCTGTGTCACTAAACACCAGAGTCATTACTGAACTTGTTACACTAATAGCTCAGTGTGTGAGAAGGGGGATCGGATAAGACTTCTGTTTTCCCAGAACAGGAGCTATCAAACACAGCCACACCTACTGTATTATTTGTGTTCAGGCATCTTTCAAATGCATTTTGAAGGAGGTAGGAGTTTGTAGTATGCATGATAGGATAACTCTACTCTGAGCAACAGCTGATTCTCATCCTTTTCTCATTTTTTCATTCTAGCAGCAGAAGCCTGAAACTGTTGGGCTGTGAGTAGACAATGTGGCAATGTTTGGCTTTTAAAAATGCATCTAATTCTCAGTCATTCCTCACCTTCACTGAGAATTCACACTTGGAAAAGAACCTTGTTATCTCTCATCACACTACTGTGTTGCAGTTGATAAATACATCCACATATTCAATAATGCCAGTGCCCCAAAAAAATAGTTCCATCTTCTCTATTTAGTATGAGAAGCATTAATACCTTTTTCCCATACTTCTAGTATACCTTTGGCCTCCACTGAACTTGTTTTACGTGTTTTACCTGTGTATGTTTTGAACATAATGACACCGTATGTAACAATTTTACATCACAGCCTGGAAAAATGTTTCCATTATAAGCAATATCTACAAAAAATACCTAGACCAGGTAAGATTTATGCCAATGACAAGCAGTAACTCCCCTAAACATGTCCACAGGCAGCCATACCTGGTTCTTTGGTTGCTTCTATGGATGACAAGATGAAGTTAACAGTAAAATCAGTTTAATCTGGCTTGTCTTCAGGCACCCACGGTTGTCAGGTTTACTGAGATGTTACAAGACTCAGGCACATTTCAGTGTTAACTCATGGAGAAGTCTCCAAAATGATGAAATCATAGCAAGTCTAAAGAGACTGAGGTGGTGGCCTTTACTCTCAGAATACTCCCCCCTTTTGGCACTGACTCCTCACTATGAAAAGCCTCTACACACTATCAGTTACAAAGCAATTTTGGAGCAACTTGTGTGATTCAGACTTTTTAGTTACCTCAGATAACAGACATAATAGCTGCCAGCTTACATTATCCATCAACATATTCCATAGCTGCACTGGGCAGATGCCAAGCAGTACTTTTAAAACTAGAGCTTACACAGCCAATTCAGCAAAGACCAGAAAGCAGAGTTGGACATTTTAGGAAAAGGTGGCAGTGTAGACATAAATCAAGCTCTAATAAATCATATTTCGATACGAAGTTGATACAAGGAGTACAGTAAGAGACTCAAGCCTATTTGCTAACAGGCTGTACATGCTAAAGCCTGCCTGCATTATCCGAAAACACTGTCAATATGTATATGTCAATATACATATTGTCAATATGTACATTCTTGCAAGAGTCCTACTGTATGCTGGGGCATATGTAATCAGCATGCAATGGAGTTTTCTTAAAGGCATGTGACAAGCACTTAATATTTAGCTGCACCTCAATGCTGTTTTCAGCAATCTCTCATCACAAACTCCAGTGTTACAGCAGGGAAGTAGCCAGGTAAGGATGACGGCTACAAGTCAAGAGCCCTTTCTGCATGGTTTGCATGCAAGCCAATACTGCTCACTGTGGCAGCCTAAGTAAAGGTGTGTCTTCCAACATCAGCAACCATTAAGGGAAAGAACCCAGGAATTTTTGCATGGAAACTGATGATTTTTCTTTGTGATTCCACGGCATACTGAGTAAGCTTCCTTTGTGATGGCTTCATTTCAATGAGCTGAGGACAATATGTAACTAATCACAGCAATCCAGAAAAAAGAAATGAGACAGTTTTATACTTGAAGGTATTAGAAAGCAAATGTAACTATATAGCTCTGACTTTTCCTAGCCCACCTGCCCTTAAAAATGGTGTTGTCAGACACGCTTCCTTTTATCTGTTGAAATACTTTTCTTGAGTAGAAGTAGTTATGACATTGAGCAATCAATTAATTGAGCAATTAATCAGCTCCACTAGGGAAGTAAGCTTTCTGAATATGATTTCAGAAAATGCCAGATGACAAACTATTCTAATAATACTTTGTCTCTGGCAAAACCTTAAACATCCAAATCTCCCAAGAGAAAGGCAATTCTCATCACAATATTATTATAATTTATTGTTTAAGAAAAATATTACCAATTTTTTTGTTTGCACATAATTATCCCTCTACGAAGTGTGTGCATTCAAAAAAATGAGCAAGTGAATTACAACGTGTGGAAAACGACCATTTGAGAGACTTTTTCAAAAGAAATGACAACTGCATATAGAACACACCTTTGCCTATCATAGATGGGGGCAGGGTTTGTGTGTCATCTTTAATTAAGCTTCCAGTAGTTTGCAAAACAGCTAACATTGAATCCAGACAGTCTAGTGTCACATACATCAGGAAAGAAATAAGCAAGCACCCCACTGCTATCCAAAAGGTCACATCTTCCTTCCTCTCCTTAGGCTCACAGGTGCTGTTCTTCTCTTGTTCAGAATGTGTAGCTTTGACTTTAACAAATACTCACCTGCATGGCCGCAAGAACTTCTGGATCACTGAGAATCTCATTGAGACCTGGCATACCTGCCATTCCTGGCATGCCTCCAGCCCCAGGAAAGCCACCTGAAAATCCAACACAAGAAAAATGCATGATGAAAAATGCTCAACTCACCTATACTGTAATTATGCTCACTGAGACTGAGACTACTGCCCTTGCTACATCTCTAAAGCGTTATCGTCTATAGGGCTACAGCTGGCCCACTCAATGGAAAGCAGGGTCTTCATCTTCTCTTTAAGACCTACATCTTATTTCATCTATGTTTTTAACCCAATTGAATAGGAGGCTCGTAATGAGTACAGTTCTTTTCCTGGTTAACTTAAATGAGGTAGGTCTCAAGCTCAGGAAAATAAGGAGTTTGAATGCCTGGGGTGAACAATTTAGGGCAGAAGCAGCTCAGTATTATGTCCCAGGCACATTCCACATTTGGCAGGAACTTTAGGTTTTGAAAAATTGTACCACCAATGGAAAAAAACTCCAACAAAACCCCAAGAAAAACATCCCTGAAGCAAAATGCTTGAGGTTCTCTTATGGAATCCTTATTCTGCAGCTTCCCCAGCTGTGCTGAGCATGACACATATGGTCTCTATCTGGCTACTGATGCAGTTGGAGCACACACACAGCCTATCTCAACTCTCAACTACATCTCAATCTTCAAGAACATCAGTACTTTTTTTTCTCCTCAGTTCACTGTATAACATGGAAAACCTGATTTTTGTGAAGCTGTCAAGGATAACTTTTCTCTAAGGGAATCTGCACTACCTCCTTTAAAAAATTATTCCATTAACAACAGCTTGCAACCAGCAGAGATTTCCCTCATGTTCAATCCAAATTTTCAACTATAAAACTACTGCTCTTAAATGATTCAAGGCACCCTGGGTAATTTAGATAACATTCTTATACTTGTTTTTAAACACACTATCAAGCAAATTCTGCTTCTTTTGTTTTCCCAGACCTAAATCCTTTGATTCTTTTATCCTTCAATTATCGATTTCTGTCTTCCTTTTACTTGCTACACAGCATCAATCCTCTTCAAGAGCATGAATCCCATCCCTCTTACCACTGGTGCTCCAACAGTTATTTGTATACAAGTTCTGAACTTCACATAAGATTTTTCTCCCTGTCTTGAGAACAAATGCTATAAAAACTTCAGTTATAATACTCCATATGGAAGCAACAGCCACCTCTACCTCAAGTATTTGTGCTTAAAAATAAAATACCTGGGAAGCCACCTGGGAAGCCACCAAACTGAGCTCCTCCTGCCTGTCGTCTTGCTTCTTCCTCCTGCAGATGAAAGCACATCATTCCACACAAAAGAATGGAGTTGCAGCCTGTTTTCTACTGCTCAACTGGGTTTAGGAGAAAAAAAATTGCTGAGACTGTTTCCAGGCAGACATGCTATCACAAGAAACAAAGCACTCTACTATCTTCAAAACTGCTGACAATAAATTGCTTTGTCTATTCTTAATTTTGTACATGATTGCAGGTTAGTTATGCAGGATATGTTTCTACTGAATACGAACTGTACGATTTGTTTTAGCTCTCTAACTGTATTTTTAGAACTCCCACCCCCCGTACATTAAAATACATCATTAAAGCACAAAAAAAAACTCCAAGCAAACTGTGCCAGGAATTGAGAAAGAGAAGCAAAGTATTATTCTGAATTTAAAACCTCCCACTTTGGGATACATAAGTACTTTAAGTGAAAACTATCCTGGAACAGTCGTACAATAACTGACTTCTTGAAATACAGGATTAGTAGTGATTCCAGAGACTGTTTTTGTCACAAGCAATAAAACCTCACGAGATGAACTCAAATGCACTCTTCTCCAGACTTCATTACTGGTTAAGTAACCAAGACAGAAACCAACTCTCTAAAATTTAAAACTTACATTTAAAGTATTGTTTTCCTCTGTAATTAATTTTAACCAAAATTAACACTCTCCAAGTTATTAAGAAACATTAAAGCCTGAATATTCACCCTTTGTGCTTTCTCATGCTCCTCCCGTGCCTTCTTCACTCTTTCCATTCTTTCCTTGATTTCCTTTTCCTCACGCTTCCGCTCATATTTCCGTCGATGTTCTGCAATTTTCTGAGCCTGTCACAATGGAATGCCAGGAGTTCCTATACATTTCTACCACATCACATGATGTATTTCAGTACAAAACACATGTAAGCATAATCAACTCGTTCCACCAGTTCTTAAAACTAAGATCTGATTTCATACCCTAAAAGCCTCTTTGTTTTAGGAGCCATTTGCTACTTCTTTCCCATGGCAGTCAGTCATTCATGTCTACTCAACCCTGACTGGATTCACCAGAACATGCACTCCAGCGTATTTTTTACAGTAGTTTCAGGACTTGCATCATCATTAGAGCTTGAACATGTTATTATTCCATGTCCCTTTATGCTTTTATGCTGAAATATTGATTTCTCTGGGGCTAAAACCAGCAACTACCCCGGAAAAAGGCACAATAGGAAGTATAATTCCCACTGCACACACACACATTTTCTAGATAGTGTTATTGCTGTTTCAGATGCCTCTACAGCATGTACAGACTGACACAAGCAGACCAAAGAATTCCTCAACCAAACCAAGAAAGGGCTGGTGGGGAGAAGTCTGCTTCCTTTTACTAAATTTTTCCTCAAGTGTATTAAATCTGGTGAAGGAGAAACTCACAATGAACTTCACAAGGCTCCTCGCTTACGGCTCCTTATAATAACAGAATTAACTGCAGCACTATTTTTCCTCTAAATAGAAGGCACCCTTATAAATAATTGCAAAAATGTTTCATGATTACAGAAATAGTATATGATGGTTACTCTGTAACATTCCTGTAACTTAAAAACCATACACGGAGCAAAATCCGGGTGCAAGAACAAAGATGCTACTTAGACAGTAGATACACTTGTATTCTTTTAGAGGATTACTCTTATTCTTTAAAGGAAAAAATTACTTTTTAAGTAGCAGAGCTTTGATACAACTTATTTTAGCTAGGAGACACTCATTCCATACTACATCATTCCTGAAGCATATCTGCCAGAGAAAGCACACTGGAGACAGCAGGAATGATAGGGAGTGAAGGCAGTACCTGCTATCAGATCCTGACGTCACTGACATTTAATGGCTCATTAAAAGAGTGGTAAGTGTTCTGTTTTCTTTTTAATGAAGCATAAAGAGTTTCCAAATTTTACATTTTCATGATTTCTAAGTATTTCTCAAAATGAACTATATGGTTTTAGAATTTGACTTAGTCTTTTAGCTGAAAGTGCTACGAAGTAAAAAATTCTAGGAAAACTTGAAGTGAATAAATTAGATGAACACGTCTTTTTCACTTAATAAAGATTTTGAAAATCACTCATGAAAAGATCCTGTATTTTTCCTAGAGCTACATATACAAATTCCCAGGCAGTTAGCAACTACACATCAATGTATCACATGTACTCACTGTTTCTTTGCTCAAGCAGATTAACTGGGAAAGAAAAGGTTCCACCTCAGCCAAGCATTAAGTATTACTTCTTATGAAAGCCAGTTGAGACCTAAGACCTAATTACATTAACCACAGATCAATAGTCCCAAAAACAGAACACTAATAGGTTGTAAAACGGTTTCCATCCTCATTTTGCTGGAGACAGCAAAGACTTGGTAGAAAAGCTGAAAGCTGAAGTTTATTAGACACAAGAATGTTTATGCATGTGGGGGTTTAAGCTTGACTGGCTGTCAGATGCTCACTAAGCCCCTCTCTCACTCCCTTCCTGCTCAACAGGTTAGGAAGAGAAAATAAAATGGAGAAGCTCTTGGCTTGAGATAAAGACAAGATCACTCATCCACTACCATCATGGGCAAAATAGACTCAATGTGGGGAGGATTCCCTTAATTTATTGCCCATTAAAAACGGAGCAGGATGATGAGAAACAAAGACAAAACGAAAGCCACCTCCTTCCCAAAGTTCTGCTTTACTGCTTCATTCCCTGCTCTTCCACCCTGAAGAGCACAGTAGGATGGGGGCTGGCATCAGTTATTAACAACGTACTTCTGCCACTCCTTCCTTTTCACACCTTTTTCCTGCCCCAGCGTGTCTGCCCCACAGGATACAGTTCTTCATAAATCACTCCAGTGCGGCTTTCCCTGCAAGGTACAGTGCTTAAACAACAGACTGCTCCATCATGGGTCCTCCACAATCTGCAGCTCCTGCCACAAAACCAGCTTCTGTGTAGGCTTCTCTCCACAGGCGGCAGTTTCTGCCAGGAACCTGCTCCAGGGGACTCTCCATGAGCTGCAGCTTTCTTCACAGCAGATCCACTTCCTTTGTCATGGGATCCTCCATGGGCTGCAGGGTGGATCTGCCCCACTGTGGATCTCCATGGGCTCAAGGACAAACTGCTTAACCATTCTCCATTGGCTGCTCCCATGCCCAGCACACCCCACCTCCTTCTTCACTGATCTTGGTGTCTCTGCGGGGTTGCTTCTCTCATATTTTTCTTCTTTACTGCCCTCCCTCTCACTGCTGTTACACTGCATTTTTTAATTCTTTTTCAAATATCTTATCACAGAAGCACCACTGGCATCACTGACTCACTCAGCTTTGGCACCAGCTGGAAGTGGCTCCCTCTGACACAGGGGCAGCCTCAGGTTTCTCCTTTCAAGAAGCCAGCCCTGCAGTCTCCACCTCCCCCCAAACTTCCTACGTAAATCCAATACAAGGCAACAGCTGCCATCTGTGGTGTGTCAATCACTTCAAAGGAACAGGCAAAAACATGAAAAAGAAAGCCTGCTATCAATACTATTACAGCAGTTTCTCCTTAAAAGATTGCTGGGGTCAGCCAGGGGAGAACAGCTGAAAACCAGTTGTGCAGAGCTGAGGCTGCCCTCATGGGGCTAACAGATGAAAGTACAAACCACAGCAAAATGCTTCCTTTTGGAAAACGTGCTTAAGGTCAAAGCTTTGATCAACTCAGAAATATCTCGGGAAAAAAAGATCAATTATCAGCTACCTCTGGCTTTCAGAAGGTTTTAGTCTACATTCTAGAATACCTGACAAACTTCAACTGCTTCAGATTCTTTTGTTAAAATTTTAAAAAAGAATGTAATTCATATTCCTGTTACCTACCCAGCCCCACACATTCAATTTCTCTACAAACAGCCATAAACAGCTGTTACTAAAGGCAGAAGTATTCATAAACTCATTCTGAAGTGTTGGAAGACGTATGAACACGTTTCTTCCACACAATGCCTGTTGAAGAATACGAAGGCAGCTACATAACTCAGACAAATCCAGGAAAGACCTCCAACATTCCCCCCCACTTACTCTTGGCTGCACCTCCTTCAGCATGGCGCTTGCATCTTCATCATAATCCAGTTTACAAGCTAATGCAAGATCATGAGCAGCCTCCTCCCAGTGACCAAGAAGTCTGGAATTCAGAAGACAACAACAGTCAGAAGGCAAAACTGAACACTTGCAGCTCTTCAGAACATTCAACCATGCATCATTCAGAAATTTTACCTAGAGCTACAAGGACTTACAGAAGTTTAATAATCACGGTGTTTCCTCTAAGCTGCACACTACAATACCATTAGAGGACACTTGCTTGCTTGCTTCATATCCTTACAGTAACTTTTGCTTGAAGTAACAATGAGTAAAAAACTCTCCATGAGATTAGGTCATTGTCTGCTATAAAAAATGATCTAACAGGGAGAAGATACCCTAGCTAAACACATGAAGCACTATTATCCACCTCAGGGTTAAACGTACCCTGTTACTCAGCACTCAAACCTCATGACTGGATGCACCACATCTTAATGAAAGCGGTCATGTAAGCCTCTGTGCACACTTCTTTACTATTAATTTATACATACTCTTGATAATTAAAAAATTAAGCAAATGGTGGTATTACTAAATTGTAAAAGCACTTCAGCTCATAGACAGAGGTATTAATTCAAACTATTCTCCAGTATTCCCACTCTTAGGCTTCACACTGTAAATTAAAACTGCAAACACCAACAAACTACTCTCTAAACACTGTCTAACATGCTTTTTTAAAAGTTATATTAGCATTTACTTTTATGCAAGTCATAAGACTTGTCACTTTTTTTCTTGATTTATTGCTGTTTTAAAAAAAGTTGAACTATAGTTGGCGGGATGCCTACACCATTTTAAATAATTACATTGTTTGCTTAATAACATTTCTCAATTGCAACAAATGGATCCCTAAAAACTAGGCATTTAAATTATACTATGCAAAAGAGCTCCAGGGTCTAATCAAAAAGGACAGCAGAGAAATGTTCAAGAACTACAGGTCAGTAAAAAAAAAAACCCAACAAACTAAGTGAAAACAGAAGACCTCCAAACAAATAAAAAAAATCAAGTCTTAGATCTCATAATCTTTACCAAATAATTAGAAAATGTTATTCAGAAAAGTAGTAAGCCATTAGAGGAAGAGAGAGAGGGAGAGGAAGGGTGAGGGGCAGAGGGACAGTACCAGAAGGACTACTCATAAACTGCCATCAATAAATCACCATAATCCTTTCTATTCTCTAAGCCACATACTCAACACAATGGTTTCTTGGCTCACAGCTACTGTCCTCAGGTACAAGACAAACTGTTCAGAGGCACAGAGAAGGAGAGAATGTATGAACAAAATTATTCCCCCCAAGTAAGGATAATATCAAGTACAGGTGCAGTTCATCACCTATGTGCTTTCCCCCTCCATTTATAGGTCTGTGCCGAGTCAGGATTAATCTTGATGGCTCTGTCGCAATCTCTAATGGCAGCATTTGGCTTCTGTAGTTTCACAAAAACACTGTGGGAACAAGAACATTTATCATACATATTGAAATACCAAGTTACTAACTTAAGCTGGAAATAATTTTGGATGACTAACAGGCAAGCTAATGAGATAAAACATTTGAAGAGCTGAGTTCAAAAAGATTTCATAGTAACATAGATAACAAAGTTGCTAAAATTCAGTCTCATCCTCCCAGCACTGTAGGTGAGTCATGAGCAAGAACTGAAAGCATTCATTGTTCAGACTCAACCCTTGCCAGCAAGAGTAACTTCAGTGCAGACAAGAAGATACAGAAATGCAAAGCACAGTTCAGCCCCATTGGTCTGTGGCCAAAGGCAACTAGCAATTTGAACAAAACAACAATAATAATCTGCATACTATATTGCACAGTCTTTAACACAGTTACACAAAGAAAGCATGAGGAGTAACACAGGCTACAAGGATCAACAGCTAGAGTCATGAGGAAAAGGAGGTAGGACATGAGTCATCAAAATCAAAAGCAGCAAAATAAACACAAACTCAGCAAGAAGCCCCAATCTCTTCTCAGTTAAATGCAAAAATTGAAAATTTTACAACACACAAGCATATCAGACTAACTAGTAGAGTGGTACTTTAGGAGGTTCAAGTAATTGAAATTAAAAATCTCTTAAACACTAAAAAACATTCCTGGATTGACAAAAGTATTCAATATTCAACATATTCCATGTCAGAACTTCTACATCTACATCTAATTCTACATCTCCCTTTTACATGTATTTGAAAACAGTCTACCAACAACTCCTGTAAGTAACTTCATTATTAAGGCTTCTTATAAAGCAAGCACGAAGTCACACATTTTCTTCTAGGAACAAACAAATGGACAGGGTGTCAGGGAAGTGTCCCAAAGGTACACCTCATCAATGAGAGCCATTCCAATGCTGCTGGCTCCACAAAGCCCCTAGTCTCTCAAACACACAAACCCCCCAGAACCAAAACCATGGATTACTCCCAGCACTTGATCAGTATGGCAAGTTTTACAATATCCTAATATATTATTCATTTCTTTCTACAACAGACCAAATTGAGGGAACTTTTAAACTTGTCCTAACATTCTTATTTTTCATTGCTACACCCAGTCCTGAGAAGATAGGACACTGTAAGAGATTTTAAACATACTGTTATGATGGCAACAGCAACAGGTACACAAGTGGCGTTACATGCAAAAACTTTGACATGGAAAGGAAAAAAACAGCAAGGCAAGTACCAGTCAAGATGTATTACAATGGAACAGTATTTTGTATTACAAAGGACACTAATTAATCTTATGAAAGTTTATGTTCTCTTTGAATAAAATTTTGCTAGGGGAAAGATCCACTAAATTATCAAATCATCCATGATTAGTGATCTTTTGTGTAAGAACAGAAAAAAAACCAATCTGCTTCTGCAACTCATACTTGTCAAGCCTTCCTGAAGAATCAGGAAGATAAAGGTGTTTGTGCGTTACGAATTTAGAAAGTTCCCAATGCATCATCTGCAGTCTGGTAGATGTAAGAAGCAGCAAGGCAGATAGAGAATGGGCTGAGATACAGATGTGTCCTGTTCAAACATATGACTGTTGAACAGAACCTGGTCTCCTAACAAATTCATTTAGCACGTACAACAGGGAGAGAATTCACAGGACTCTTAACTAAGTTTGCATCTAAACAGAGTATCATTTCAAACATCACCTTAATCCCACAACACACTTCAGATTTTACAAGTGTTTGTAACCCAGCATTATTCTACCTCAAGATATCAAAAGCACTATTGTTGAGGAATACTTTCAGTGCAGGTAGCTCCATGTGTAGCTGCAGTGTCAGCTGAAGATTGAACTCTGGGCGGTGGGAGCCCCAGGCAAGAACTGGTGCCAACCTTTGCACAGGGACCTGTGGCCCAGCCAGGTGACGGGATGCTCTCAGACAGCAGAAGCCCATGACCTCACACTTTCACAAGCACAGAATGTGAAGGTATAAAAGCCCAGGGCTTGCTTTGTTTGGAATCTCTCCTCAGAGGCACCAGCTCAAGCTGTTAATTTGTTACAGCACCATGATTAAATTATTTTAAGGATCCAGATGTCTGGGAGTCTGCTGTGGGAAACCGAGGGCCAAGCCAGTAAGGAAACCTAACCCCACTGACTGTGTGAGTGTAAGGAGTGTAGCTGCAAAGGCATCTCAGTCCCAACTCAGGCAGTGTGAGAGTGACTGCCAGGGTGCCTCCTGGAAGGTCAGATAGGAAAGTGTCCTTAATGTTACCACAATGCATTTTGGAACACTGTTCTGTTATTTACCCTATTACCAAGATTCTTTATACGGCTGCTCCAGCAAATCTGGTGAGTCAAACAGAACAAAAATTGCATGAAACGAACACTTCCCTTTGCCTCCTGTGGTTGAAGTTTACGTAGATTCTCAAGTTGCCTTATATTTAGGCTCCTTAAGGAAAATAACAGAACAGTGAGCAACACGAATCACTAGTTTATGACTCACCTTGCCCTCTTGGCATACAAGATGGCCAAACAAGGATTCAGCTTGATAGCATCTGTGAACAAGTCAACAGCCTTCTGAAGGTCCCCTAAATGTAAGTACCAGTGAAGTTTCAATGATTATGTAATGAAATTATATCCAAATTCCCAAAACAAATGTCCTTGAATAAGTATTAAAAAATAATTTATCACCTTCACTGAGAGCATTTATCGCTTCCATCTTCTTCTCATTAGCTTGATCCGCCATCTCTTCAGTTACCTAACAAAATAAAATTAAAAACACACCCAAACCCCAGAAGCCATAGAGTTCAGGCCAGAATTACCACGCTAAGACCTCGCCAACGGAGAAAGTGCTTCAGTTGTCCAATTCCAGAACCTTAATTTTAATTTGCATTGAAATCATAGTTCAGAAAAACCCACAAAACCTTTGCTTTCAGCTTGAAGACATTAGTGAACACTGTTTTTAGCTACAAAACACTTGAAAGCTAGGTTGAGTAATGGTAGAATTCTACATATCTAGTTTGCATGGGTGTTTTGATAAACTTGCTTGGCGTTTTCTGACTTGATCGTCCACATGGAACTTTTTGATTGACTCTAACCTTGAATAAGAAACAAATGTGATTTTAAGCCAGTAAGCTTTCTGTTTAGAAGAGAAAGAGCCAAACAACAGCTGGTTAATGGAGCTGATAACGGAGTATTCATCTTTCCTCAGCTGCTATCCTCAATTACACTCAAACCCTCCTAGTTTTCCTATTGCCACATTGAAAATATTTTGCTTACCTCCACATTTTCATCTCCCATTTCTTGAGGGTCATCATTGTCTGGTTCAATCACTCCCTCATTATCAATTTCTGGGGGAATAACGAAAAGTGAGACTAAGCTCCATCTACAGAGACAGGATTTTCAGAATCATTTTCAGAATGGCAAAATGCAATCAAGTTGCTATTTTCCCTACCTAAGTCGCTCTCTTCACTTTCTGGTTCAGGTGATTTAACCGGCTCCTCTTGGTGTTCTTCTGCTTTGCCCTGAGAGAGACACATATTTGTAAGCACACATTATTTCTGACCAATGCTCTATTTCCATTCTCATAAATAACAAACAATGTATTAGAAAAATCAGATTGCCATACAGCTGAACTATTTTATTTTTAAGATACTAATCTCCTTTTCCCTCCTCTCAGATTAAGCCTATCATGTATGCAAATATTTCAGAGCCCAAATCTGGACTCACGAACTTCTATTATTGGTAAAGCTGGTCCTTCAAATTTTGTAATTCAATAACCAAAACCAAATAATTCAAATAACAACACATTCAGATCCAGCTTTGCAGTGATTATTAACCAACCCCTCCAATCTTCCCGCCTTCCTTCACACATTCTCTGGATCAAAATTCTCTGAATTTAATACCATTAAGCTAAGGTCCTTTAGCAGAAAACAATAAGCTGATGACAGTAAATATTGTTTTCACTTGCCAAGGTCTGAGATTGTTGCCACTTCTACATATTTAGAACATTTTCTGAAAAATTTCAGATGTTTTATTGACTTCTAACGAAATTTTGTCTGACTCCCCTTAGCACAACCTGTCTATTATCACAGATACAAGCTGCTTGTCTTCATACTTAGGGTCATAGACTCTATTGAGTACATACACACAATCCCTCCATATTGCTCCAACTAGTCAGTAATTCCAGCATACACAGTCTTGGTAAAAAAATTTAAAAACATCTTTTTCCCAGAAATACTACAAACTTGAAAAAAAAACTGATATAAATATCTACAAGGCAAATTTATTTTCTCCCTTAAAATAAATCAACAAAAGCCAGCATCTTCCACAATACTGTCTGAAAAATTTGATAGTTCAACTGATCACTTCATTACCATGCTCGTTAATACTTTTTCTCATGAAAAGATTATAATTTAATCCACTAATGACTAGAGAAATGGTTTATAAACAGACAAGAGAAAACAACAAAAAAAAAAAGAAATCAAGACTCTGTATGGCATTTGCATTGCAGAGAACATCAGGCATTCAGGATTAGGGAAATGGAGCATGATAACACTTGAAATGAACTAGGAAGCCATCTGTAACAAGTAATCTAAAACACACAATGGGCAGGCTTCAGACTGAACTCTCACATTCACTCCCCCCATCTGAGTGAAAACTGACAGCAAATTTTCCTCTTCTGCTTCTCAGTAATTTTGCCAGCATCAGTTTTCAGCGATAAATTCTTCATATCTCACCTTACTTGTCTCCTCCGTGGAGGCATTGGCTGGAGCAGGTGGTATTGTGCCTCCCATACTTCTCAGCAAAACAGAGAAAAGACAAAACAAAACAGTAAGATTATCAAAATATTGGCATGTATTTTTTTGATTCAAATCCTGATAATCTCACCTTTTTGTTCTAACACAAAACATGATGATCCATTTCACTGTCCAAGCAGCAAACAGAGTACACATCTCCCACACTTTTCTCAGTTAGTGCAATGCACAGTGTTGTACAACTCCTTTGAACTTGTACTCAGTCATATCACCCTTCACTCACCCACTCTTTCTCACAAGGAAAAGCTGCCTCTTGGCTCCAATGGATTTTCTCTTTTAAATGTACCTTATGTTTGACTCAAAACTAGATATTATGATTATAGATATCACTAAAATTAGAATTTCTTTTGAGCAAGGTCAAACAATTAAAGAGAACAGCCTAAAATGCCTATGCAATTTAAAAAAACCATGCTGCCTAGGAAAAAAAAACCATTTCTCTTACATATTGCAATATTTCTGCCTCTCCTTCACCATAGGTAAGGAGCAGTCTTGGTGGAGACAGCATTCTGTCAATATAGAATAAACTTCCACATGCTATTGACTTTGATTAGCAGCCAGGAATAAACAGATACTGAATTCTCCAATCGTCAGAATATCTAATCATACCTATGACAGCACACCACAAGGAATACCATTCCAAGCCATCCCCTGCCCCACATTTCCACCTACTGATGGTTTTCAATAAAAATGTCTCCATGAACTCAAGAATCAACTCCTTGGGGCCCCACACAACTGGTTAGATGGGATGCAAGGGAGAGGAGAAGGAGGTGGGTAAACAGGGCTGGGCAGGAGGAATTGGAAGGATGTAGGACTATCTGCTTTCAGTAACTACTGCAACATAAAACTATCCGAAGGATGAGAAGTTACAGCTTCTTAAGTCAAGCTACTGCAGTTAATTTTCCCCTCTTTCCTCCCTCCAGTCAGCAGCACCTCAGAGCCAGGCCTCAAACTGGCTGAAAACAAACCTGAATGAGGCAGAACAGGACAGGGATAGGGACAAATTGGGAGAGAAAGGGTGGAAGGAGTTGGAGAAGGAGTTGACAGGATTGACAGGTCTTGGCACAAGGCTCTGCAGTGAAAGACAAGCAAACAGCACTAAACTGCTTCTCATTTACAAGGAAAAACTGTCAAAAAAACCAAAAGCATCCAACCAACAAAACCCCAACAAGTGACAAACACCAGCATGTTCTGAAGCTATTGCAACAATCTCTATGTATCCCCAGGATGCTGACATTACTTAATCGAAGTTATTCTGCAAGGCCTAAACAACTGCAGTCTGAGAAATCATTATCCAGCCAGGCAGAAAACACAGAACATGGACTAACTTCCTCCTAAATTTTTGCCCTCATAGGCTGACAATAGAACACATAACTCTGTTAGTCTCTAAAAACCAAGGAGAGGACTGCAGGGACCATGTAGTGAAATGTTGGAACTTATCTTCTGCATAAAGAAAACTATGAATTACAAAGCATTTTAACAGATCTATTAGGTAATATCCATGGTATTAGCTGGTTTTAAGTCTGAAACCTTAAATCACCTCAAAACTGAAACAACTGAGTCAATCTCCTCTGTTCCCTCCATACTCCTCCAAAAACTATCCAAGTTCAGTTCAGCTTGAGAAATGCTTACTAATATACATACATATTTTATAATATGCTATTTCATGAACTGCCAAGGCTAAACAGTTTCACTCATGGTACATGAAAATAGTCTTGCTATCTTGGTAATCTCTATTTAAACTACAGTTATAATCCGAGAATAATTCAAAAGCAAGTTACTCTAAAATTACTCTTAACCCAGTATTTGATAACAATGATTGAATACACAGCAGGGATATATGCAAAGTTTGCAATGTATTAAACCTCAGCAGTATGTGGAAACACAAGGCACTCTTGTAGGGAAAGGCAAGTACTGAGCTGTAGAAAAAGCACAGACACACACACAAGACACACAAAGAGTTTGAAGTGTGTGATGCCAGCAACAACTGGGAGTTGTCAGGACTCCATTGCAACAGTGACTGCACATTTCCACTCATCACGGCCATGAAAAGTGTCACATTTATGACTTGTTGGAAGAACTGCAAATGTGATTTCTGCAACCACTTTTATTATTGACAGCAAAATTATCTTTAGAGAGAAACTGGATTACTGTGAATTTAAAAGGGTAAAAACCTATTTGAAGAAAACAACAAAAAAAGACAAAAAGCCTGATTCATCAATTAGGGATGTTGTATTTTATTTTTAAGGACTGCTATTGTTTCTTTGTTCAGTTGCAGGGTATTGGAACATATTTCCTTTAATGACTCATTTCATAATAATTCAAGTAAAACATTTGTATTTTTATGCAATTATGAAAAAAATAGGCTTGATAAAAGCAATGTCAAAACACTTTCCAAACACACTCACTCACTACCCTATGCTTTCTCTACAAAGAGCATTGATATAGAAATTAAATACAACAGCTAGGCAGAATAAGGGTTAGAAAACAACAAGTGCATGAAAACAGGTAAGACTTAAGGTTACTGATGCAATATTAACAGCTAATCAGAAACAAAGCATCCTATTCTGGCTTCATGAGTAGCTAGCATAATTTAACTTAGAATCACTAGGTTTAAGGAAAAAATTAATCAAAGCACTCAGCAGAACTTTAGTAGAAAAATTTAATGATGGATTTTAGTATAATTTAGTCAATATTCTAATCACTCATAACACTACCTAGGTAAACAAACCTGTATCTTTCAGCTTAAGACAGGTAAGCCAGACAGAGGTATGAGTTATCGAGTTTATTTTCATCTGAAGGCAGGCCATGCTGTTTGAAGCAGTTTCCAAAGAATGATCAAGGCCCTATAATGCATTTAACAGTTGTACTGCACACAGCACTACTATGTAAAGGCAGAGGGAAACCCACCAGAATTCCAGACAGTTTTGCATGGTAAATAATTTGGGTACCACTGCCACCATCCAAGTGTATTGCTTAGGAAAATATTTAACTCAAATATGTGACGAAAACCAGAAAACTTGAGAGAGCTGTAGGAGGTTCTGCTCTGAGGTATTTTTTAATTTTTGAGGTAAAGACATTCAGTGAAGATTTTACATGTAAAAAACATTCCATGGCTCTAAATGTAGTTACTGTATTTATAAGACAAGCACCAAATAGAAATTCTAAAAATTAATCTGGAAATTAAAGCCCTTACCATTAACATAGAGAATGTCAGATGGTCATCTTTCCATTCCCTAACACTTTCTTAGGCAAAAAGAAGTCAGTGTTCTCCCTCTCCCTCTTAAAGAAGTCTGTCCACACCTTTAGATTTATGCAATAGAAGTACTGGAAGAAGCCTAGGGTAAGGCACTGAACTATTTTATGCAATAGCAAAAGGAATAAAGACCTGCAGTAGGATGAGACAGACATCCATCTCTTTTCCTAGGCAAAGGTACATCTACTGTCAGTACTGCAAAGCCAAGTTCAGTTAAAAACCAGTGGTTTTACAACCACAGTATTATTCAGATGAATAAAAAAATTTGGTACCACTGAAAAAAACACTAATAAACACTTCATTGTAGCCATTTTCATTCTAGGACATACTGTCAAATGCCAAGGCTTACTTCTCTCTATATATATGTACATATATATACACATCTGTAGACACAAAATCCTGCTGTTGAAGATTAACACAAATTTTCTAAAACAAATATCCGTTTGTCGCTAGATAAAGATCTTTTAAATTATTTTTCCTTAACATGTGCACCTGAAAGAGTGTCCCTCATTCCTCAAGAGTTCTTTAGCACAGCAGCCATAAAAACCAAGCAGAGGCACCGTAGAGCACAGGAGTTCTGTGGGTTCTCTGCCAGCAGCAAAGAATCCCAACCCTTCCAGCCTCCTGCTTCGGGGCGCTCAGGGTGGAACCCAAAGATGATTTTTATTTGAGAAGCATCTGTTACGGCAGGCCCTGCTCACACAGAGTATGTGCAGCGTAAACAGCAAGTACCTAAACGGCCCACAGGGAGCGGAGAATTCGACTACCTTTGAGACATTAAACTTCAAAGAGCAAACCACGTTTTGGACAGGAACTGTAGCTGCCAGGTATTTTGTGCTTTTGAGCACCAGGATTTAAATCAACGCCACTCACATCCCCACACACTCGGCTCCTTTTTAAGACAGGCTAGCCAACTCTGCTGCGTGATGCGAGAATTAGCTCAGTAAGTATTACTCTGGGGCTTTCCAGGCTGGAAAGCTGAGCCACTGAGATGGCCGAGGGGCAGGCTTTTTGCAATGGGAATAGCCAGACTTAACGAAACAAAACAAAAAACTAACAAGTCTTTTTAACACGCCAGGACTAATCCCGGTGGGAAGGGGAGGAGAGGGCGGGAAAAAAGGAGAGAGGGCGGGAAGGCCGCAGAGCGGAACGAACCGGACCGGACCAAACCCGCGAGGGCGACACTGCGCGCCCCCGCCTTGGCCACGCGGCGCGCCCGCGCGCCAGCACGCGCTGAGGAGACACGCCCCCCTCCCCTCACCGCGTCCCGCGCCAGAACACCCCTCCCCCCTCGCCCCTCACGGCCGCCTCCTTCCGCGGCCCGGGACCGACCTCTCCACCCATTCGCGGAGGAAGGCGAGCTCCGGGGTGTGCAGCAGGCCAGGGTTCTGCTTGCACAGCCGGACGAAGGCCCGCAGCTCACTCAGCTTGCGCGAGTCCATGGCGGCACAGCAGCGGCCCAGGCGCCTTCGTTCCCCCGCCCACCCGCCGCGGAACCTNGTCAGCGCAGCGCCGCGGCGCTGGGAGGCCCCGCCATGCGCTGCGTGGCCCGGCCATGTCGCGCCTCCCGCAGCGGGGGCTTGTCGTGGCGGCCTGGGGCTGGCGCGGCGCCGCAGGTCAGACACCCCTCCTTCCCTACACCCCGACACCGCCCGCGGCTCCGGTAGCGACACCCGGCTATCGCCGCTTACAGCCCCGCTTTCGCTTCTCGGGTCACGGGAAAGCGGCTCTCTCCGGCGGCGTAGCGGCAGCCCCGGTGAGGGCTGAATCCTAGAGACGAACAGGCAGTAACTTGAATAATAAAGCAACAGTAGGAAGCTCCTCGCTGCTTTCAAGGTGTTGCTTTATTTAATGCCCGCTGTGTCCGTCTCGTTGCGAGCTGTCCTGTTTGTCTGCTGTGTATGTGGAGAATAGCAATAGAAACACCAATTTTAAACTAGACTCCACCAAAAACTGCAGTTGCATTTCACCGCCCGGGTCTCCGGTCAACATCACATAGTGAACGCTTCATGTTATGACTATTAGTTGTCATGCATAAATGATCTTCAATTAGAGGCTAATCATACTGCTTCCCACAGCAAATCCACGGTCTGTATGTTTTGCTGTAAGCGTCGGAGTCTCAGCTACCTGACAGGCAGATGTTTTCTTGTGGTATCCTTGCTTATGCTGGTGAAGAGTTAAAAGTATTTGTTCTAAGAATGGCAGCACAAATTGGTTTTCTAGTAGGCAGGTGATAAGCAACGTAAGGAGCAACCACTTTCCAAAACATCAAATAGATGTTTACCTTCTTACTACCCTCTCCTTCCTATAGGTCTGGATGGTTTGTATTCAGGCACAAGCACTCTTTCAGCTGCAAAAGGCTATGACTGAGAATTCTAAAGTTTCTGACAATCCATTTTTAATTTTAGATTTTTTCTTATCATGCCCATTCCCAGCTCACAAATGCATACTTGTATTTGTCTTTAAAACTCACCTGCTTTGGCTGTGTGTGGGTTTGGAAGTGGGGTTCACAACTATTCAGTTTGGCTAAAGCTGCTGCCATGGAAGGTCAATACATAAACAGGGACTCTCAGGTATTCTCCAGACAGGAAAAGAAAATCATGTTCCTGTATAAATCTGTGTTATTTGATGGTTTCTTTGCAGCATTATTAGTAAAAAAGCAGCTGGAAAAGCCTTGAAAACTGTATAATTGTTCCAGATGAGGGAATTTTTTTGAAGACATAGTCAAGAAGAGATAATATACGGGTGTGGTGCTTGGAGCCCTGAGGTGTTTGAGAGAAGCAAGGGAGGGAGAGTGCCTCTTGAATACCCACCATTTGTATCAATTGGGATCCACAAACCAACAGAGCTTTCTGGGTTTATCAATTGGATGGATTGTCAGTTTTAGCATATGTTTGTTTCTTTCTATCTGTTCCATGAACATTTGATTGTCAGTTGAGTTGTGTGCATGCTGTTTCATAAACTATTGTGATGCACAGCAAATGGAGACGTTAAGGAGGGATATTTATGTCACATAAGTGAAGGAATGCTGCTAAGAGTCTGATGACTAGACCACAGTTCTGCAGTTTCCTAACTAGAAAATTTTGAGGGTTTTTTTTTTTTACCTTGACGTGGTGCATTTCTTTTCCTCTAGTTTGCAAGTCATGTGCTCTCCGAAGATTTTCCATCCAGCCTGCCCAGCAGAAGAAGATTCCAAACCGGTACTTGGGCCAGCCCAGCCCCTTCACACACCCACATCTGCTCAAACCAGGTGAGGTTTGGGCCCTGCATGAGCGAGTCATTGATATTTCCTTGTCTCTGTTTTTCTGAGTGTATTGATTTGCTGCATCATAGAGTTGTCTGTGGTTTCCACTGTTTATGACTACCTTCATTAGCCAGTAATTATATTTAGTAGATAATTTCCTTGTCTGAGATGATACTGATTCCAAAAATAGGCTTCACATGTGATGGCTTTCATAGCTTCTTTCTTTTTTCTCATGACATATTCAGGGTTGTTTACTTGGGTGCTGCAGACCTTTTGTGGCAGTGACATTTTGTGGACTCATTGTCCTGCAAAAAAACATGGTTTTTATTAAGAGGGAGTCTTTTGTGCAAGCAGAACTGTCAGAATGGTTCATATCCCATGTCTTGTGAGTCACAAAACAAAGGTGCAGTTTGGCAAAGGTGAATGGGGAGGGATGTTGATGGATGGACACCACTTGTCTAAAGAATGTGCCCAGTTCAGAGGAGTATTCAATATGAGGAGAAAGAGAAAAGGAAGCTTGTGACTATGAATTTAGACAGTAGTGATAGAAGCTGAGGTTGTGCATTTTTTTTGAGATTCATGAAAATGAGCATGTAGGCATAAGATCACCACAATTAAATCTAAAAAACAAACAAAGAAAAAATTGCAGCAAAAATATATTCAGGAATATGTCTAGGAAAACATTCTGTGTCCTTCCATAGGTGGATATAAAAGGAGAATAGATGAATGTGCGTGCGTGTGTGTATATATATATATATACACACACCTGTATTTAATTGTAGAATAATTCAGGTCAGAAGGAACCTCACACAGTTAACAGGTTCCCCCTGTGCTCAAAGCTGGGCTAACTTCAGCATTAGATCAGGTTGCTTAGGGCACTAATTGACCGCTCACAATAAACAAGGCTGACTCCTTGAAGTGCAGCCGAAGCACTGGAAGTGAATTCTAGCTATCCAAAGTGTTTTTCCATTTAATAAAGTAGAGGTGGTTTCCTTAAAATAATATGACGTTGTTTTATTTCAAATTTTGTTTTAAAAAGCAACTGCCTGTAATGCAAAGAGAATTTCCAGGGCTCACAGTTGGAAGACAGCTGGGATCTCCATGTTTCACCCCGTTGCAGCTTCTGAAATTCACTGGACTGTGGCAGTTAAAAAGCTGACAGGAATGCAGTGGAACAGAGGAAATTTGCAGTGTAACATTATGGAATTGTGAGGCCAGATTGCATTAAAACAGTTTCTGTGTTCCCTGTCGTTTCTACATTTAGAGAGTAAAATAAATGTGGTGGGTTTTTTGGGTTTGTTTGGCTCTTTTTAAAGACTATTACATCTAATAGGTATTGAGAATATAATCGAAAAGGTGTAAAAATGAATGCAAATAGAACTTCCTCCTCCCGCTGCACTCATGCAAGAATCCACTTGCAGTACAAGTCAAATGTCAATTTTTGTTCTAGAACTGCCACTATGTAATACATGAAAGAGGAAGAGAAGATTGTGAAAGTGGAAAGCTAACAAACGGTATCAAAATTCAATCTATGTTAAAATAGGGTATTAGCCAAAGTATTGATTAAGGCTCTTATATTAATTTAGATCATAATTAGGAAGTCTCACAATTTTAAAAATACATACTTCAGCTGTTGCTGGTTGTCCTTAGAACTTCAGTCCTGTTTTGGTGAGTATCTTGATTGCTGTACTTCATGTCTTTTGAGACTGGAGCAGTTGAAACAGAGATCATTTGCTTAGTTAGTGTTATTAGAAATACAGTATTTAACTTTGGAAAAATATGAATTCTTAAATATTGACAAAAGCTACATATGCCCTGGAGAAGATCCCTTCCCTTAACAGGAGTGTGATGTCAGCCTGCAGTCCGTGGTTTGTTTCTGCCTGGAATCTTGTGACTGGTTAGACTCTGCAACCTCTGTGCTTCTGCCTGATCTCCCAGAATCTCTGACACTCAGTCTGCCCCTTGTGGTTTAGAAATAGTCACTTTATGAGTTGACTTAGTGTGTATTTGAACAAACACTCTAGCTTTATCTGAGGAAATTAATGCTCAACCTCAGGAGGCAAACTTCTGTTCAATGTCCATGCTGTAAAACCCATAGTTTTTAGCAGTCAAAGTTCAGTTTGCCTCGCCCCTTCCTCTTTTTTTTTTTTTTTTACATGTTCTCTGCAAACCTTTGGATGTTTGTCTAAATCTACCAGATCTTATGACTTCTACCTTTGCACAGAAATATGTAACACAGCATGCAATTGGTTAAAACCAATGTCTGTCTTTGCATGATGGAGAAGCAGCCTCAATGAGGATGTGCTGTAGGGATGGAAGCTGAAGAGGAGCAAGGGAAAGGCTTGTGAGGGATTACAAAGAAGCCATGCACTTGTAAGGCATTGGGGAGTAGGCAGGAATCAGGCATGTGACTAGTAAAATACCCTTAGTGCATTGAATTTCTCTATCTGATTTGTTTTGTGTTCACAGGAGAGGTAACCCCAGGATTGTCACAGGTGGAATATGCTCTTCGCCGACACAAACTGATGGTGTTGATCCAGAAGGAAGCCCAAGTCTGGGATGGTTTGGACCACACAGTGATTCTGCCGTCCAACCCCACATACTACATGAGCAATGACATCCCGTATATTTTCCACCAGGACACTAATTTCCTGTACCTCTGTGGGTTTCAGGAGCCTGACAGCATCTTGGTGCTGCAGAGCATTCCTGGCAAGGCACTGCCATCTCACAAATCTATACTTTTTGTGCCCCGGAGAGATCCAAATCGAGAGCTGTGGGATGGGCCCAGATCAGGCCCAGATGGGGCAATTGCTCTCACAGGAGTAGATGAAGCTTACACCATTGAGGAGTTCAGGCACTTCGTGGCCAAGCTGAAAGGTAACAAAAATTAGAGAGGGAATGAGATGAAGATGTGGTTTGCAGAGTCTGAATGGTTCAGGTTTGGGAGGTGGTCTGTGACATCACTTTGAGACTAAAATGAACTTGGGGAGGGGGGAAGGAGTATGGCTGTGGCAAAAGCAGTTGGAAGTTCGTGTTAGCTCTTTGAGGAGCACCAAAAGATATGTAGTTTTGAAAATTTCTGACTTTCTTGTGTATCCATGTGAATGCCAGTCTGCATATCTGTGAAATATGAAGGAACAGGATAAGCAAGACCGTGTTCCTGTTTTAGTCATATCTGTTTGCTGACAGAGTCAGAACCAGATGACATATTTGAAGGCTCTTTAGTCGTAATAGACTTGGAAAATGATCCACACAGGGAGTTTGTTAGTCCACTCTCATTTAGCTAGATGATGACTTGCCCATGAAATACAAACATTGCTGTACTTTAGAAATATTCTTCTGCATCTCACGTCACCATGTAGCCTCAATACTTATAATCCAGGGGGAATTTAAATGCATTATAAAATAAAGCTGAAGAAGGCTCATGACAATGTAATGAGGGCAAGTGTGACTTTGGAGGGGGTCACAGACCTAAAGGGAAAGAATTCTAGAGTATTAAACACCATGTTGGAATCAGTTATTTTATTTCAAAAAAAGGATGTCTTGAAAATGGGTAAGTCTCAGGGCAAAGGATGATCAAAAAAGGCACGAAATGTGTGTGAGATACATGCTAAACAAACCTACTCAGCTTGTAAAAGAGAAAACAAGGCAAGGTATGAGATGTGTATAGTTGGGGAAAGCACAGAGGATGACTATGATTAATTGCCTGTTTTTTTAATTTAAAAACAACACTGAATTAAATTATCACATGGCATGGTTTGGCACCTCTTAAGTTGTAGATCATTCATGGAAGTTTGGAATATCAAAATTAAAACAGAGTCAGAAGTTTGTAATTCTGTAGGGGAGAGGTCTATGAAAAGCAGTAAGGCAGCTAAGGGCAATACTCTTTAATGAATGCCCAGTTTCTTAGACAGTTTTTGTAAACACCTGCTAAATTTTTACTGTCACTAAAGAAGGAGGGCCATGGTGGACATCAACAGTGACTCATCATGGCTTTTCTACTCATTTGCAATCAGAATGTTCCAGTGAAGAGAATGTTGGTGTTAACTGATGTTCTGAATGTGTGTCTGTTCTCAGCAAGCTCATCTTCTTTGAATGGCTGAAATAAGCAGTTGCTCCCCTAGGTGTCCTGAGGCATTGTTGATAATGATCTTGATTCTCTGCAAAAAGGTAAATTGCTTTCCAGTGTCAGTGTGGACAGGCTGAGTGGCAGAACTGTGATGTGATGGCTGCTTAGGTTACACAAGTGCGACTTTGACACGTGAACTCGGAATGGATCTGAGCCAATGCATATATTCAGTGATGGTTGTAAACCCCGTTATTTGCCCAGAAATAGGGATTTGTCCAGTCCATATGCTTTGAATTGGTAATCTTCCAAATTTAGAAGAGATTGCTGGTGTTCTGTGGCAGTGAAAGTGTCTATATAGTCTGTCAATGTAGATTCAGAGAAAATTATTTTTCTCAAATACAGCAACAGATCGTGTTTAGGAGGAGTGAGTTAGTTTAGTATGAGGAGGACATTTCTGCATTTATTTTAGCCTGTGTCAACTTTTGTTTTGTATTCCAGGTGAGTCAAACATGGTTTGGTATGACGTGAGAAAACCAGTGCATGCAGAGCTGCACTCTGACTACATGCAGCCCCTGGCTGAGGTAAAAGCTCGGAGCAAAAACCACATCCAGGCCGTTCGACATCTCGTGCAAAACCTTCGGCTGATCAAATCCCCTGCAGAGATTGAGAGGATGAAGATAGCTGGCCGAGTGACAGCAGAGGTAATGGGGCTGTGTGCTCTCCTAACGAACCAGTGCATTCCTTTGATGAGGTGACACGAGATAGAAGGAGACCTTTGGTCTAGTCTGGTACTGAACTGCTTTGTCTCTACCACTGGCTGGGCTTGGCTCCCTCTACAGGACAAGGAGAAATAGGAAGACTGCTTGGACTACCAGATTCTCTCAATTAGCATAACTCTAGTGAAGAAAAGCCAGCAGCTGTTAGACTTTGTTTAAAAGCAAAGGCTAGCCTTTTTACTGTCTTCCCAGCTTCCTCTCTGCTTTCCAAAATAATTTTCTTTCCCATCTATTTTGTTTATTTTGCGGATACAGGATTTTTATGAAGATGTTTCCTATGCATATCTGCATTCCCCCTTCACCCTCAAATACCTTTTGAATGCATTGGCCACTTTTAAGCAAATCTGACAGATACCTCAAATGCAGTTATGTTTTCGTAAATATTATTAAAATAGATGGCCAAGTAGAAAAGAGAGGCACAGGTTGTCCTTGTCTGAAGGAAAAGCTGCATAAGGTAATCCTTTTATACCTGAGGGAATCCATAGGTGGGACAGCTACTAAAATGCCAAACCATGGAATCAGCCTCTATCATCTAGTCCCTTATTTTTTCCTTTTTTTTTCAAAAACTAGAGTCAGTCATCTCCTAAATACAGTTTCATAGGGTATACATCTTAACTGGTTCTAGTCTTGGCAGCACTTTCACCAAAGAAATTGGTGAAACCCTCTGCTTCTGGGCCAGCTGATTTTGGGCCTTCCTCAAGAGACAGCAGGTGGAAAAATAACAGTTCAGGCTCCTTTGCTAACTGGAAGTCCCTTCTTTTTAACAGGCTTTCACAGAGACAATGTTTGCCAGTAAATCCCCCGTGGATGAAGCCTTTCTGTATGCAAAGGTGAGTACTTTGTAGCTGGAAGTGAGATAGAAGGGCCAGATGTTGGTTACCCTTCCAGGAAACCAGAAATGTCAGATCTCTTTATCATATGTCTCCCACCGTAGCACATTTATTAACCCAACCCTTATGGACATGCAGAAGAGCCAGTGTGAGGAATTCTTCAGCTGTACTTCCTGTACCCTTATTTAAGGAGTGTAGCATTTTTTTTAAGTTTCTCTCTGTTGATGTCTTTTTGTGCTGTATTGAAATGCAAAACCTGCAAAACTATTGGAGGTAAAGTTTTTACCTTATTCTGTAATACAGGTCTGTTGTACAAAATTTAAGTAGTTATAACACCTGTTTGTAAAGTCTGCTTTTCCTGCCTCTAGCCTCTTACTACATCAGATTACCACAGCCATCTTGAAGCAGTTTAGATGCCTCTCAGTTACAAAATAAGGACTGATTGGCCTGCACATTTGATAAGGAACATTGCAAGGAATTGCAGTGAGATGCCTGTTCCAGAAACATCAGCATGATTTGACCCTCTGTTACTACATGGATGGGCCTGTGCTGACATGGCACTGGCAGTACTGAGCCAAAAAAACTACTTTAATTAAAGTGTATTGTACAGATCAGTTTTTCAGTCCAGACCAGGATCATAAAGTCTTTGCTGCAGGTAGGCATCCTGGAGTGTTCTGCCCCATGTGATTCTGGTAACGTGACAATAGCATATGACAATGTAGAGAATGTTTAAGATGGTATTGAACAGCTTGTGCCAGAAAGAGCTTCCTGAAGATCCGGTAAAAGCCTGAAAAACTCTTAAAAAAGTGGATGGTTCTGTATTTTTTTTCCTCTAGAGTCCTTGAAAAATATTTAAGACTGCTTTCATAGAGTCAACTCACTTTCCAGTTTCACTTTGTATTGTACAAATTAAGAAAACAGTTGTAGGACAAGAATTATTATTGTTCTAGGGCAGTAAATCACCTGAATCAGCACTAATGGTTTCCTCTTCTCTGTATTATTACTCCAGTTCGAATTTGAGTGCCGAGCTCGTGGTGCTGACATCTTGGCATACCCCCCTGTTGTTGCTGGTGGCAACAGATCAAACACATTGCACTATGTGAAGAATAATCAGCTCATCAAGGTAACCCTTGTGCTGTCCAGTAACTTGAAATGCAGTGCTGTGACACAAATATACATGCCCTAGCTGCTGCTTGTTTTGACTGAACAGATCAAAGCACTTAAATACATATTTTTTAAGTGAGCAGGGGAAAAGAATCCTGCCTTGGTTAATTTTACTGTCAGTGGCAGATTTAACTTGTCTTTCTTTCAGTTCTTGTTGCAGTATTTTCTGAGCAGTGCAAGGACTTGCAAACAGGGTTGCAGACAATTTAATGAACATGTCTGCTCTCACAGCAGCTTGCAGTGCTGGGGGCCTCACAAAATAGGAGAGCCACTGTCTCAGGCAGAGCAAAGGCACCGAGGGGAATCTTCTGCTGTCACTTGCATTCCTTGGCCTTGCTTTGCAATATCAGGGCAAAGTGCATTCCTGCTCTGCTGAAGCTGAAGAGCATTTTGGTTCCATGTAGCCCAGCAAAGCAGGGAAGGGGAACAAGTAGGGAACGGATCAGTGTTAAATGTCAAGAGGTGGAAGAGTAACATGTTTTGTCTTATTTTGAAGATTCTCATTGAATTGAACCCTCTCCAGCTTTCCTGGCAATAGGTCTTTAGATTCAGATAAGTATTTTCAGGGGCAGTATTCCCTCACTGCTCTGCTCGCTATTTCCTTTTCAGAGGAGCGTATTTTTCCTCTGTCTTAAAGCAGAATGAAACTTTCCCACTAGTATTGTCTTTTCTTGAAGCTGGCATGCTAGCAGACCTTGAAATGATCTGCAGAGACAAATGTACAAAAGATATGACAGGCTCCTTTTGGCAGGAAGTAGTCGTCTTTGTTGTTCTGTCATCCAAGGTCAGGCATGCTGCTGTAACTCCAGTTGCTTCTGTTAAAGTTGTTCAGTTAAATGACTCTCACTTGTTTTTTTCCAGAACTATTAAGTAGAAGGTTAAACCCATAAACTTAATTCTTCCTTTGTGTGCTGCTTCCTACAGATCTTGTTTCCAAATAGGCTAACAAAGTGTCTAATTTGGGAGGTATCTGAATGTGTCATTCAGTCTTTTACTTAGAAGGCTCTGCTTTAAAGAAAGAGGACAAGCACAGCATAAGGCGTTTACTGGACAGTCAAACCACAGGCTGAATTCCCTTAATCAATAAATTGTTACTTAGCTTGTTTAATTGCTTGGAAGATGGTAGGTGCTGTAATTTCAGATTTGCCTTAAAGAATTCAACCAGCTATTTTGAAAAAGTTAAAAAGTACAATTTAAATGGATAGTTAATGGCCTGTCTATTCAGTGGGATAGTGAGGTCTGCTGACTGCTGGTTTATCTGCTGTGTGTCTGTCTGTCTCACTTAACTGTACACAATGATAGCAGCTAGCACTGGAAGTAGCACTAGCAGTGAAATTCTGCTGCTTTAATCTTTTCCTTAACATGCTGTAATTATGCCTTGTCATTCCACATCATGTCTGCTCACACAGTCATGGATCTGTGGAATGAATCTCTACATGTAGTAAATCTGTAGAGAATTTACTCCAAACTTTTTTAGCATCTTACTGCTCTATTTGTTGTTAGCCCCTTTAAGGAGGGAAAGCAAGGCAGTGGTTTTGTTCCTGGCCCTTTGTCTTTCTTCTGTGTGATGACTTTTTGGGAGATGTGTGATTGATATGGAACAGCTGTGTGATTGATATGGAACAGCTTTCCTGAAGTGGAGATTCACATCTCCAAAAATTTTTTCTTCATCACCAGGTAGATCCAGAAAGATACGTTAAAATAGTCAAGAAAGTCCTAGAAGAGAAAGGGAAGGTTGTACAGGCTATTCACCAGTGCATTTACAGCAGTGACACACTGTCAGATTTTGTAATACAAAGTGATTTTGCTGCCTCATGGTATCCTATGACAAGGGTAAATTTGTAGCTGTTAGTGATCCTATGGGGAGCTCAGAAATGCTATGCTTTTTTTGCAAACCCCCTCTGTCTCAGTCACTATAGCTGAGAACTTCTAGTGAAAGGAGTCATAGGCATAATTTGCTGGAGTAAGCAATCCAGATGTGAATAGGACTTGTGTCAGAGAGCAGAATAGTTCAAGGCAAATGCCTTTTTTTTACTCGAAAATCTTCATCTTAAAAGTTCAGACAGTATATAAGCATAACAGTCAGAGACTATCTTACAGAGCAACAATCCAACTGGAATAGCCTATTTATAAACAGTAGTACCTGGGGTATTACTCTGCAAAAGGAATTCACATTTCTGCAGCTACATTATGAAAACAGAAGCGTAACCTCCTTTCCTGTTCTCAGACAGAAAAATCAATTAATAGCTGAACTGACCCACAGAGCATTCTTTCCTGTTGTACTCCAGGGTGGTGAACTGGTCTTGCTAGATGGTGGATGTGAATTTTCCTGCTATGTGAGTGACATCACACGTACTTGGCCTGTCAATGGAAGGTATGCTACAATAAGTTTTTTGAAGAATTTTGATAAGGTCTTAAATAATTGATGGCTTGAGTGTGTGTTTAATCATAGTTTTACCATGTCCCATTCTGTGGTGCTTCAGAGTAATCAAATTATATAAAGTAATCGTTCAGCTGTATTCCCCACTGCATCATTAATTACTGCATGAATATATGTGATTATTGCTATTTTCAGCTATTACAGCATGCTTAAAGTGCAGAGAGAGCTTTCGTACATTCAGCTGTGGCTGACTTCAGTTGTGTGTAAGAAAACAGGAGTTTCAATTGATGTGCACATAACTCTGTCAGTTGTGAATTTGCTGGTGTGGCCTTTCATACAAGGAGACAGTTTCTTTGCTTTCTGGTTTCCCTTTGCTCCATCCTTGAACTGAATCTGTCCCCAGAATAGGTTCTGACAGAACCTCTTTTCTCTTGGAAGTAGAGATTTAGTTGTGAGATATTCCTTTATTCAATGGCCTTCAGGTTCACCAAACCACAAGCAGAACTGTATCAAGCTGTCCTGGATATCCAGAAGTCGTGCTTGAGCCTCTGCTCTCCTGGCATGAGTCTGGAAAATATCTACAGCCTCATGCTGAGCCTTATTGGACAGAAACTGAAAGACTTAGGTGTCCTGGAGAGCAGCATCACTGACAGCCATTTCTTCAAGGTACTTCAAGTTTTTTTACTCTAGTTTACCCCCGTTTATGCTAGTTTACTCCTATTAATCCTGATTGTTTTATCCTTGGATAGTTTTAGGGCTTTAATTTGGGTGAGGAATGTGGTTTCAGGAGGTCTGTTCTAATTGCTTTTACACGGTGCTTTAATTCATGTTGTGGGCTGGTGTCAGCACAGGAATGAATTTCTCTGAGACAGGGCTAAACTCCAAGATGTGATTCAACCATTTGGTGTGCAATTTCATCTGAAGTAATCCCCACTCTTATATGTACATCGTGTGAATGTTTGTTCCTTGGCTCTTGCTGTTTCACTCTGCAGATCCATTCCCACTGCTCCGCACTACTTGCCAGCACAGAAACAGCTTTAGAGCACAGTCTGAAGGGAACTATAGACACACGGGCACTAAGAGAAGATTCTGGGTCCAGGGTTGACTGCAGGCAATTATTTGTACTTTTGTGGTCTGTTTAATATCGCATAAATCTACAGTGCCACCAGAAGGTGCAGCCTATTCTTAGCCATTCCACCTTCTGCACTATTTTGTGTCAGCACTGGGATTCACAGAGCTGCCTGGTGAACAAGACTGGGAAACTGGTCTGCCTTCGAGCTGAACCTGCAGATAAATAGGATTGGTTTTCAGAGAAGTTTATCCGGTCACTCGCACTGCAGAGCTGCGGGATTGCTGATGCCAATACTGCAAAGATGGCGGAACCAGGTGACGGCACTACGGCTTTTGGCAGCCGGACACGTTCCTGCCGGATTTAGTTGTGTGCGGTGCCGGTGCCACGGCAGCCCCGGCTGCCGCCGGCGGACGGAGGACGTCGTGCCGGATTCTTCCGGCAGGTGGAAGCACAGCCAGACGGGAGCAGCGCCTGCAGCTCAGTCCCCTGGGAATGAGGAGCGTGGAGCAGGGAGGAGTTCTCGCTGATTCCTGCTTTAGAGGGAGGGAGATAAGGACGGTGTGGGAGGAGGCGGTGTCCGTGCCTTGTAGAGGTGGATTAAAATCATGCTGTATCTACTGAATGAAATCGGCACAGCATTCGCTCTGTCGTGCATAGGCAACCAGAGCAGCTGTACCCTCTGCTGTCAGTTGTGAAGGTCTGCTCATGGGAGTCGTGCAGGGCTTGGATGTTTAAGGGAGGGAAAGGGTTTGGCAGCAAGGCTCAGCGATTTGCAAATTGACGTCTTGCCTGACATGCTGAGATGATGATGGGTTTGGGCTGTTCTTTTCAGTGCAGGGAAAAGGCAATCTGCAGTGTGCTCCTAATAGGCACCTGATACTGGTGGGTTTTAAGAGCCATCCAGTTCTAGTAAATGGAAGGCAGGCCCTGGTGACCTAGGCATGGCAGTAAAACTGCTAGTTAAGTACATAACTATTCTGTCTCTTTTCCCTATCTATTGTATTGGAACAAGCTGGACTGTGTTTAACTGCCTCTGTGACACTTGTTCTGTCTTCTCTTAGGCTGTTCGAAAATATTGCCCTCATCACGTGGGCCATTACTTGGGCATGGATGTTCACGATACCCCCGATATATCCCGATCGCTCCCGTTCCAGCCAGGCATGGTGATAACCATTGAGCCAGGTAAAAGCAGTCAATGGACAAAACATGCAACACTGAGGGTAACAGTATTGCCTTTCAATAATTAGCTGGTCCTGCAGACCAAAGCATTCAGCTCCTTTCTGGTGAAGCTGGAAACTATGGCAGTATTGGAAGGCCTTAAGTTATTTCCTCCCAAAGTCATTACAGTATTAGAAAACCCAATTTCCTTCCTAAACATAGCCAAGGTAACACGTAGTGGGAGTAAACTCAGGAAGCAGAGTAGTGTAGAGCTCAGGCTGTGCAGCATAGTTGAACTGCAGTGCAGAAATCAGGGTTGATTCACTTGTGCTGTGTTCTGTGTTCCTGCCATTGAACTTCTACCAGTCACTGGTGGTGTCTCAAGCATTGCAGTCTCCAGTTACAGGGATTCACAACTTAGCTTTGCAAATTATGCATGCTGTGAGGAATCTTTCTTTCTCCTTGTCACTAGATTTGGAGCTGTCAGCTGGAAACATATTTAATGCTTGCCTGTTCTCTCTCTCTATTCAGAAGTCATCATTGTGAATGTAATACTGTGTGAAAAGGCCAGGTATAACTAGGGAAGATATCTGTAGACACAGAGGGACACTTTCCTTTCTTTGCTCACCAACAGCCATGAGTGAGAGGAAAGAGAGTAACTTGCCATATTAAAAATTCTCAGGATCAAACATTATGTTGCTGAAAGTCCAACCCTGCTCTCCTGGTGGTGCAGTAAGGGAAAGGTGGTGTTCTGGAGAGTGTTGTGTGTATTAAATTCCTTTCTTCTTTCAGGCATTTATATCCCTGAGGATGATGTGAGTGCTCCGGAGAGATTTCGTGGCATTGGTGTGCGCATTGAGGATGATGTTGTGATAACAGAGGATGCACCTCTTGTCTTGTCTGCTGACTGTCCCAAGGATATCTACCACATTGAGCAGATCTGTGGCCGCAGCTCATGATGCCCCTTCTCTGCCTCTTTCATCCTCCTTAGGAGATGCAGCCCTGCAGGGATGCAGATCCCTTAGCTGGCTACAGTTGTCAAGTGATGGAAGGCATGGACAGTTGATGGCTGTTTCCAAGACTGAGACTGAGCAGACTGGGAATGCAAAAGCCTTGGGTACTAAGGGATGGAAAAACAAAGCAGGCTTTTCTGTGTGCAGTTTTCTTCTGATTTGTGCTGATGTTGAACTGTTGTATGATGTGGGAGTGGATTCATCCCTCTGCTGTGTGGATCCATGTGTTCCAGGGCCCTTGGGCGGTTGAATTTTGTCAGTGCCACCAGATGCATAGGTACAACAGCTGAGACCAAGGCCCCCTTTCCCCCCCCCCTTAGCAGCAGTTTCACAACAGTCAGATTATTTTAAAAATGAGGCTTTTATAAATGCTGGTGCTGGATAAGAAAGTGTCAGCTTGAATTTTATAGAACCATGGAAGGAGAGAGTCTGGTAATCAGGAAAGGGGGTTTGGTGGAGAGGTAACTGTATCTGAAGCCAGTGGAGAATTCTTTTAGTATTTTAAGGATAAGGATGTGTTTAGGCCTTGTTCAGGCATATGCAAAATAGGCCTGCAGCAGGGAAAAACACCTTGTCTTTCAGCTTACTGGAGCATTTGGTAATTTCAAAAAGTACAAATAGAGCTCAGAAGGTTAGACATACCTATTCTTGCTGTCTTCCACATTCCCTTCCTTTTGTCCCAAAGGTCCATTCCTTTTTCCTGCTCTGAGTCCCTCTCTACCTTAGGAAGCAGGGCCATGTCAGTTATGCTGGACTCTACTGGTGAGCTGTTGGTTGTCACCCAGATGTGAAGTGTCCAGTTCTGGGACAGTCACAGCACCTTTCTGGCTTAATGCTTGCTGCGTGCTGTAAGTGCCAGCAACTGGCTTTAAAGAGTCTGCTCTATGAAGAATGTCAAGTCTTTACATGGCTTTTATATGGAATTAATTGGAATTCATTCTTCTTTTCTGAACTCTGACGGCATGATAAGAGCTGACTTTTGAGTTTTCTCCAAAGTTCTCTGATAATATTTTTGAAGCAGCTGCAAGTGTTACTGGGGCTGGGCTGGATGAAGAGTAAAGAGAAGAATTTTCTACCCTGAACATCAGCCTACCACCCAGGCTGTTGTATGCCATAGTAAATACACCTGCTAGAGGCAAGCACAGCATCTGTGAATTTACTGAAAATATTTAGACAATCAGTTATTTAACATGTCTGAAAAATGCCTCTCATCAGAGCATCTCCTGTTATTTACCCTTGCTGTTGCATTGCCTTACTTCCATTGTTATGGTAGCTTTCAGTGCTCTTCATCTGTTACTCTAAATTTTCTCTCTTATCTTCCTGGATTGTCTATTTCCACTATGTCACTGCTTCCTAATCCATTTTACTTTCTTGTCAACGTCACTGCCTCTTCCTCAGTTTGGCCTAATTCCCCACAATGAATGTAGCCAGAACATGTGAGGAAGGTGGTCAGGGTTCTCAAGTTTGACCTCTGGCTCTGTTGCTGTGTAATCTCTAACAAAATCTGCACTTTTTTTTCCCTTTTTCCCCCTATTTTTGTTTTTTTTCTGTGTTTTACTTAGCAAAGGCTGAATGGGCAGTCTTGCATGTCTCACTGCATTCAGTGTGAGCTGGGTGCATGCACTGGGGTTTGAATTTTGGCACCTGAAAGGCAGCCAAGGCATGCCATAATTCTATTTTCTAAACATGACAAAAAAATGCTTTTACAGGGTATCAAGTTTCACCTATTTAAGGCAATCTGCTAATCTCTGATGGCAGTGCTTGTTAAATACTCCTGTGTTGCAGTGATAGCTAAAGCCCAAAATGTTTAGAAGGGAGGCTTCCTAAGTATGAACACAGACCTGATGAATACTTTTGACTTATCTGTTGTTCTGATCTGTAATACATTTGTTCCAATTACACCTGTTAGAGCCATATCACCTGGGCCAAATCTTGGGGATTTTGGAACTATGTAAGCAGTTTAAAACAAAATTAATCTGAGAGATACATGTATAGGCTGATCTGCACATCTGACCACGTATCTAACAGAGTTAATAATGGTCCTTACTGTAAATAAGCCTTTAAAATGCATATATACAGATTATTTTTAAAATAAAACAATTTGTAGAAAGTCATTTCCCAGGCCATCAGTTTGCATGTTGTTGAATAGATATATGCATCTCCAAAAACAGCATTATTTTTCAGGGAGATTTACAAATTGTGTGTGACCTGTCTTGGACTTGAAATAACATTGTCAAATGTAGGCACAGGCTAATTCCTACTTCTCTCAGGAAAATCCTGCAACTTTGTAAACACCAATAGATTTTAGGAATGCTGTGGATGAATGTTTCTGTTAGTAAAGAAGTGTTTGCGACTCTGCTGAGTGGAAAGTAATGGATCTGCAGTGGTTGCTGACTGTGTCAGATTTAGGCCATGCATATTCTGTAATTCTTCCACTGTGTTCAGCAATTTTTCCTGCATAAACTGCTGCTGGTTTGAATCTCTTGTTCCATGTAAAGGGTGCATTTTGCAGAAGGTATTAAATTTGCATCCTATGAACCTAAATTTTTGAAGGTTTTTTCTCACTTGTTGCAGAGAAAAATAATCTGTGACCTACACACATGCTGCGGTGTCCCTTGCAAACAATCAAATCCTTGAACATTTTACACAACCTTCATCAAGAAAACCCAAAGAGCTTGGTTCTCTTGCTGCTGGAGCGGCACATACCTGTGGTGTATCACCTCTGGCACTGATCCCATCCTGCCAGACTGTCTGCTTCTGCCACAGAAGAGATTCCTCACTCCAACCACTTGGGTGCAGGAGCAGCTCTCGGTGGCACAAGTCGACAGCTGCTTGATGAGGGCGCTAGTGGGATCACGGGAGTGAAAGAGAAATTGAGGTGTGCACAGGTCTGAAGGACATTAGAGTATGAGAGAAAATGAGAGCCAGCCATCCCTATGGAGAAAGCTGCTTTGCTCCCAGAGGAACCCTGAGAGGCTTTTGGCTTTCCCACTTCACCTTCTACCAGGGGACTTCTTTGCCTTGCAGAGAACTAGTAAAGTCCTGCTGTTAAATACAGTCTGAGCGGAAGTACCGATTTGCAGATTTGCTTCTGTCATCGAAGTGGAACAAAATTTGACATTTAACACAATTTGGCATTCTACCTCTGTGTGGAAAAGTACAGTATGTCTTTCCTAAAATTGCATTCGTTATTTTGCGAAGGAACATGATGTAGGAAGTAGCAAACTGAGGTAGCACAGTAAAGAGAGTGGAGACTGAGAGTTTTGGGACTGTACAATGCACTAAGACAAAAATCAGGAGAAGGTTGTGATTTAGAGCTGCAGGGATCTGTGCCAGGGGGATGGGAGAGCAAGGAGAGAACAACGGGACATAAACTGGCTATTCAGTATGTTGTCAGAATGGTGCAATAGCTCCAGAAAACTGGTTATGCTGTTTCATGACCTTGATTGATTTGTCCTACTCAGTAGGGAGGAACAAAAGAGTCAGATTGTATTGATGAACTTGGTCTTAACAGTTAGTTTAATTATTTCTTTTAAAAATCAATAGAATTATCGTATGAGAAAGTTTTATGCAGTTTCAGGTTATTGATTATGTGTCATATTTCAAATAATGTGAAGGGAAAAAGGTATGTTTCTAGGCAAAATCTTCCATAATGATGGAGGGAGCAAGGCTGAGGTTACATGCTCTTATGCTATCCAAATTACTGCTGTGGAAATTGAGTAATTACTCCCAGGAGCATTACCATAAGGTGAAAAGAGTTAGGGTTAAACTTAGAAAAAAAATCTCTATGAGATAAATGACAAAAACGTTTTAATTGTGATATTTAATACTTTACGTAATTGGATAGCAAAACTCTGCACTGACATAAATTGATGGTTTTAAATTTCTCTTAAACTGAGTTGTTCAGAAGCCTGTATAGGCATCTCTTTATTAGTATGCAGCTCTAAAGTACATTTAAGTTTATAATTCTGACATCATTACAGCACATCTGTTAAATATGCTCCCTACATGTGTGCACAGCCTCCACTTGATTAAAAATCATCCTTTGGACACTGTCACAATGCTGGCTCTAGGAGTGGGTCTATAAAATTCACTGTATTTAAGAGATATTACAATAAATTACATTTTAAAGCAGTATTTATAATTGAAATGGACAGATAGGCACCATGGGCTCAATGACACTCAATTTCAGCTCCTTTCTCCTTCTCAGCTCCTTTTTTCTCCTCAGTTTGTCTTGCTGCGTTAACTGCCTGGCAGCTCTGAGCTTTCTTCCCTAGCAGCAGTGGAGCAATAAACCCCTGTCTTCCTGGGACAGCTTATGCCTCAGCCTACCTGGTTGTTTCTCTGAAGCACCACCCAATATTTGGCTAACCAAAACCAGGCTTTTCAGAAGACTGGCAGAAAGGAACAAGGAAGAATTTCCAGCTCCTTCATGTGTGTGTTACCTTCACTTGCTGACTCATACCACGTATGCCTTTTTAACAACCATGACAGAGTTATCCATTAACAATGGAAAAGGAAGAAAAATCCTGTCTGGGTAAGTCTGACAATGAGATTTTTGAACAAAGAAAAAGTTAACAAGCAAACTGGTTCTAGACCCAGAAATGAGAATGTCTACTATAGGCTTCAATATATTTCTTCCACAGGGATGCTGGGGAAAGTTAGCACTGCAGGAGCAATGTGCAGTCTTTGTTTGGGAGCTTTTTGCACATGCTGTTCTCAGACATGCTGTGGAGGGGGCAGAACTGACAGTGGTTAAAGCTCTGTATTGGATTTTTTCCTATCAAGACCATAAAGAGCCTGTGGCTTTTTAAAGGAATCTGAGTTTTTCATAATTCAGGCAGAAATATCATGGCAGCACAGGCTAAGAACTCTAAGCCTGTGGTTCAACTAGGAGTTGTTGGCATTCCAGTGAAAACTTCTAGAAATGCAGTTCTTTCCAGGGAAATAGCTCACTGCAATTTTTTTTTTTTGTGAGTAAACTGGTCCAATATGAACAATATTTTGTAGGAGAGAGAGAGGCTCAGCTTCTTTTTATTCCCAGCAGAGCAAGGCTTCTGCCTCTGTGTGCCTTTAGGATATTAATGCAAAATAGGGTTGGCGACTGATCCAAGTTCAGATTACATGATCTGACTCTTGTACCAGGAAATAGTTAGCAGAAGTCAAGTAAATTCTTACCATGTAAATATTTCACTCAGGTAGTGCTTTAAGTTTGGGGATAATATACTTTGCTCTTTCAGTCTAATGTGCACAGAGAGTGTAACATACAACATCTGTTTTGCCAACGGGAGCTATAGCCAGCGCCTCTGTAATTAATAGTATTACATCTCTGTCACAAGCACCCAGCAAATTATTAGAGTCATTCAGAGAAAGCACAGCTGCTAATGGCACAGCAAGGGGTTGGGTTTGAGCTTTCTCTACAGGCCTTGTTCCAGTCTACAAAACCTGGTGTTCCTGGTACTACCTATGAGCACTCTTCCTCACTACCTCTTAGCAGAATGACCATTTCTTTTGGGTGGCCTCTGTGAAGTTTGTGGTGGCATTTCTGTTGCTGTTGTCCTAATGTGCTACTAGGATCTGCTTAAAAATTTTTAACATTGTTTCTTGGATAGATGAGGTTTGATATGGCATCAGGAGAGTTCTGCTGTGGAGCTAGGTCTGGCTGGCTCCTCGCAAGCTGTGCCCTTGGTCCATCAGCCCAGTTGCTCATCTCCTTGTCCTCAGCAGGACAGAGAGGCATGGCCCTACTGACAGCTCAGGAATGTCCTCACATCCCCATGCAGCTGCTCCTGTCACAGAGGGTTTAATCTCCAAATGTCCTTCTAACTCTTCCCCCTCTAGATTTGCACAGGTACCAGTCTGGAGCCAAAAGCTGTAGCCTCTGGTGTGCTTGTGGCACTGACCAATTGTCAGACTCCATATGGTGCCACTGACACGCCTGTGATGCATTGCAGTATCTGGTATGTATATTGCTTTCTAATTTATGCTTTATCCTCTTATTTTTTTCCAGAAGATGAGCCATTTAACAGCTACATGAGTGTTACTGTGGTGACTGTAACCAGGCAAAAGCGTGCAGTTTGTACTGAGATAGTTCTACATTTGTGGACTTGGAGATGATTAAGAAATTTTTAAGGGCTTGTTGTATTTTTTTGGTCTTCCCTGCAGAACAGAGAGAGGTTTCTCATGAACTTTCAGTTACACACCATGAAGTAGAGAGGTATCATTCATCTTCAAATGATCAAGTGTATTAATATCTATACACAAACATCACATGTTAGGTAAACAAATGTTGTGACTTCTAGCTAGCTAGAGATTTAAAGGATGTTTTCTCAAACCATAATTAAGATTGTTTAGATATTTGACTCTTCATTTCTTTGTGCTTTGTTTGGATTTCTTGTTACATTTAATTCTACCCTAGAAGTTCCAAGGTTTATAATTCTTGGGGTTTGAATAAATGCATTATCTCTCTAATGTATTTTACTGTAAGTCACTGCCATATAGCCTTACCTTTGCTTCCATCTTCAGGGGTTTTTTTTCACTTTTATAATATAATTTCCCTGCAGTATGAGGCTTTTTCAGGAGACGGCATTCTGTGATTCTCACCTGAGGAGTGCCTTGGCAAAGAAAGGTGAGAATGAGCTATCTGAAAGATGTGATTATTACTCTTCAAGCTTAAAACTGTAAACTGTGTAAGTTTTGAACCCAGATGTATCAATGTTCTAACTTAGGTTTTTAGGATATAAAATTGAACAAGTATAGCAATTAATGGAAATTAGGATTGTAGTACAAACTTAAACTCCAAATAAACTGATAACTGTAAATTAATCTCAGCAGTTAGACATAAAAGCTATTTTCCTCTAGTGTGCAACTCTTTGAAATTTTACTAAACTTTAATAATAAATTAGGAGACTGATAAACTGTTTCTCTAAGCTCATTTGAGACAAGAATTGCACCAAATGCCACATTTCAGAAGGACTTAATTTTTAAATTATTCATAAGCTAATAGAGGACTGAGTTGAAATCCTCCACAATATTGCCTATATTCTGTTAATAGTCACTGAATGAAAAGGTAGGAGGGAGATTTTTGATCAAGTAGTTTGAGTACTTTTCTATTACAGCCATTGCATTTCACCTCCCCAGTTTAGTGCTGAACCTGGTAGTTCGTGTGACAGCAACAGATCCCTCAGTAAGGCATCAAGCCTTGATCAGAAGGATTGTGGAGGGAGAAGGATAAGGTGGAGAATGGCTTCTTTCAGTCATCTGCTCCAGCTGTTAACCACCCCATCATCAAAAATCTATGCACTTTTTTTCCACCCCCTATAATGTCCGAATAGGCATTATAAGGGAGGATAAGGAGCAGCAGCTTTATATGTTTAATGAACCTACTCTGGGTTCAGTGTAGCCTTGACAGTGGAACTGTGACTGTACTTCTGTGAAAATGTCTACAAATGTGAAATTCATTCACATTTCTGAGTCCACAGAGCTGCACAACAGGGCCATTCACAGTTTAGCAAGAAGGACAAAGAATCAGAGAGGAAAGAAAGAAAATGAGCAGTGAAGAGACATATGTGTTGCATGACTCTCCTCTGGTAGAAAAGATCTCAGATGTACAAACACAAAAAAGAACATCAAGTGTTCTGGTAAATAGCGCTGTCTCCTTTTTATTCTTTTTTCCCCTTATGTACTTAACATAATCTTGGTGTGTTAAAAAAATTAAGTGTAATGGTACAAAAGGGGCTGCAAAATGACTCCTCTGGACCTGGATTCATACTACACTGGGACCTGTCCTGCCTGCCCCTCTTTTTGCCATCATGTTTGTTTGCTTAAAATAAGCAACTGTACAGGACATAAGCATTGTCCAGACATTATCTAAGTATTCCCTTTATTCCCTGAATCATCTGGCTTTGATTGCAGACTACTCATGCCAACACAAAGTGAAAGAAAACTCCAAACCTGAAGAGTAAATACAAAGGAGAGAACCAAGTAATCCTGTGAGTCGATGTTGCCTTTTGGGTGACATTCTGCATTCAGGATCTGGTGTTTCACGAAAGGCCCATCCTTGTGTGTGTTCTGTTACTTTTGATCACTTTAACCACCTCAATAGCAAAGGTCTTTCCTTAAAATCCTCATTGTTTGTTGCTCTTGTTTTACATTTGAAATCTAACAGGCACAATACAAACATTGTGTACCTCCAACTTTTTCCCATGCCACTTGATATACTTGCATTAATCTGGCTACAGTAGATTTAACAGATAAGAAATGTACCATGGCAGATGTTTTCATCCTGTCACCTGGTATTTTCAGAACATTTCCATTGGAAAGCTTGCTCTAGATTGTATGCTGGAAGACATGAATGCCACTGAGTGTAGTTAAAAGGAGGGATGACCTTTTACAGGACCAATGACCTGGATTTGCCCTGGAAAAATTTTTGGGGAAGGTGTAATGTGGACATCTTGTCCCAACCTCAAACACTGAGCATGAGGATGTCTCTGTGAAACATTATTCCACACCTGGAGGAGAAGGGTTGTGGGCCTATGTACACGCACCATGTGCTTTTCTGCACACTTCCCTTTTCAATTCAAACAGGGGAAAGCAGATACACCCTTACATTCCTTTCTTCAGTAATTAATTCAAGAGAAGTGCCTAAATCACGCAGCAATTGCAAACTGAGCGCTCAGTGATGGATAATCTCTATTGCTTGTTTGGAATTCATTATTTCCTCTATCTTCTCAAGCCAGTCGTGTCATTATTTTGCTCTCTTTTCAAGCTCTTCCATTCAGTCTCTTGTAACCTGCTTGCACACAAATCATTATTTCATTTTATCTGGAGGTGGCTGGACTGATGATAATATTTAATCCATTTCAGGAAGTTTTAGAGGTCACCAGCATCAAGGAATAACAATTTCCCTTAGCTTCTTTATTAAGTGTGTTATTTTTTCAATGAAGTATTATTTTACCACAAAATATAAGCATTCTTGAAATTTATACTTGTTATAGACCTCATATTCTCTTCACCAACTTTGAAATAATTACTTAAACCAGAAGATTAAAAACATTTATTATTATAAAAATCTGGGCAAGGAACAAGTTTAGTCTTTATTTCTAGCCCTTTTTATGCAATAAAAACATTTTTTATAAAGAGTAACATTTTAGGCAGAAGGTAACTGATTAGCAAAAGTTAACAATATGAATTGTAATTAATTTTGTAGCTGTTTAATATATAACAGTTTTAAAGCATCCTTTTCACTGCTCCCAGGTGTAAAATCTCCCAAATAAAGAGTTGAGACTAGACTAGTCTTGAACTGGTATGTTCCAGTCTCTGACTGGAAGTGTGATTTCTGTACAGGCTGCTATTATGTATCATACCCTCAGCTGGTCTTCATAAAAAGGCCAGCTGAAGTATTGCTGAGCCTGTGGAAATAGGAACAAGTGTTTTCAGTGTTATCCCAGCAATGTCTTAGTTGTTAGTAAAGGACTTTTGCTCCCATGAATTCCAGTCTTGACGAAGTGACTGATGTTCTCTTGTCATACTCCAATGAGTATTTGAAACATTAAGAACTAATGATGCATTCAAATAATGGAAAAAATTCCTTCCAGCTGATCTGGCCACCCCTTTACTGGAAGGATCACTCTCCATGTGAGAGTGGCTGTAACTGTGCTGGTCGGGTGTGCTGGGGCGACAGGCTCCCTGTGAGCTTTTGCATGTGGGGCAGAAGGAAATGTCCATTCTGTGAGAATGCAAGGGCTGTCTTGCACGTCTCTATGAATGTGCTAGTGATAATGGCAGAAGCCACAATTCGCTTTTTAATTAAAATGCTCCATGTTACAATAAATGTTTTCTTCATTTATTCTGCGATTTTAATTAAAATAAACTAGTGCAATGGGTTTAGCCTAAAGCATGCAGTGTTCATGGAGAAACACTTCATCCCTTTGTTATATGGGCAGTTTGTATCTCCTTGGGAAAAAAAGGAATATTTGACAGCTTTCCATCTGTTTTTTATGCCTCACAGTAAATTAAAAAATAGTAATAGCAAAGAAATAATAACAAAAAATGGTTACCTTTTTTATATACTCTTTCCCTGACCATTCAGAAGTTGAAATGTTCCCAGTGTAAATTCAAAGGCAGCACACAGATATGTACTCTGCCTTGCACACCTACTCTTTTCCATGTAATATGAATAAAGCATGCAAAATACTGCCACAATAATCTGTTAAAAAATAACATTGTTCACAGCCATTCTATAGAAGTCCTTCAAATGTGTGAGCAGTCCACTGCATAGCCAAGTGTTTAGAGGATGGAATGACATTTGTACTACTCATGTTCAGGTTTCCTGAATTTAAATTCAGTTTTTATCAAGTGGGACAGAGGACTCACTTCCATCTCAGAGAAGCATATCTTTGAAAATTACATGCATACCTTGGTGGCATATGCCTGTGAATCATGAAGAGAGAAAAAAATTTTTGCAAATTTGTATGCATGTATTATTTATTGTTCTGGAAATAATTTGATGTTTTTTTAATATACTTTTGAATTTGCAGAGGGATGGTTTCTACAGATTTCCCTGGTGTAAGTTACATTAGCATTTTATAGGCTGCTCATGTAAACTCTTGAGCTTTCATGGCTCTCATTATTAGTTTTCAATATAGCACAGTTCATACTGGTTCTTTCTGCTGTCTAATTTCGGTTGGGTTTTTTATGTGGCTCCTCAGCTGCAAGGAACATGGCCTACACTTGTTTGAAACTTGTCTTGTCTGTGTAAACCTGCTATTGGTGTCCTTTTATTTTTCCTTGTATATTGTAACACTCTAAGAACTTAAGTTTCTTGTATTTGTCATGAGGGTCAATTATTCTAGATAGCAAACCCAGATCTCATATTACAGATTGAAACCCAGAATTTTTAGATGACAAATGGAAGTCTCTTCTACTTTTGTACCATTATTTTGGTTGTTCCACAGATATAGAAATCCACAGTTGTATTGGCTAAGTAAATTATTTTAGTAAATAGTGCTCCTTATTCAAAGAACACGTGCAAATAATTTCCTGCCAAATATTAGTTATTGACTTCTAAATTAATGTGCTTTTTGAAGTGATCCCAGTATCACTGTTCTCATGGGCATCAGAAATTGTTTACAGCAACCTGGTTTCTCACCTTTCTATAAGAAAAAGGCAATTTCTACATAGGACGAAGAAAAATGTAATTTAAATAAAAGTGTGTTTTATTTTGGGTATTAATGTCTATAACAGCAGCTCTCCTGAACAGAGAGAGAACATTTTCTATTTAAAAAGACCTTCTTAATAGTTATTCTTGTTACATTTCTATGGACAATTCAGATAGTTTTTTATAAGTCTTTATAAGATACCGAGAGGAGCAAAGCTTATGATTTCACAAGTCTTACGAGGAAAGGATGTTCTCTCTTGTGCATTAATGTGTTTTCATCAGAATTCCTGGGAATCTGTCCAGCTATACATAGTAAATATTTCACATACCAATAAAGTGATTCCTCAGCAGTTCAACCACTCAGCACAAATGAGGCTTAATTTATGATGGATATATGCACCTGTTAAACAGTGAAATAGGCTCCTCTCATAAGTGATTCTTTCATGGTGTTATTTCTCTAATTTTTTTAAAGATCATATCTATCTAGATTCACTCCAAGACACTTTTAATGATAATGATTTCAAAAACATTTTGAAATTTCATATTGAAGAAGGAATAGATGTGATTTTGAGCTAAAGTGTATATATGAAGGGTTTAAATCAACACCATTAAAGGCAGGCATAAAAAATGCCTATTACTGAATTAGGCACTTGTTTTGTATATCTAATGATAAAATCAATATGAGGCTACATCAGGGGAGAGATCCATCAGCCTCCATCTTGCTAGCATTCAATCAAGAGATTGAATTTGCAAACTTCAAGAGGGAGAAATGTTTCTCCATTTTTTGACAATCCATATTACACTAATTCAGACAGCTTTTACACAGAGCTGCACCAGTTTACTCAAGCATTGCTTTCAATATCATTTCATTAAATCAATGCAAAAGGTTGTGTTGACCTTTTAAGTATATATTTAAATCTGATCAGTGGAGCTTAAATCGATTGGGAACTGATTTTAGACAACTCTTAAGGCAAATAAGTGTGTCCACATGGGGTTCCTCAGCTGTTCAACGAATTGATGTGAAATCTAATTTAAATTAAGCCACTGCAAACAAACCACTGTTGTGTTGTAGATGAGTCCCAAATGTGCCCTCCAAGTTCTTCGAGAATTTTCTTTCTAACTTGAACAGAGAACCTGAGGGAGATACAGCTAATGCAGTAAAAGCTGATCGTCCCTGTCAGGAAAGCTGTAAAAAGCTTCCAAACAAACGTCCAGGGTTCAGCCAAAAGCTGCGTTTGTAAACCTGCTCCCTGTTGTTTTTTACTCTTTTCTCTTGGCAGCTGTAACTGTAGTGAACAAGGCAGAAATGCCACCACTCACCAGATTCTGGCAGGAGGAAGCCTCCTCCATATCTCACAGGTTTAAAAGATCCAAAGTGAGTTTAAAGGAAATCCCCTCTAGATCACGTTTGCTAGGGACTGGGATACCCAAGGTTTTCAACCTTCAGTTTGCCTTTGTAGGAGCTTTGGTGTTTTCATAGTGTAGATAATTCCACTCTGCTAAAACATGACTGCAGATCTTTGCAGGACTGCAGAGAAGCCCCTTGATCTTCACAGCCCTTAAGTCTACAGGGGTATTTCAAAGATTTTGCTCTCAGAGCAAAGAAATGGTAGATGCAAAATGAACTTCACTCCATATTGACTGGTAATGCAAATCAGATGGAATAAAATGGGTATTTGTAGAAGGGAAAGATTACCCGATAATTTCTACCTTCCAACAAACCTGTAACCTGGGTTTTAATGCCTGAGTTTAAAAACACCAACAATCACAGAATCATGCCATAAAATAGGCTGTGAGAGAAAGCAGGGATGAAAGCAGTAAATAGGAGGAAACACTACAGTAAATTGAGGGTAAACTGGTTTAGTACAAGCAACTACCTGAATTATTAATCCAATATCATGGGAATGCAAGTTGCACTCCTGAAGTTCTGGCAGCTATTGGTCCCTCAACCTCTCCCACCACTCTTATCCAGATAAATTATCATCTGCTCCATTTGCCCCTGTCCTAGAACTGAGAAAAGTAAGTTAACCGCTTTCCTTATATTCTCCAAAATGTTTTAATTGTTTGACAGTTTTGCTGTTTGAAAGAAGAGTTTTAAGGTCTCTTCTTCAGTTTCACACCCCTTTTTAAGGTTGCTGTTTGATAGGCATTTTGGAGCTCTCTTTGCCAGTCCAAACTCCAGCAGGAGAGAAGTAAATGCAAAGACAGGTTCTTGTATGAACAAAGGGAGGTAAGAGAATGGACCTTTGTTTTGTCTCGTCCAGAGATTCAAAAGGGCTGGTAGTGACTGCTAATGGTTTGAGTGTGTGTGGTACTGGTAGATTTCTGGCCTCTTTCCAGCTTTCCTGCTTCCTCAAAATTACTTACAATATTCCCATTCAAACTTGTGCAATTGATTATCTTGAATGGTTGAAGATACGCAAAAGGTTACAGGATGTGAGTGAACTTGAACATAAGGATCTTCCATGATAAACTCATGAGTATTTTTATATATTCAGGTAAAGGAATTAATTCCATGATATTAAGTGGAATAAACTCAGAACTTTCTATGTGTCTTGCTGAAACCTCCCCAAAACTGTTGCATCTTGTTCTATTCTTTTATTTTTTAAAGTCTTATTGACTGCGAGTGAGTGGGAGTGTGTTCCTAATGCTGGATATGGCTCTTTCCTCTTTCTCCTAGCACAGGTCAGTGAATCCGTAAACTGGGTTGAGAAATAAAATTTATGAATGTGGTGAGCAGAAGAGGAAAGGAAAAACCACAAAACTCCCACCATGACTGGAGGGGAGAAAAGGGACTATGACACTTTGCAGTGATAAATTACCAAAAGCAAAAACTACGAAAAGTAAAAATTACCAAAGCAGTAGGCTCTGCACTTACACTTGCTTCTCTGCTTGCTCCTATTTTCTGCATTTCCTGTGGCTGTCAGAATTGGGGACCTCCTGTGTTCTGATCAGTGAAAGCTTGCTGCCTCAAATGGCCCTTCTTTCAACTGATGTTCTGGAGATCCAGTTGTGCTGAGTTTGGAAATTAAAGGGAACTGTGTTTAACACAGCAAGATATATTCAAGGTATGTCTTTAGGCATTCATAACACAGAGTGATTAAAAGCCTGAAATACTTTCAATCCTGCCTTCTGAGGACTATTTGAGTTAGGTACCACAACTTTTTATTTCTTCTGGTATGGGAGGCAGAGGATTGATGGCTCCCTCACTCTTGGCTTCCTTTGTAATATCCATATAGTTTTTGTACTAGAAATTGCCATGTCTGTGGGCCACCTATTTTTTCCCATTCCTTTGTGTCTTTCTAAGAAGAAATTATACAAAATTAGTCAATTTTTTCCCTGAAATCACATCTGAACTCACTTCAACATCCCCCCTGCCTAAAACCAAACAAAACCAATAGTAACAACAAAACCCACCAAAAAAGTGACAGAAAAACTTGGATCTTCACAGTTTTCAATTGTCAAATGGTGCCTTTACAACTAGCAGGGACTTCAACAAGATGCTTTTACTGACAGCAGCATCTTTCCTATTGTGACAAAGAAGGATGGCAAAGGCTAATGAATTGTGTCTTACTGAGCAGGGCCTGCAGTTAGGAACTTGATTCCATTAAGAGATCTTTGGACGAATTTTGGGATACTATATTTCTTGGGAAAAGAACAAAGAATTAATTAGGAAGACAAATGCAAAGCTACAGCTCAATGGTTGTCACCTTCTTTTCAAAAATCATCATTTGACTCAGTGGAGATAGCTTCCAGACCTCTCTCTTTTTAAATTTTTTTTTGTCTGATTTTAGTGCTTGTTCCCTCTGTATGACTCTCTCTGCATGTTCAAACTGTCAGGGAAAAGCTGTAGATAAGAGTATCTGTAAACAGTGTTTTAGTGTCTCCCACACAGCAGTCTGGAACTGCCTCCCCTTGTGTTTCTGAAGGTTCATGGATTTCCCAAATCAGTAGGAGTTTATTGATTTATATGCAGGCAAGCTTGTGTTACTACTTTGGTTACTCTTGTGCCTTTTCCTGGCTACTGCTAATTAGCCTGGCAGATCTTCCAGTGTTGCTTACATTCAGTAGTAAATGAATATAACTTGTATTGAGTTATCATAACGTTCTCTCTCTCTCTTTTTTTTTTTTGTATGCTCCTTAAAAGGATAAAAGCCACTTTGAAAACTCTTATCTGAGAAATGAAAGAGATCCAGACTGACCTGATACTCAGATGGTGCAGTCCCCACCCTCACTTGAACTATCCCATAGCCTCTTGTCACCTCATGCAGTTCTTCTGGAATATTCAGGTTAACAACCATCACTCCCTTGCTACTGCTTTCCTGTTAGTTACCCTCTGAAAGGCTTGTCCTCTCTCTCAATTATAATCCTAGCATGTCTCTGAAATCTCATTGGATCCCAGCTCTGGATAAAGATTCTTTCTCTCTTCCAAGCTCTCACTCTTTCCTATGTACACAGATGCTTTTTTTCTCACTTGCTGTAGGCAGTCTCACCCTCCTGCTTCTTCCGCCGTGTGAGTAACAGAGGTGCCCAGGCTCAGCTGACCATGAGGCGGCGACTCTTGAGCTCACGTGCTGCCTCCCCAGGCTGCAGGCGGCGTGGGGAGTCCTGGCTTCCCCGGGGCCCTGCATGCAGGCTGGGAGCCTGGCTGGCTGTGGAACGTTTCCTTTCCTCTGAGCAGAAGCCGGGATGCTGCTTTCTCTCGGGAGGTGGCAGCACAGCCAGATGCGATCAGCGTATGCAGTTTGACGCCCAGAACTGCAAAGGGGTGGCAGGGAGGTGGGGTTGGTGTTGGATTCCTTCCGAGATAGAGCTCCTTAGCTGGGAGCAAGGATTAAGATGGGGAGCACAGGGGTGCTTATGCATAGCAGGGATCGCTTCAAGCCCTTTCTTGAAGCGGAATGGAATCAGCCCAGCATCCTCACGGTAACATACTGGGATCCCTCTGTCCTGACCGTGTTCCTCTGCATCAGCTGCAGCTGATTGTTAGGCATGGTGTGGGGCCCGAGATGCCCACTGTGAGGACAGTGTCATTTGCTGAGGCTGCAGGCACAGCCCCAATTGCTTGTTTATTCATGTGTGGGAAAAGGCTCTGCAGGAGTTTGGGCAGAGTCAGTACCTATCGTGGATTTTGCAAGCATCCACTTTCCTGCAGGCTGCCACAATGGTTGCATGTTATTTTAGCTACCTAGCAGTTTAGGGTAAAATGCCAAGAGAAAGAAAGAGCAACGATCAGTCACCGTCCCATTAAATGCTACAACCTGCTCCTCTCTCAAAACCTCGTCTGTTCTTTTTAGCCAGTTTGGAGGCTCCCATTCTCTCCTGAGACTTTAAAAATGAATTATAAAGACAATGGTACTATATGGGGTTTAATGTGACCATCACCTGGAAAACATACACAGAAGCACAGTCTGGTCCAAAAATCTATGGGATATATTGCTTAATCTACCCCTTTGGCTTGGTTCCCTGAATTCAATTTCACTGGATCAACTGGAGGTGCTACAGAGCCTTGTACAGAGCTTTATTGGGAGGTTGTTTGCCTACTTCTTGAACTTTGAGAAAGTTTTGTGGCAACACAGAATAACTGTAGATTCAGTTTTGCCCCAACAGTAATTTGTGAATGCTGTCTGTGGGCTTGTGCATCCAAAAGTAAAGGGTGCTAGAAATCCCAGCTTAGGCAACTCAATTTTACTAGCATCAGCAACTGGAGGGCAGCCAGCCAGTCAGCCCTACAGTTCTTTAAAAAGTAATAGAAAGTGCACCTAATTTTTGCTCCTTGGATGGCAACGACTGACTGGCAACTAGTCCCATATACTAGGTAATTCCTGCTTGATGTTGCTTAGGCACCATTGAAACCACACCTTAAGCAGGTAGCACTGAGAGGGTGAAGCACAGAAAGGCAAGAGAAAACTTGAGGTTTATAAACACTTAGAAAAGGGCCACCTCCCTTTTCTTCCCCCTCTTTGTTCCTAGCAGTTTTGGAAGGCCCATTCTTACTCTCATGACATTCTCCCTCTGAAGAGTGTTTGAAAGTGCTGCAACTCTCTTCCAGAACAGTTTTTTTCCTAAGTGACTCAAGCACCCCAGAAAGATCCTGTCACACTGGAGGACTAGACATGATAACTGCTCATCTTCTCTGGGGCTGGGAAGCAGAATGCAAACAGTTCAGGCACTGAGGACTAAGCAAATCCACCTTTCCCGTCTGCATTTTCCTTCTAACTCAGCTCTGGAGGATCCTCCCACTGCCATGTGGATCCCTCTGCCCTGCAGGGACAAGTTGTGTCAGTATGGCCACCACCTTCTGCCCAGTCCCTGTGCAGGTGCAGAGCCAGGGCTGCAAGAAGCCATCCCTCCAGGAGCAGTTCCACAGCAATCCAGTCATGCATTCAAAGAGTGCATGTATGGAAGAGGGAAGCATTTGAGGGATAAATCCCACATAGGATAATGTTGGTGACTGCAGAAAAATAAACAACAAACCACTAACAGAATGAATATAAAGGAGAAGGGCAGTGACCAAAATCCAAGACATTGGTTTCGAAAGGTTGGTGGTACATTGCCTTTAGGAACAGTCTTTGACAACTGGGAGAGAGTTTGTCTTGTTTTAATTAATTGGAACGAACCATATTCACAGCAGTTGTCACATGTCACCTAGTCCGTCTGTCTCCCCGCCTTTTCAATTTGGCAGCCTTCTCTTTTTCCCCTGCACGTCCCAGAGATTTGAAAAATGACCCATTCTTCAAAGCATCCCTGGCAATTTGGACCACAATGTTATACTTCTTTTGAGACTGATGCCTTTCAAAGCTGCAGCCTTTCTTCCTGTAGCAGCTCCTGACAACTCTCTATAACATACAGCCTTAAGAGAGGAAAACAGGTCTGAGGAGGTACACTGTTGTCCTAGTTTGACAGGCAGGTAAAGAAGCCACTGAGAAATTAGACACGCCTCTGTGAAAAACACATGTTAAACCACGAAAACCCGGGAAGAGCCCTCTTTCATTTCTGGCCAGCAGAGAGGTACCTTGGCCTGGCCCTTGTCCAGGGCCGGGCCGGCCCGGGCCCGGGCGGCCCTGCCGCGGCCTGGGCATCCCCCCCCCGCTCCCCCTCTCCCCCCATCGGTTGCCAGGGAGCGGGGAGGGAGTTGCCGGGGGCCGGATGAAGCCAGCTCAGTTAACATCGAGGTGCTTGTTACAGCCCGGCTCAGGGCCCAGCCGAGCTCCCCCGGCCCCCACGGGACTGTGCTCCGCGGGAGTCGCCTCAAGCATCAGGCAGGGGGAGGGAGAAGGCCCCATTGCAGTGTGCCGCTGCTGAATTCAGGCCGGCTGATCCTGACACAGCCCCAGCCGCAGCTCCCGCCACAAGTTACCGGCGGGTCAGGTGAGCATTAGAAGGGCCCAGGCGACATGTTAACCCTTTCAGTGCTTCAGGCCTCCCCGGGCGAGAGAGAGATGCAAACAATGTAAAGCAACAGAGAGACTCTATTAGTCAGTTGAAGAAAGAAATTAAGTCTCAGATGAGAGGGATGAGAAGATGCCTGTTGAGGAGCTGAAATCCCCTTGTAAAGCTATGGAGAAAGACTCTTTTTCCTTATAACACATGAGATTATGGGGAGATGAAAGTGTTTCAAGGTTGATGTCGAGCAAAAGCCTCCATGTTGAAGCAACCAGATGTGAAAGTAGCTGTGATCCCATGAGAAGTTGGAACAGAGAGGGAGAGTCCTCTGCTGCCACTAGAAAAAAGGCAGATCTCTGTTCCCAGGGATGAAGACAATTTTAGAGATAGAGAATGGAGACTTTTGCCTTTGAACTGTTCATTTTTAAAATAATACCCCATAAGTCGATATGGCCCATCGACAAGCTGTGGGAAGGCTTACTGAGATGGGAAGGACTTCACGATAGCAGATTTTCCTCCGGGCAGCTGCTAGTCGTGAGAAAACCACGAGAGAACGGTGTTTTTTCCTCCCGTGGAGAAGTCTCCAGAACCTTAACAAGAGAGCCTTTTCTCCCTGAGTGAAATGTATTAAGAATATGTCAGAAGTAGTAAACTGACTGAGAGTTTGAGTTTGGTTCTTTACATTGTCAGTGTTCAAGAGAAGTGAAGTGGGGGAGGGGAAGTGGTCTGAAGAGTTTGTTTTGATTCTTATTACTTTTTCTTTTCCTTTTTAGTTACTGTCAATAAATTTTCTTTATATGCTTTTGAAGTTTGAGCCTGCTTTGTCTTTCTCCTAATCCTGTGTCACAGCGAGAAGTAAGTCCATTGGCTGAGAAGTCTCAAAATTAGTGAAAAATTCTGAATTGGCGAACTGAAACCACAACATGAAATGGTGTTTCTGCCCAGTTTCAAACCAAAACCACAACAACTGTTACTAGGAGGAAAGACATTAGAGATGGCACTAAAATCAACAGAACACAGATTATTTCAAACGAAGGAGGTAGCTTAGCCCTTTTTATGAAGTGCAGGACTATACTGTCACTAATTTCACTTTGCAAAGTGTACTGGAGATCTCTTAATGCACTTGTCGGTAAAATGTATCTGCATACACAGATCAGTAAATATGAATTAATTAAACATGCATATGCAATATCTGTTCTGTCCTGCACCCTGTTTGGTGTCTTTTTTGTTTTCCTAAGAACACTCCCACCTTTTTAGCAAGACTTAACTCAAGATCTGCATTGCTGCATTGTTTTTGCTGCCAGATAAGGAAAGATAAATCCAGACCACATGATTGCTGGCTGTATGGCTTTACCCCATTGGCAACCACCTCCCCCTGGTGACATCAGCTGAGGTGTGGAGACTACAATTTTATACTACAGTAGTCATTTAAAGTGAAAATGAATGTTAACAGCTCTCTGGTATGTGTATGCCCTAGTCTACATGTTTGATCAATGTCCTGGTTTCTTAGTGAGAAATGTCCTACTGGAGATGTTGGCATACACATTTAGGAATTAGGGTTAGAATTGATGCTTCTATTAATAAGAGATCTTGCAAATTCTGCTTTGAAAACAGTTATTTTCTTGAAGGTGAAAAGTACACTTTCTCAAGCACCCAACTCAAATTTCAAAATACTCCTTTGCAATAGTCCTGAATATGGAGCAACAAGACAGAAACCTGAATTTGTGCAGCTGCAATTTATAGCAATAGAGATGCCCAATAACCAAGCAGCATCTAGGTAAAAGGGGAAGTTCAGTGAAATGGAAGCTTTCTAGGTAGGTAATGAAAGGCGTTAAAGGGTATTTACATGGGGGAGGGCATTTTTCTTCTTCAAACTTACCTTTATTGTCTGTGCAAATTTTAGGCTCAGCCTGATGCTGCAAATATTTAGGTATGTGCATAAGTCAAGGCACAAGTGTTACATATCTTTCAAATATTAATCCCAATCCAAACATTAAAATTATTCCAACACATCCAATGACAGCATCATCTCGTTCTTACTGCAGGTCCCTAGTTTAGGTTTAAGTCTATTTGGAGACTGCCAGACACCCCACTCCAGCAAGCACTGGGTCTCAGGAAAAAGCTGTATGCACACAGCGAGACAGGTACAGTGGAGCCAGACCAGAGCAGTGCTGTTGGGCCCAAGTACTTATGAGAGGTAGAGCACAGATATTGCTTGCCTGTATCTATGCAAGAGAATGGCCTTTTAGTGCTTCTACAAACTCCTCTTTCCCACATCCATGGAATGGCCCAGTATACAAATGGATCTAGAAGGGGTGGTTCTGCAGAGAGATCGCATCTCCAGGGTCCTGGAGAGAAATGTCAAGCCCCGCATTTGTCCTGCTGGGGAGCGTATTGCCCTCAGTTTCCATAACACGGAGAATACTACCACTGACCTTCTCGGGAAGGTACTGACAGAGGAAGCTCCCAGAACCAGCTCCCGCGCCTGTCGTCTCCATCCTTGCAACAGAACGGGCAAGGCTTGGGCAGCCCTGGCAGCACCTTTAAATCCACGTTGATTTCAACTATTGTAAACTTAAATCGCACGCCGTAAGGTGCGCGTCCTGTCTCCAGCAATTCCATGCTCCTTTAAAAAAAAACAACAACTGGCCTGCGGGAGAACAAAAGGCTACAGCAGCAACACCCCCGGCCCCACCCCTCGTCCTGCATCGATTACAATAGGCGAAAACAGGTTAGAAGTTTATCGAGGGCTGAAGCCCTGCATTTGCAGAGGGCGGGGAGGCGAATCGCAACGGATCGTAGGAAAGCGCCGTGCCCAGAGCCCGA
>VWZV01013512.1:6547-53208 GCA_013397155.1 Irena cyanogastra | reverse complement strand
CCCGGCCGGAACCGAACCCGATCAGTGAACGGCACCGCGGGTGGGGCTCCAGCACCGAACCTGATCGATACATCCACAGAGAGAGGGAGAACTCGAACGCTCTGCACCCAGCAGATACTGAGAGGGATAAATCGCAATATTAAAAATTCCTTCAAACAATCCAGGAGGAGTTTATAGTGTGGGACACAATCCAGGATAAAGCCACATCCCAAGATTTCAATGTCCCTCCTTGTCTGTGCTGCTTTCATCCCTTTTGCTCAACAGCCTCCGTGGAGACGCCTCTGCTCCTCCTCCTGCACTTTGGACTGGAGGCCAGGGTACAGCATTCCCAGAGGAGCTGGGGCTGTCCCTGGAAGTGTCCCAGGCCAGCTTGGATCAGTGGAAGTGTCCCTGGGGCGGTGGAAGTGTTCCTGCCCACGGCAGGGGTGAGATGGGATGAGTTTTGAGTTTCCATCCAACCCAGACTATTCCAGAATTCTGTGACTCTCTCACGTGAGCCATCTCCTTTGTCCTTTCTAATGGGATGGATGTTGGAAGAGAGGGAATCCAAGCCCCTGTCTCCAGCTGCAATCCCCTTCTCTCCCTCTGCCTTCACACCCCTGGGGCACGGGGCCAACAGGAGTCTTTGCCTGTGCCTGGAGAGTGCAGAGCACACACTTCCCTTTCTCCAAATAATTCCTACCAGATCAATACCAATAATTAATCCAGGAGGATTCATTCTATAAACCTGTAACAGAACTCGGAGCACTGAGATCCACCAGAATCTCCTCCACCATCGCTCACGGCAGCTCCAGGGCAGAGCAAAACCCACCCCAAGGGGCTGAAAGTCTCTTTTTTCCAGGCCTGTTCATTATTAAAGTTCTCCAGCTCCAGAGAACTATGGAAATTCCTCAGCAATAAGCAGAAATATGTATGAATTCAACCTCTGTGCTCTGACCATAATAAGAAACAGCAAAAATGAAGCTCTGAAAAATGAGCTCTCTCCCAAACCTCTCACTCCTCCCTGGAGGGATCAGCTTCCCCCAAACTCTGACCAATTCCACACACATGGAAACGCTAATAAGATGTATTTATGCTCATTAACACCTCTGGATTATAAACCAATGTCCTCCTCTGCAGCCCACAGAGCATCACCTCAGGCTCCCAGCAGAAATCCAAGAGGCACCAGTACAAGGGTATCAGGCTACAAAAGAAATGCAAGTCTGAGATTTATGTCAGGAATTAACTCTGATAAACAAAAACTGGGAGGAGTTAACCCCCCTCAAAACCCCTATCACCCACACAAATGTACATAAACACACTCACTGCTGTTTATGCTGCCTGAAAGCCAACTCTAATGGGTCTATTACAATATTTGGAACCAATTAGGCCAATAAAACCCTAAGCTGTGTGGGTTTTCCCCAAAATCTGGGCTACCCACAACCATTTTCTGATCTGTAAAAGCTGCACTTGGCTTTTGGGTGTTTTCACACAAATTCTTCCCTCTGTTATAGATTTGAACTTGTACCAGCCCATGGATTCTATTAGGGAAAAAAAAGGATCCAGTTGCAAGCTCCTCACCCACTGCACATTCAGGGCTCCTGATTTGCAGTAACTTTCCAATCTCTTTTCCCATTTCCTATAAGCACCTGGCTTCTCCCTGTGTGTGTTTTTCAAGCAGCCATTAATCTTTCCCGGTTTGGATTCAATCCTTGAAAAAAAACAACACTTCTCCCTTGCATTTTTCCAGTGTTGAAATGTTTCTATTAAAATATCTGTAACAACGGCAAGAAAAAAAAATGTGGCTTTTGGAAGACCAAAATGGGAAAAACCTGAACAGCTGATTTAGTTCTTCATTCTTCAGCAGGAAACTGGGATTTTCCCAGAGTGGAAAGATCATCCCAGAAACTTCAAATGCATCAGGTAGATTTAGGAATTCCTGTGGTCAGAAATTAAAACCCTGATGCATCTTTGACCCCAGAGAGTTTCAGAAGAAATCCCCAAAACAGGTCACAAAGACAAGAAGTGAATCTGCAAAGCCTTTTCTCAAGCCTCTCAATACAACTATCATTCCAAAAAACCAACCCAAAGCCAAAAAAGCAACTGTGATGCAGTAAAATCCTGCCAAGCTGGGCACCCAGGGAAGTCCAGGAGGTGAATGATTCCCTGCTCAGGGGGGCTGGGACATGGGGGGAGCTGCCAAACCCAAGTGGGGCTGGTGGCAGCTCTGGGGAATGGTGACAGTGACACCCTTGGATTTGCACTGGCAGCTCTGGCCCCAGCTCAAGGCATGACAGGAGCACAACAGAGCAGCTCCCTGCCATCCTCACTCCAGTTTTACTGGGAATGTTTGGGGAGAAACCTGAATTACACCTCATTCCAGACCCAGTGTCCCCCAGTGAAAACAAAGCAGGTCCCGGCATCTCTTTCTGCAGAAAACTGCACACATTCAAATATCTAAAATACCAATCTGATTCTCTGGATGAATTGTATCAGATGAGGGATTTATGTTTGCTAAATCAAATAGAAATAGGGAGACAGAACAGTTCTTAAGTGTTTTCCATACACACAGATGTATTCAGCAAACATGGATTTGTTAATAACTCACTGGAGAACACAGCAAGTGACAGATTTGATGGAATTTGACAGCTTTCACTGGATAGTTCCCCACACAGCACTGAGGCACAGCAAGCAGCACAAACAAGCCAAGACTAATTGTCCTTTATGTCTCATTATAGGTTCAAACATTTCTTACAGTGTATTTCTTGGGGTTTTTTTTCTTTTAAATATTCCAAACTATTTCTTTCCCCTTTGGTCTCTAATCTTTTACTTATCACCAAATTCTTTCACCATTTCTCATTCTTCGTTTTTATCTTTTGCTTATTTTTCCTCATTTTAATCTTTTGCTTATTCCTCATCCATCCTTTCATTTTTTCCCGGAAGTTTGGTACCAGGGCAGCAGCTCTGTATTCCCATTGTTTCTGGGAATAAACCAAGGAAAAAGGGATAATTTAATCTGGATCTCACACGGAGCAATCCCTGTTTTTCCTGCTGTACATCTGACCTGTCCATTCTACCACTGCTACACAAAGAATTAAACCAAATCCATTTGCCTACAAACTCCACTCATGCCCCAGTTATTAAATATACCCTTAACAGATTAATTGCACAAATATTTCAGAGTTTATTTGTGGTTATAAAGTTCCCAATACTTCCCCTCCCTTCCTGCTTCCCCTGTCTCCTCTTCCAACCAGCTGTAATTAAATTTCAAGTGGGAACCACTGCTCTGCTGCATGAGGGAGAGTGTTTATACATTGGATTTACATAATAATTCTGGGTAGTTTTTCAGGCAGAAGTAGCTTTTCCTGACTTTCCACATGAGCCTTAATGCCTGTTCACCACAAGATAGGAAAATGTTGCTGCCCCACAAGCACCAAGGTACATTTATCCCAAAGATACAATCTGAGCATGAACACAACAGCTGATTACCCTAGTTATTAAAAATTTAGGTGTCTATCCTGCCCCAAACACAATCCAAGGAAAAAACTGCAGCAAAAGGAGGGAGAATCAGAATTCAAGTTCTTGATACCCCACATGTATTTAACATTCACTTCCTTTTCCATGGCTTTATTCATGACTTAATTTCTTCAGGAAAACAATCCCACGCTGGAATTATCCCCACAATTAGCAGCTATGAATTTCATCTCCCAGCAAAGACCACTGGCTTGATGCAAAGTCTCAAATCCATAAAATGGGAGCTGGATGAACTATTTATGCTGACAGATTGCAGGGAGTCTGAGGAGCTGCAATCCTCTCTGCAAGGACAGCAAACAGACTTTTTTCCTCTAAATTATGTTCTTTTCATTTGGCAACAACATATGGCCACTGCCTCTCCCCAAATTCCTCTTATCTATTACTGAGAAACTGAAACCAAAACACTGGAGTTATCAACCCCAGGCAGTGCTGCTTCCTGCAGCACCCTCCAGTCAAGCAGCAGCACTGGAAATATCCCAGGAGCACACAGAGATCAATCCTGGGCAATCCTACCCAAAGTAACAAGAGTTTGAAATTTAATCACAAATAACATCTCTCTAGGACAGGTCATGTATTCTGGTCACTGCACTGAGTTAGAAGCTCAATTCCTACGGCAAAAATCCAAATCATTTCTCTCTTCATTTCCACAATCACATTTTCTTCATCTTTTCTGCTTTGGTCTCTAGAATTTCCTGGTTTAACTCTTTCCATAAAAGTCTCCTAATCTCAGTTGGATCTCCAGACGTAACAGAAGCAAGAGGCATTCCAGTGTAAGCACTGATTATAGCTCCAGGATCAGCTGGAGCCTCCCAACAGCAGGAATTGCACACACACAAGCCCCAGAAGGTTTGTCTGGATGCACAATGGTCAGGTTACATTCAAGTGTGGAGCCCACAACCTCATCCTTTTGACATAAAACACAAACACCCCTAAAACTGAAACGTTTCAAGATGAAACAGAAAATACATAAACAAGAGGAACAAGATGACAAGAATCACAATCCATGAGCTGAGCTATGAAGATTTTCTTAACATTTCCTACACCTGTATCCCAGTTCCAGGCTTCCCTAAAAACAGCTCAGCCTCTCTTAGCTGCTATTTTCTGAACACCTCAAATGGCCAAGGTGAATTGGAAACTTTTTTTGCTTCCAGCTAAGCATTAGAGCCCAGCACTCAGCATGCCTTCACTGTGTCTCTGCCCTCTGTGTTCAATTTTTCTCCTCCCAAACAAAGAGATGCATAAAAACATGAAGTAGTTGCTCATATATTCATCAAAGAATAATTAACAAGGCTGTTTAAGTAAAGCTTAATTCTCTGCTTTAGGGGAGAGCAAGCATTAGGACCTCGAAATCAGGAGGGGAACAGAGACCAGCCATGAGACAGAGCCCCTTCATGGTTTGGCCCTTTAAAAACCCCAAATCCTGCAGCAGGGGCTCACCTGGGTGGGAACAAGCACGGGAGGATAGGCCAGCTTGTGATGTCTGTACATCCAGAAGGAGAAGAGCACAATCACTGCGATTCCCATGATAGGCACCAAGGAATAGAGCAAGGTGTTGAACAGAGGTGGCTTCGGTGTAACAGGATTGGAAGTTGCTGAAAGGAAAAAAAAAATACACAGCTTTTAAGGAACAAAACCAGGCAGTGTTTGAAATGTGCAGCAGCTTGATTTTCTAACAGCTGCTGCCATCATCCCAGCAGGCCCCCAGTACCTGATTAGCCAGCACAAAGTAACACCTGGTTCAAAGTAGAATAGCTCAGATCTCAGAGCCATGCTCAGCACGGTGGAATTCTGGGCCTCCAACCCCCAGCAGCCTACAGGGGGCAGGGGGTGTTTGTACTCCCAGGGGACTGCAAGAATTCATCACCTAATGAATGAAAACCAATCAATCCAGAGATTTGGCAACAACCAGGTAGCACTTCTGTGCTGGGCTGGAAGGAAGAGTTCTCCAGGTGAAGACACTTCCACATGACCTCCAAAAAGGCTCTGCAGAAGCAGGAGCTGCTTCCAAGGCAGCCACAGCCCCCTGGGGCAAGAGAGGGCTCAGGAGAGGGAAGAATGTCAATTATTGCCTTAGCAGCATCACTGACAAAAGTGACAACAATATCTCCTGGGTCAACAAAGGCTATTTTCATCTTGCAGAAAATGTTCTTTCATTTCATAAACAACTTCTTCTGGCTATTTGGTACATGAGACATTTGCTGGTTTCAGCTCAGTTATTAACAGCACTCACATTTCCAGCAGATTCCTGACTGGAAGAAGATAGGCAAGAAAAATCCAATCACCTTTTAGCTGTTGTTTTTTAAAATAATTATTAAGTCTGGCTAATTTGATTGTCTTTCAGAACCACAGCATATGCTGAGTGAAAGAACCCACAAGGATCCTGTGATCTGGGAGGAAATTCTTTTCCCCTTTTTAGAGGTTGCTGTGTCCATTTACGGAGAAATTCAAAAGGTCCGGGTGGGATAAAGGGAAGAAAGAAAAGGAACCTTTTCTGTTCCTTTTCTCCTTTTTTGAAGAAAAGGAGCATCCCCAGGCTTGCACACGGATACAGGAATGAGAAGGCTTTTGGCCCAACCCTTACAGGAGTTTAACCATGTAATTAATGTAAGATTTGACAGTAACTTCTGTATCTTAAACCAGGCAATTATTTCAGATTATCCTTCCTTCCCACCCTTGCAAAGAGCTGAAGTACCTTTTATTGATTTTACAGGAAAGCACCTTTGCAAGTGGAATAAATGAACTGGCACTGCACAGAGCTCTAGCAGAACCCTGTGGCAGGAAAGGCAGGCCAGGACTTTTGGGAAAAGTCCGATCTCCTGAAAAAGCAGGATGTGGAACGTTGCCATCAGGAGGAACTTACGCTGCGTGACCTCCATCTCGGGGAAGTAGAAGAAGCGCTCGTTGCACATGTTGCCCTCACAGCAACAGAAAAACACCTCAGGGCTGTCCTTCTTCTCTATGCAATCATTCCTGCAGGAGAGAAGGGGAAAAAGTTCATTCATCTCGAGATGCGTTGTCTTTGTTCAAGAGGAAAATATGTGCCCAGTTTTCAAATTTCCAAAGTTAACTTTGTTAAATCGACTGTGACCAAAATAACAGCTAAACCTAACAAAATAAATTAAATTTTGGTATTTTATATTGCAATGAAATTTCATTAAATCAGACACATGTTTTTGTCATTAAGACAAAGTTAAAGAAAATCACCAGCACCACCAGACTGAGGAACAGTTCACAAGCTAGATTTAAATAGGACAAGCAACTGATCAGTCAAGGCTAGAGATAAGTGAGAAGAATAATTTTTAAATTTATTGTATTTGTAGAAAGAAATTATAAAATTCCTACAATCTCCTCTGCCTACATTATGCTCAGGGACAGGGCTTATTTCATTCCCTGAATTAACTGCAGGAATGGCTTTTTTATTAATGTCCTGCTAACAAATAAGCAGAAACTATTCCCTCAGGAAAGAAAAAGCAGCAACCAGGAGCCAACCTGACAGCAGAACTGGAAAAGGCTGAAGCAATACTGAAGGATTTTAAACACAGCTGAAGATTGTCAAGGAGGTTTTGGGCTCATCTTCAAAACTTGGGGTTGTTCCCTAGAGCCAGCTCTGGCTGTCACCCTGCCCTGTGACTTCCAGGGAACATTTTTTCTTTGATGTCCTGAATCTGCTGCTGTTCGGAGTCACCCCCACAAGTCCCAGTGCAGCCAAAGCACCCCACGCTCCAGAGATAAGGTCTGGGCTGTCCTGGACAAACACAGCACTGGCTGTGATTAGCACAAGTTACTTAATGAGGATTTACAGTCACAGTTTCTAACTCCTTCCTCACCATCCTTCCTGCATTTCATTTCTTCTTCCAATTTCTTTTCTTTGCTCAAGGGTGAATTTGATCTCATGATTTTAGGATTTTTTTTTTGATTGTAGGACTGAGCTTTAAACTGTCATTAAAGAAGAAAATATCCTGGAGTGGGGGGCACCTTGATTTGGGAGGAAGGACTGCAAGGCTTTCTTCTAAAAATTCAACTTTTAAGAAATACAAAGGAAAACTTTTGTAAAATATTGCAGAAATAATTCCTCAATACTTTTTAATGACGATCCGCTGTGGATCTATTTCTTAATTCTCTGCCTTCCCAAATAATAAATGTTTTGGGCCAATAAAACCCAGTAGAGTATTTAAAAACTGCAACACCATTGCTTAAGAGAGTCATGACCTTTATGCAGTCAGCATCTAACAAACCCCAAGCCCTGCTGTTACTGCTTGTGGGTTCTTTCTGGACCATCTGTTATCAACAAAATAACTGGAAATTTAGAATATTCTTAGAGCTGCCATTGAGCTTATTAATAAACTGCCAAAATACTTCCATGATCTGGTAAATTGCAGACACAAACTGCTGACTTTCCAACTCTAAAGACTTTGGAAAAATCAACGAGAGAATTTTGCATCCTGGTTGCAATAATTATATTTGCACTGTTTGGCAATAACAAGGCACTACATAATCTATTATTAATGGACTAAAAAGGAATAAATGAAATATCAGAGTTCATTTAAGAAGGTAAAATATGTTATTCTGCAAATAAGACAAAGCACTTACATGGAATCTGGTCCCTAAATACAAGCAAGCATCTAAAAATAAGATAATTCCTCACAGACTCACTCATCTCAAGCCATGGTTGCAGAGGGGATGACGTAGAAATTACGGAGAGGCAAAAGAGTTTACAGCGACAAATCAATTTCAAAAATTCCTAGGAAAACTCACCTGTCATAACAATTGATGTCATCCAGCCAGCAGCCTTGCTTCACGATCTCAATTGATCCAGAAATATTCTTCCATGTAGCAAAGCAGTGTCGCCTTTTATCTTTGTCACCGTAGCAGGGCTCGATCCCGCTGCGGTTGGTTTTGTCCTTCTCCCAGTTAGCGTTGTAGTAGATGCACTCCTGTGTTTCTGATCTGCCCAGGATGGCACCTGGGAGGGATGGGAAGCACAATTCAGTGGAATTCTGCAGGATCAGGCAGACTGAATAAAGGCAGGCTGTATAAAAATATCATTTACTGCACGTACCAATGTGCCCTCTCTTCCCTCTTTTTAATAAAGAGAGAAAACGCGTAAAGTTCAGCAGTATTCCAAGTGTTGAAACATAAAACAAAGATCTTCTGTGAAGTCAAACAGTGACTTGCATAACTTAGCAAGATTTGCAGAAATGAGGAACAAGTCATGGCAATACTTCTCCATGAATAGCAATAGCAGAGAAAATTTAGAATGCTGAGCAGTGAAGATTTAATTAAAATATTCGCCAAACCAGGAGATTTAGCCAGGAAAATTCACCAAAAGGCATTTGTGCTTCTTATCTTGTTGCAGGAGCCAAAAGAGCAGGGAGTTCATCTCAGAAACCCCAAAAAAAGCCAAGAAGTGTTTAGGGCAAGTGTTACAGAATCCCAGAGTGGTGTGGGTTGGACAGGACCTTAAAGACCATTTAGTGACCATCTAGGAAACCTTTCTGGGATGCTGGTGGAGATAACTTCAGAGTTAACGGGATATAAAGCACCAGCCTGGCTCCTGCAAAGAAGGGTTGTTGGGAAGCAAGAAGGGTTGTTGGGAAGCAAGACTGTTAACAAAAGACAGAAAGGGAGTAAGAACTGCCTTTTATTTCAGTTTTTTCTTGTCAGACGCTGCCCAGAGCGTGCCATGGAAGCCCCACCATTTAATGTGTATTAAAACCATGGGAAAACAGAGAGGGAGGAGCTGGAGAATCAGAGGATCCACTGAGGAAGGCTCAGGAGGATGCCAAAGCACTTTTCTTTATACATTTAGCATTTTTAAGACATTACATTGCCCAGCACATTGAAGAGCAGACTGGAAGAGAGAAGGCTTCCCCCAGCAGTTTCTGACGTATTTATTTGCATCACTCACTACCTCCTTTAGCCACATTTATCCACAACAAACGTGAGCCAGCAGCCATTCCCGAGGAGAATGAGGATTATCCCCACCTGAGCCTTGCTGCAGCCCTGGCAGAGCAGCACAGGAAGGCAGAGCTGAGCCCATCCTGAGCAGCCCACCTTGCTCTGCCCAAAGCTCGGCCTGTGTTCCCAAAATAGGCAGGAGCTGGGGGATCAATGGGAGAGGGGCAGGAGCCAGCTGGGAACGCTGTGAGGGGCAGCCTGGGAACCATTAAATTCCTTGTGCTGCCACGGCCTGACCTTTACAGCTCTCAGCTATGGCAAGAAACAGATGAGGCAACAGATTGAACAATTTGGTTCTGTCAGTGCAATAAAGCAGAAGTCCTGGATTTCTCTCACACGTGCCATTGCTTTTCTCCCGCTGCCAAACTCAGCTTTGAAGGACCACAGACAAGCTGAATTTGATAAAATTCAGGAACTGCAGTAAAACTTAACTTTGCATACTCTCCTTATTCCTGTCTTCTTTGTAGTCAAGTTTTCTCATCCATCTATGTTTTAATCCATTAATGCTCCAATCAGTGTACTGGCAGCAGTCTCTGTTGGTTTCATGACCTTGGATCTGGCTGGGAATTCTCATCTGAGCAGGCACCTGCAATAGGTCTGGCCAGACTAACCCAGGCTTGGGCAGACCAGGACAATCCTGGATTGATCCTTCAAAGCAGAAAAGCAGGAACGTGGTGGAAGAAAGGCAAGAGGAGAAGGGCAACCACACAAAGAAGGCAGCCCTGAGCCCATCTGCTTCCAAGCAGCTCTGCCACCCCCTCCACAGGGATGGAGCTCCCAGGGGACAAGGGCAGCTGGCATTTACAATAAATTTATTAGGCAGAGCAGGTCTCTAATGGAACTCCTGTACCCATTCTGAGTGCACAGGGAATTGCCAGGTCCTCAGAAATCAATTCCTGAATATCAAAAAGCAAAATGGTGCTGCTGAAGAAGCCACGAGCCAAACTCCAGCAGTGTCCTGAGGATGGAACATGGGGTCTGAAAGCCTGAGGGGAAACACACTGGGAAAGCAAAGGGCATTAAGCACAGAATAGTGTTTAGTTCGGGCACACTAAGCCAGATCTCACTGGATATATGTGTATTCCCATCCCAATGCTGCTCTACCCCTCACACTCCTGCCCATCCACAACAGCTGCACTGGGGGAACAAAACCAACACTGGAACTTCTGGACCACTCTTAATAGAGGAAACAGCAGAACTGGGAGCAATTCCATCAGACAGTACATGCGCAGCCTGGAACACCTCACCTCAGGGGGAGCTGGAAGCACTGGCTGCCCTTTCTCAAGCAGAAAGACTGAATGACCAAAAAAAATCTACCAGTTTTTTAATTAAAAAGGGGCAAACAGTGCACAGCTCCTCAGGACTAACATGGCCTTAATTCAGGAAGGATCACTGAGAAGAGGTGCTGGATGGAACAGGAATTATCTCTTACAGGTATCACTAAAAAAAAGGACAGAAATTCCTGGGAGTTCATCGTCCAATTTTATCCACTAAACTTAAAACCCAGCAACACAAGCCCATGGGTCTGTAATGCAGGAATGGTTTCCTGATACTTTATCTGAGATGTGATAAGGATCATCTCCCTCCCTTTCCAGGGAAGACTTCAACACTTCCCACGTCCTAGCCTCATTCCCAAACCCTGCTTTTGCTGCGTGATTAGTTGGTGACACCATGGAAAGACACAAAGGGCAAAGGGAACAGAATCTGTGATCTCTCACTGCTTTCGGAAATGTAACAACATTTTCAAGTTGAAGTCATGAAAATTGATGAAAAGCCTACAAAGATTAGCTCAATGGTGCCAAGGACACTTTTTTTTTGCTATTCCCTAGAAAACTTACAATACATTAAAGAACTAAAGGGTGAGGTTCAGTCTGGCAGATATCTCTGCCTGTAACAGAAAGGTTACTTAAATTCTGTTATATTTGAGATGAATTTGAACCCTTGAAGTACTGAAATACAAGGAATGGAGCAGTTTATTAGAATAAACCAGCAGAGCAGAGAAGCACCACAGGGACTGAGTAACTTATAGATAGAATGGCCCATTCACCAAAATACCAGAATTGTAACACACTGTTCTAGGGGAGCAGAAAAGAACAGAAAATGCAGCATAAATAGAATTAACACCTTAGACAAAAACCCTTCAGCTGCTGCACAGGTACCTTTTTCAAGTACTTGCCCATATGTGTTATTCTATTTGTTTCCACAGTGATCTCAAACACTTTCTAGCCCTGCAAATATATCTAAGAACAGACTACAAATATAGACTAAAAAAGCCCAGCTTTGATGTTCCTGCAAGCAGGAAGCAGGGTTTTATCATCCTCTATTTTTTCTGATAACACCCAGGGGAATGTTTCTCAAAGGAAGAAGAAAGAAGTTATTTTCAACCTAATAAAGCAAACTGAGTTCCAAGAGAAAGGATTCTGTCCTCCTTTTACATGCCACGATGTCCCCAAACTTATTTTGTTGATTTTTAGACTAATATTAGTCCTATTATCACTGTTCTCAATGCTCCCAGGTCAAACAAGGACTGTACTTCAGATGAGCTGAGCCAAAGTACATTCATTAAATCCAAACACAGCAGCAATTAACTCAGGCAAGGCAAGAACTGCAAAAAGATAAACAAGGCAGTGAAGTAACAAACCACCTGCACTGCTGCCACCCTACCCTGTGAATATTCAAAATTTAAAGATTAACCTGATGGTCCAGAAAGCTGCTTTCTTTTTCTAAAATAGTCTTTAAAAATAAATGAGTTTGCAACTTGAACAGGGGTAAACTTGGTAAACTTTAGTGTAGTTTTGTATATCAAGAGCTGCATTTTTCTCCAGGATTAGAGTGGGGGGAACAACGGGAAATCTGTATTTGCTAAGATATTTCATCATATACTTGGAAAATATTTCAATTTTTTTGCAGTTCACACCTTTTCAAAATGGAAAATTTGTAGGGATGAGCCTGCCATGGAAGTATGAAATTCTGTAGCTGAGATAACACTTCTGAAAAAGAAGGAGAAAAGAACCCAGTGCTGGAAAAGTGAAGGATGATCAACCCAAAGGCACTACAGCAGAGTGGAAACTATGGAGGATGATGTCACCTAAAACCAGGGAATAGAACTGAGAGTGAAGAGGGGGAAGGTGAGAGGAATAATATCTGTATTGTTTAAAAACCCCTCGCAGCCCCCCTGGTTTGCTTGGTGGACAGTAACAACAACAAAAAAACCAACATTTTTTTTACTCTGAGTCTTCTGGACTCACAGTATGGAAAATAAATCAGCTGCTCTAACCACTCTATGATGTTATTTTACATACATAGATATATCTTGGTTTTATTTGCATGGTGCTTTTGCTGAAGGAAAAAAAAGCTGGAATTATTTTTCCATTATGTTCCCTCAGTCCCTCCCAGCAGTTTGTGCCATTGATAGAAGAAATAAATAATGCTGCAATGGGATTTTGTAGAAAACTTCCATTTTCTGCCTTGTACTTGGCAAATATCTTCTTTAAGCCTGGATTTCAGGAAGTGGGAAAACCCCCAGATCTGTGGTGCCCAACTTTTCCAGAATCCTTTCAGAGCAAAGCACTTGGCAAAAAATGGAGAAAAAGGCTCAGTGGCCATCTCTGTTGTTTAGGCAGAAATGAAAGAGCCACTAAGAGCTGTTAGCCCCCAGATAAAGATTGTCATCCCTTGGGGATCTCCAGAGCCTTGGAGTGAAGTGTTATTTTTCACACTCTTGACTTCAAGGGAACACAGTAAAACCCAGGCTGATGTTTTCAAGTTCAAACATGCCACCGCTGTCACTGCGAGGTGTGAGCAGCACAGCACAAACACCTCCCTGCCACTGCCTGATGACTTTTGTAGGGGAAAAAAGCTCTAAAGATCCCAGAAATTGTTGAGTTTGAGGCACAGCCTTGGGGCTGCACTCACCTCAGGGGCTAGTGGCTTTTAGTCACTGCTGCTCCAATGGCCCCTTCCTGGCACGATTACCAGATGGTTAAAATATTCCAATATAGCAACACAGGGCTCAAAAGTGAGAAGTTTAAATTCTACAAGATTCAGATGTTGGAAAAAATAGAATAGGGCCAAACAGTAACCAAGAAATAGGTTGGCTTCTGATAGAATGGCATTGAGTTTTATATCTCTTATGCCTCATTCTTCATTGAGACTGATAATAAAATAAAATCTTTTAAAATGCCTCTCAGTTGCCCCATCTCTAAAAAACTAAGAATAATCCAACAGCAGGCACTGGGTAGAAACACCCAGTTCCCAATTTGGATTATCCTCCTCTCCCAAAACCCCAAACACAAATAAATAATAATAATAATAAATGAGAAACCTCAAATAATTTGTTGACATTAAAACTTGCACCCTGATTACCCAGGAGGGATCAGCTACTCCTGCCTCTGGAGGAAGCTCAGGGAAGCAGCTGCAGGAAGGAGCCAGGATTCTCTCCCTTTGCACACAGGAGTGACACTATTTCCACACTTGGAATGCTGCTCTAAACTCAAAAAGAGGCCCTTCAGCATTAAAGGCACCAATTAAGCACCTAAATAAACCACCTAAGGACACGCAGGCTGGGTCAGGAATTCTGAATCGTTCTCAGGGATGAGTCTCATTTCTATTTTGGGAGCTGCCAGGGAGTTTCCCAGGAATGATCTCAGATACCTGTCAGAGCTGTTCCTCTGATCTGAGAATCCCAAACCAGCACAATCCTGCAGCTCATCAGATATGGGAGCTCCTCTCAGTAACACCCAGCTGTGAATCCCAAAGGATTTTGGATCAAAATTATCCTTTTTGGGGTTGGTGTTTGTGGAGGTTCTTCTCTGAGGTACAAAACTTCCTGAGAACTTCCCAGCTGTGAGCTATGAAACATATAGAATTTTCTTCAATGGAGGCTTGAAATTCCTGCAGCCTCACGGAGATGGGAAATTTGAACATATTAATCACTTCATTAAAAAGCATTGGGAAAGCTTCATTTCAGCTGTCAATTTTAACTGTCTTCAAATTTCCTTCTCTGGTCAGGCTGTAAGAGAAGAGCAGGAAATGACTTTTTCTCCAACCCTCCTCCTGCACTGTTTGTTTCACACATCTTCCAGGGCACTGTTCAATACCATCAGTGTCAATATTTCACCTGCATTTATAAAGACAAAGAAGCAGTCCCTCTTCACAGACTCCCTCCTGACCCCTCAAAAACACACAGAGAAGAGTTAATTCAGGCTAATTACACAAAATTATTCTACCTTTTGCCTCCCAAATCAGTCAAGCACAATGCAAATGGAACAGTTTGACTGCAAAGCAAACAGAACCACACACCAAGTCAAACAAAAACACAGTCAAGACATCTAAGAGGCAAGCATCCAACTCCACATTTGATGTTTCCTCCACATGATATATCCAACCCCCACTTCTTTTTCTGTCTTACAGGACCTTATGTAACTATTTAAAAGACAACAGGACCAGTGTGATTCTGTCTTCAACTCAGCTCTCCAACAAATCTCTCTGTGGGTGTCGTGTCCCACTCGGTGCTATTGCAAGCAAAAACACCACCCAGTTCTCCTACATGTGCTGATCAAGCTCCTTATTTACATTCCAATTCTTTAGCCATTGCCATACTTCTCTTTTTTTTCTGTGGTTACAACCAAAACCCCAGCCTAAACATACTTACAACCAGTTTTGTTGTTTGTTTTGGTTGTTTGTTTGGTTTTTTTTAATTTTTAAAGCATCAGCTGTATCTTTTTCCTTCAAGCTGGCCCAGCAAAATTCCCAAGTGCTGAGCTCACGGGCAGGAGCTGGATGGTCAGTGCACATCCAGACAAGCTCCAGCTGCCCTTTCCAGATGGCAGCTCAAAGGAGGAGAGACAGGTCCCACATTTGTGTAAACACACCGAGGGATTACCTGGGAGCTGCAGGCAAACAGGATAAGAGCACGGGAAAAGGCAGAACCCAGTGCTGAAAAATCCCAACCTTTCAATGTTCCTACTGCACTGAGCTGGGAACCTTCCTCACCCCTCCCTCTTTCAACTCTCCACCTGATTTATGGAGAATTGTCACACTGAGCTTCAGCCTTGATTCCACACAGCCCATGATCCTGGGGTTTTGTATCTCATTTTCATTTCCTCTCCTCATCCCAGCAGGACTTCCCAAGTCCATCCTGCTCACACGCTTGGCCAGAACTCCAGCCAGGACTTCAGCCATTCCCAAGGATTTCTCCTGGATGGATATGGAGTTTGTTTGCCAGGAAATACTCCTGCAGAAGCATTTTGGGATCAGCTGCATCACTAAGGGATGACACTGGCAGCTCGTGGTGCCTGCTCTGATGCAAGAGCCCAGTTTGAAAAGCATTTTGGAGCTGTAGCACAATCAAAAATCCGACTGAGCTGTGCAGCCTCAAACAGCTGAACTGGCACAAATGAGTGGAAGTAATTCCTTCCTTCAGCCACTAAACTTAAATAAATGTCAGGCTGCAGCACTACACATCTGAGTAAATACCTATCAGCATAGAAATGCTAATATGTTTGTGACTGTTGAACTCTCTTCCTAAAGCAAAACATCTACATAACCTCAAACTTCACTGGGTCTGTTCAATTCCATTTCTACTGTCCAGCCCTGTTGAGATCAAATTCCAAACCTTGTCTACACTGAAAGAGTTTTAAAATTTGTGTCTTCAAGCTCTGGAATCAGTGTTGATTATATTTAAGAATCCAGCACAACTGCCTCTTTACCTCCAGCTAAAGTGGCTGTCACTTGAAATGGATTTTCTTTGTCCCCTCTCAGGCTGCCTCATTTTGCCAGACTGTAATCTGAAGATTAAGTGAAAAAAATCCCATTTTTAGAGCTTGAAACAACCATGTTTACAGAGAGAAGCACTGCTGGCAGGGCCAGCACATCCTGCCCAAAGTCAGCGCTGCCAGTCCAACACCAGGGCTCAGCTGCAGCTCACCCTCAGTGAGCAGATCTGGCACCTCTGAGGGGGGGAAGAAAACAGAACTAAGACTTTTTTTTTTGTCTCAAGTTTCTTATTCTGGACTTGTTTTCAATGGGTTAAGGGAAATCCAGTCCAACTACCTCTGCATTAAGTAAATATTTTCACCCATAATTTAGGTAATAAGCATTCTTAACTCCCATCATCACCTTGCCATGCTCCAAAGCCACTCCAAGTGAGCTTTCCCTCAGGAATGAGAACTGACAGACTGCACTGAAAGTCACTGTTAGGACTGTTTTACAGAGAACAAATTTGGATATAAGTGACCAGTTAACTATAAAAAAATATCATTTTTCTAAGATTCAGAAGAAGGAAACAGCAATGAAACAGCAAAGCAACTTCCTCATGCACCTCAATAAAAAACTCTTTTTCTGTTCACTTTTTCTAATCTTTATGGATTCTCATGAAGCTGATTTTTCTATCCACTCATCCTCTTTTTAAAAATGTTACTACTTATTGTATCCAGAAAAGCAAAATCAATACCCAAAAGAACAAATTTTTTAAAAAAAGCATTTCAAGATAAAAAGGAGGTTATTAAAGTCAGCATAATACCTATTAAAATTTAACTCTTTCTGTATTTCTTATCAGAACTTTAAGAACAACTGACTGGAAAGGGAAGCAATTTAAAATCAAAATTTTAAAACTCTTTTCAGAGCATAACTCTGTAGTAGGGACTTTGAAAACATGCTACATGTTGGCCACTCAGCACATTCATTGTCATTAAAACATTAAATTCAGCCACTCCTGCAGCAGCTGCTTCAAATAAATCAGCTCTGATCTAACAGGAGAATCAAATCAATGCAAAAGTAATCCAGGACAGTGAGGTTTATTTCTCTTACCTGCCTAAAGCACTTCAAAATAGTTTATATTTCCATGTTTGGTACTCTTCTTAAGAAAACACCTTATTAGAAAGAATTGCAGTTCAATCCTAGCAACCTGTAAACAATCTCCCTATTCCTTAAAATAAAAATCTGGAGGATTAAAAAAAAAAAAAAAAAAAAAAGTATGTATACATAGATAAAACCTACCAACATCAAGTAACTTAGGAAAAAATCCACCTAAGAAAAAAAAGACCAAAATATTTTTATTTCTGGTTCCCCATGACTAACAACAAATTTGATGTCAATCTACACCATTTCATTTAACAGCACAAAGATATCTTTTAGAAACTCAAGGTTATTGCTGGAATTATCTCTAAACATGAAAAAATTAAGATGTTTTAAAGGTTTTAAGCTTCTAAACATTTTTAAATTAATTAATTAAATTAAACCTCATTTAGGAACCATTCCCACAAGCTTAGTGGAATGCAAGCCAACAGGAGCATCACTGTTTGTTAGGAAAAGTATCCAAAACCACACCAAGAAGTGCTACTGGATATTTGAATTTTGGTAAAACACCCCCTGATTCTACAGCCCACACCTGACACAGCACAAGAATCCCAAACTATTTCAGTTTATAGCGTGCACGTCAATGAAAAAATGAGTATGAAAAAGCTTCAAGTGTTCAGCTGAGGCAGTTTTGCTCTGTTTCACTTGGCAAGAAAGCCCTAAAAACCCATTTGGTACAAAAAGGTTGTTCCAAAACTGCAGTGTGAACTTCCCAGGGCACTGATTTGGGATATTGAGATAATTTACAGGGCTTTTGTTCCAAACTGACTCTCAGGAGGCCCTGCACAGATCCCAAGCACACCAGGATCTACATTTAGAACAGCAACTCCAGTTCAACCAGTCCATCAGTTCTGTGCTGGGTGATGCTTTTAAATCAGGGGCAATCCAGATCTGCTGGCTGAGACTTGCATTAAAATATTTTCTTTTAATTAATCTTTCCCCTGATGCTGCATCAACACTCAGACAAGATTACAGATCTCCAGAATGATAACCCTGTTGTAACATATTTTTTTTTCTACAAAAATAAAGAAAAATAAATTTTAAAAAATCACACATCACTGCTAAGTCACAACAAAGCCAGAACAGTTTTAGAATTCATAAAGATAAGGGGAAAAAAATTAAGTAATGAGCAAATACAGAGCAATGCACAATTCACTGCCTCCTATAATGGATTTCCAAGTGGTTTTTGACAGCTAAATATTATTTAACTTATTGTTTGGTTACTTCTCTGTCGTTTCGTGTATTGGAGGAGCTCATGGAGCCCTGTTCCCAAACTTGGATTTAAGACACCACTGCGGTCTAGAAGCTACAAATATTTTTTAAACTGTAACCAACAGACTGGATGAAAGCACTCAGTGGAGGCACCAACAAAAACTGAAATACAAAACAAACCCCATCCAACCTGAATGTTTAACAGAACTACCCAAAATGTTTTACTGACTGACCAATTGTTTTAGTATTAAAGGTCTGCCTTCATTTTAAACTTCCCCAAAAATACATCAAGTTCTCAAACTGGCCCTAAACAATCTTAAGGAATAAAGAAGGGAATAAAAAGCAAATCTGAATATTTCAGGTCTTGGAGGAATCACTTCAGTTGTACTTGGTGCACACAAATGAGGAGCTGCTCATGTCCCTAAGCAGGCACAGATTTAACACCTAAACAAGATTTGAGGGACTCCCATCCTTCAGCTCTTCTGCTGCCACACAGAATGAAATTGTACCCCAACAAAATGTGCTTTATTTGGATACTTTAACCCTTTTCAAGAGCCTGAAGCAATCCAGCTGCATCCGCAGAGCTGGGAGGGTGGAAAATCGGGCAGAAGAACCTTGCTGGAGCAGAATCAGCGGATATTGCAGATCCCCAGTATCAGAGTGCCACAGATGCAGATCAAAGCATCCTCCACCCTCCCTCAGATCTGCATCCAGCTGCAGGGGAAAACCCACCCAGGGCTCACCTGGCTCACTCCCTGCCAGTTTAACCTTTCCAATCACATTTGCTGCATCTGAAATAACCCAAAGGATTCTTTAAAGTCTTTCAGGATACAAAATACCCACTTTTGCCACTTGCTGAACATAGCCAAACGTGAAATTTTTCCAGCAGTTAAAGATGATACTGAGTCTTTTTCTCTACAAACAAATACAGATACAAAAAAGCAGTTAAGAGACTTTCTGGCATTGGAGAAAGGAAGATGATAAATGTAATAGAACCAGTTTTAATCAAGATCAAAGCTGCAAGAGAATGCAGACAGACAGTCTAGACTGCTTTACTTTGAAAGCCTAAGCATATAAAGCAACATCTGCAAAGAACATTAATCACATTTACTCCACAATCTTATCACCTCCCAAGCAAGCAGAAACAACTTTTACTTAAAAGTCATATGCTTCTATGTGACAAGCATTTTTAATTATCTTTAAATTAGATATTTATCACTGATTACAAAGCTGTTCTGTTCACTTTGAAATAAGCTGATGTAATTTGAAATACACTTGCAGAGCTCCCTGGACAAAGAATAGAATAAAGTATTGGTAAGGAAGCCTGGTGAACAGTAACAATTATTTTACATGGCTGGTATAGAGTGGGAATTCTCAAAATATTGAATTAAGCTCTGATTTGCTCCTCTGCATTTCAGACCATAACTCAGCAGGCAGCAATAAAGTGAAAGATTTTTCTGTACAGTTTTCTTTAGCGTTGGAAAATAACTTGAGAATATAAATAATCACCTTTCTTTCTATTTTCTTTCTATAAAAAAATTTATCTCGCTCCTACATTTTAGATGGGAATTAAAAATTGGAGAGATGGTGCATATCTACATATAGAGTATTTATGTGATAATACATACCTTTCAATACAAAAGCAATTTATTCCTTGTTTACCTTGGTTTATTGTGCTTATATTCTGGTTCATTCTCCCTTATGATTTTGCCTACTCACTAGCAATAATTTCATTTATTTTATTAGAAGTGTCTTGCATTAAAGTTTTCCCTTCTGCCAAGGTTTTCATACAATCTCCCCTTCAACAAGAGCCTGGCAGTGACAAACCCACCAAAAAATCCATCATCTTACAACCCTGAGGCAACAGCTGTGAAAATTTACCCCATTATAAACCCACAGAGGCCAAGAACAGAACTGGGAATTTCTGCACTAAACTCAGCTTCTGCAGCAGCCCCACATCCCACAGGAGAGCTCGTGGAACGCAACAGCAAATCCAAAATTGATGAGTCTTATTCAAAAAGCTGGGTGTTAAATTCCTCAGTTCAGAACAGCCAGAGCGTGCAGCCTCCCCTGCAGCAGGATTCACTGAAAATAGGGATTTTTAGCATTCCTACTGGTACCTTTCAGCTGGAGATCCCCTCTCTTTGCAGGCACTGCTGGCCATCCACTGCTCCTGTGTGAGATTCCTCAGTCTCTCCACAAATTCACAGACACAAAGATGATTCCTGAATGCCTTTTTTCCCAAATCCTCCCCAGTCTGTCACTTTGCTGTTGCAACTCTCAGCTGCAGAACAGAGGTTTTGCAGCAGCAATGCCCCAGTAACTCATCCCACCCTTAACGGTGGAGATTTCATTGAATTTCTGTGGAAAAGCTCCTGCTTTATTCTTCCTGCTCAGGCAGCAGCATCCTCCTGGAGCTCTGCAGCATTCCTGGAGTGCTGGGGTTCATCTGCCTGAGCTATTTAAAGAATTTCCTATCTTTAGGCCTACTGACAACACTTTTCTTATTTTTCAATGTAACTTTAACCTCCCACAAAAAGCAGTTGAACAAAGGGAGACTCTGCACACCTTCTGAGACTCCTACACCTGTAGAAATTGGAATGCTTAGAGAAATACCCTCAAATACTATGATATAAGTTAATTTCTTGGTGTTATTTTCTTATTTAACTGGGCACCTCACAGAGACACACCAAGGCAATCTATTTTCTGGTCAGTTTTCAATGTGCTTATCTGATCAATTCTACCACAATTCTGTAAGTTAAAACAAATTACAAGTATTTAGGTAGAGCAGGAAATTATAAAGTGCTGCATGATAACACAGAGGCTTTCTCAGAGCTTGGCTATTTATCTTCAAAACCCTGGGATTGGTTTGGGCTGCAAAATTTTAATGAGGTAAATTTGATAGAATAACTAGAATTAGAGCTAGACAGCTGCTTTTAAAATAGCAAATAAAATTTAGTTTCAGTCCTAACTCCAGCTACATGAACTTCAATTTTTATTATCTCATCTCGTGGAGTGAACCACGTGGCCTAGGAGAAATAACACTGTGGCTATTTAAAGACAAGGCAGATTCTGACAGTTCTCTCTGAACTTTCAGTGAAAGCCAGAATTCCAAAGTCCATGGATGAATCAGGGAATCTCATGTACATGACAAAAGAGAATAATACAAACAAAAGCTTTAGGGCAAAAGCACTGCACTTGCTACTACAGGATAATTTGTCTTCTAAATTTAGATAACAATTAAGAAAATGCTATCTAGTGACCTGAAATCTAGAAGGCACTTTAGGATATGATTGTGACCTTCTTGTTCTTATTCAAGAACACATTTAAAGCCAGAACATGAATGCTGTTACTCCATTTAAAAGTCTCCTGACACTTTGATGAAGTAACAGCCTTAAATTTTATGATTAAAACTCCAAGTTCCACAGCAATGAAAGGCTCAAGAAGGTTCCCTAAACACGTTTTCCACAGGTGCCCAGAGGCAATGGGGTGAATCTCTCCTGCCTCCCAAAGATAAGAGGACAAAGATGACTGTGGATAAATTGCATTAGTTTATCTGGGACGGACCTGCCAGACAGGTGATCTGCTAACACATCTCCAAAAACATTCCTAGGAAATTACCAGAACATCAGTGAGAGAGGAAAATGACAATTTTTAAGCTGTGCTGCATGAAAGATTACAAAAAAGACATTTAAGCTACAATCCTGTCTATTAATGCCATTCTCTGGGAAGTATGAATTTCCCAGCAGTGAAGTGGCTGCTTACAATATGCAGGATTCCCTAGAAATAGCATTCCACCCACTGCATGTGGAGGCAGGTGAGTAAGAGGCAAAGAAGATCTCTTCATGGAATCTCCCATGGGCTAACACTTATTAAATACAATGAATTTTGGATTTCACAGCATTTTGGAAAATTAGACCAGCCTGGAGTAGCCTGTGTTAAGCAAGGTTTGAGACAGCAGCTATTCAAGGATTTCTTAAATAACTAAAAATATGAAGAAACTTTTCAGGCCAGGGTGTGAGAACTAGAAATTCAGAATTTTACCTTCAAAGTTATCAACGCATGAGTCTTAATAGCAGGGAAATAAAAAAATCTGTACCTGAGTAGAGGAGTACAAATCACATAAACTAATTTGGATGTATTTTTCTCAAGCAGCACTGCTGCTGAAGAAGCAGAGGACTCAAGGGACCAAAGCAAGCGAGCAGAGCCCAGGACACTCAGTTTGGATTAGTGATCTCGCTGCTGTGTCTCACCGTGCCTGAAGTCACCCAGAGGAGGCAGCTGAGAGCCAGCAGCACTGAATCTGCTGACAGGGGACCTTTCGGGCTCGCTGAGTGTGAGAGAATTCAGCCATGAACCCAGCCTGGGATCGATCACACAAACTCACAGGGACGGATTTTCATTTTAATGCCAGATTCTCATTCTAATTTGAAAATTAAACTCCCTAACCCCACACAGACTCCACTGCTCAGCCCTTCACGCCCTGCAGGATCCTCCCCGAGGACAATGCCAAGGGAAGGAGCAGGGAATCCCAAGCCCAGCTCCAGCTGAACTCTGCAGAACCAGCCGGTGAGCGAGCTGCGTGAACTTTGCACGGGCTCACAAGGGCTGATCCACCCTCCCTTGTGCCACGCCGGCTCCAGCCCCAGAAGAGCCGGCCCAGGGAGGGGAAGGACCGCTCCCTTCCGCAGCAATCCAGGGTGACAGGAGCAGGGAAGCTCCAGGGCAAGGGACACTGCTTCTATGTTGGCTCTGCAAGGTTCCTCAGCCCAAACTCTGAGGTTACAACTGTGTCCACTGTGGAAGAGATGAGGAAACAAACGTGTCTGAACACACGAAGTATTGTAAAGCACAAACAGCAGGTTGGGCTGATTTTAATCTGAATTCACCTCTTGAGGAGAATTTCAAAAGCCTCAGACAATATCAGCTGTAGGGTGAACTAAAGGCTTTTGGCAGCAGCGTTCAGCAATCAGCAATTATTTGATCTGCAAGTTCCATCCAGACCCAAGTTTAATCACCTCTGAACAAACTATTCCTCCCTAAATTTGTCCATCTGTGAGATCATTTTTTATTTCCACATGTTCTGAAACACCGAGTTCTACAGTTTAATTACCCATCATTAGTAGATGTACTTTTTCTGTTTAAAGTACCTTCATCAATCATTTGGGTGGATTTGATGTGAAGCAGCTGGCCAGCAGGCTGAGCAGGAAGAAACAACAAGTTAGCAAGGTACTCAGCCCCAAAAGCATCCTGAAATGCATTTCCGTGGTTATCACACAAAGGTAGGATGCTGGCATGGATTGGGATGGAGAAATAACAGGTATTTAGCAGTATCTGGGTTATTCACTTCCAATGCCCAACCTGATTTAAACCAGAATGATGCTTAAAAGGAAATCCTTCAAGTTTAATGCTGGGAATTTTTAGAACAGAACTCAGCAGATTTTGAGTTGTTTATATTTAGTTAAGTTATATATGTGCTCATATGGAACCTTTATCGTTAGCTATTGGGGATAAAGAAGTATCATCAACATCCAAAAGAATGCATTTCATTAATAGCAAAATGAAGACTTTTCAGGTATTAAGGGACAGAATAATGATATATTTTTACAGCTTTATCTTCCTTAAGATAGGAAGCATCAGTGTCACATGGATTGCTGACTTTCTCCAGAGAAATTCCCAAGTTGTATTCGGAGTTTCTTACCCAGAGCAGTCATAAACATAAGTTTAAGGGCTTCTACTGCCAGATGTTGTGTTTGATGGAGAAGTGCTTGTGCTCACACAGAAACAGGTGTTCCTCTTGTCACAGCTGAGGAATTCACTCAGCCATAAATCCTCCTGGCAGGCCAGAGGAACACCAAAGCTTCACAAACGCAACAAAAAAATTTATGGGAGCATTCTCACGTCTTGCCTGCTCCAGGTGTTTATCCTGTGGTAGTCAATGAGTGTTTGAACGTGAACACAAACAGTTCTATCAGTAAGATCAATAAGTAGAATTTGCCTTTGCAAAGGAGAAGAAAAAATTGTCTGTTTTGTCATTCGGATTTTTTTGCTGTTCGGTCGGCTGGCTTTTGTTGTTTGGGTTTTTTCCCCCAGGACAATGATTACCTCCAGACAACCAACACAGTAACAGGCATTTAGTAAATCACTGACCAAACAGCAACAATGACTCAACTTTCGGTGTAGCACCCTCAGGAGTGGTTTATTCTGTCCTATCAGGAACGAGTCCGGTGTTCCAGCGCCCACACCAGGAATCCCAGGCTTTCCTGAGCTCCTTTCCCTGAAGCTGAGACAGAGCCTGCCACCTCCCTCCCCCCTGGATGCAGCCAGCAGTGTGTCTCACAGCTCAGGTGGATGTGACATTGCAGCTGCCTTGCTTCTCCTCTTGGGATGTTGATTTAACCACAGCATTCCTCATGCAGAGATGCCGAGGTTAGTAATGCCCTGAGCTCGGGTATCCCACTTCCCTGTCCAGCCACAGCACAAATCCAGGACTCCTGACAACACAGTGCCCTGAGCACCTCAGAAGGAACACAGAACACATACCAATTCCTGCCCACAGCCATGACATTTCTGGACTCGATTCCTCCATCCAGCCATCCTGTGAGAAATGACTGCTAAAGTTTAAGTTTAATTTTAACAGTTTAAGCTAAACTGTTAAAGCTTAATTTTATTAAACTTGAACAAAAACTACAACAAAGGACTAAATAAGGAAAAATTACAGCACTGGCAGCCCCCCTGTGACTACCAGCCACATGGCCCATCTACAAAATTGATGCTCTGCTTTTTATATCCTTAGCCCCTCTGAAAGTTCTGTCAGCCAACTCTTTCTCTGCCATCCATTGGTGAAGATTACTTTTTAGACCTTGATTGGAGGTCAGATGCTGTTCTGCTGCCCCTCCTGGAAACAAGCCTGCCTCCTCTAAATGTCTTGGCTACTAAGGCTATTACAAAGGGAGAGGGAAAGAGAGCTATGGAATGACACATTACAATAACATTAGTATTTTACATATCTGTATAATATCTATCTCTTACTTGTGAGAGCCAACTGTTACATTATCTATAACAACCCAGGATTGAGGCCATCTGCTTAGATTACCAATAACTTTAAGGAATCCACATACATGCTCTCCAGCAAAAGGCATCTACTGGAAATTCCATAGAAATGCTTTGGCATTATACTCCCAGGAGATGGATGCCAAAAATGATCAGCCTTGCTGGAGGGAAGGTGGGCACAGAAGAAAACAATGTACATTTAGGCCTCTGCTCTCCAGTGGTGGCAAATCACTGCACTGTCCCTCTGCAGAAGCTACTACCACAAACGGGATGAAAAATCCTGCTTGAAGTAAAAAGCAACGCGAATATCACAGTTAACTGAAAAAGGAAGAGGATGATGGAAATAGCAGCCTGGGCGTTGGAACACTGGCTTCTCTCTTCCCTACAAGGGAGGCTGACCTGGGAGAGACCATGGTTGGGATAATACCTCAGGTAAGATTCCCCTGTGTTTTTTAAACTGATTTGACTTCCAGCCACGCTCTGTGCAGCACTTCAAAACACTGCTACCAGAGCCCAATTTATGTCCATTTCAGTGCCCGTGCTTGGATTTTAGCACAGAAGTTGTCCTCATGTAGAATTTCAGGGAAGATTAACAGTAACATGTCTGAACAAAGCCCAGCAACAGTCCGAGGCTGACTTCCCCCTGCAGTGTGACAAAAGGCTGATGGGTTTAGGTGCTGTCCCAAAGACTTGGTTAACAGCTCAACTCTCAGCACCACGAGCTCACCCAGAGCTTTTCTTTCCAGAACTGTGCCCTGCTGACTGGAAGATGTTCCTGCTTTATGGCTTTTGTCAATTCATGGCTGCCAAGCTCCTGACAGGAGCCCTGGTTTGTACACACTCCCCCGGCAACTGGAAGATGCTCCTGGGATTGAGAACTCTCAGGCCTCATGGCTGTTCAGGTGATGTCCGAAATTCACCAGATCAATCTCTGTTTGCAAATGGGATTCCTGATGCGGTGTTAAGTGTTTTGATTCAGTACATTCAGGCATTATCAGTTAGAGTTCTATATTCAAAGGACATCCCCTACATTCTCCCCTCATCATTTCCAGACCTGTTAGTGCTGTCTATTCTCTTCTTAGATCAGATTTTTGAACGAAGTTTTATGCCCACCTGCTCAGAATAAATTTCTAAGGACATCTGCAGCTAAAATCCGAGTAACATAAATTAGATACTGCTAAACTTATGTTGCAAATAGTCTTTCCAAACAATTTTCTTAAACCTGGGATGTAACTGGATTTTACTGACCACTGTATCAGCCATTCTGTGATTGTGTCAGTCTGAATCTTTTATTTAGTTCCCACCTCATTGTTACCAGAGAACCTGCAAGACAGGAGTGAAATTTATCACCTATTCCTTGGAATGACAGAATCACAGAACATTTTGAGTTGGAAGGGACTTTAAAGCTCATCTCATTCCATGCCCCTGCCATGGGCAGAGACACCTTCTACTATCCCAGGCTGCTCCCAACCTGGCCTTGGAAACTACCAGGCAACCAGGAGCAGCCACAGCTTCTCTGGGAGCCTGTGCCAGGCCCCTCTGCTGTTCTGCCTGGAAATCTTGAGTCTAGGGCCCCTAGAGAAAAATGTGACATGAAGATATTTAGAAAGCAAAGGAAGAGGAAAAAAACCCTGTGAGAACAGGCCTGCACTGAGATCCTCAGAAGAATGCTGAAAAAGAGAAGCAAATTCTTTCTGAAGATGGAGGTTATTAAAAATTATAATGAATGGTGCTGTTTTCCCTTTCTCACCCACAGAACAGCTCCATTCTCCAACACTGAGGCGGCATTTCCCTTGGCGATTCCCTTCCTAGGACAATGCAGGCAGTCTCCCTGGCACCCCTGATTCCTTCCTTCCTTCCATCCATCCCTGTCCTTGCTCCATTACCTTTCACCCAGCTCTTGCCTTTGATCCTTGTGGGAAATGGATTTGTAGAAAATTCTTAAAGCTTGACAGAAGGTTCACATAGTGTGTATCTGTATGTATCCGTTATGAAATAAGAAATGTTGACTTAGAAGTGTCATGGAATAGAATAGACGTTGTTAAGAGAGAAATGGAACTAGAAACAAGTTTTAAAGGATGGTCTTGTAAATACGACTAGATACTTTGGAGAAATAGAACTATGGAAGATGCATTGTAGTGGGACCCACGAGGGGTAATTTTAATTATTGGCTTTAAGGCATTTACAACATGGTATGGGGCAAAAGCTGATATGCCAAGAAACACTTATAATGTACTGTAATTAGGAAATAGTTTCTGATTGTGATGGTGTGAATTATAACATCTGTATTGCCTCACCCTTCACCTGAGACTGAAAATGGAATAAAAGTTTTTAAAACACCTCTCAGTTACCCCACCTTCAAGTCAAAAAGCCCCCTAATTCAACAGATGCTGAGTGCAGAAAGCTCTGTGCTGTTTTTCCAGTCATTTCTGCTGCTGTAGCAGATTGGACCAGCCCAGCCCAAACCCAGCAGCCACGAGGGCTGAGCCGGAGTGAGCAGTGCCTGCAGCACAAAATAAGGATGTGGGTGAGCAATCAGATACAAGGAAGAGGAACTCTGGGTCTCACTGTTCTCCCATTCGTTTTTCTTAAATACCCTACAACTAAAACAACCTTCGTGGACAAGTAGGAGGTGATTAACAGGTTTTTGAAGGTGGCTGAACTGCTGGAGGAACAAATAAAAATCATGGATCTTGTGGGCTTCTCTAATTTTTGCATTACTGAACCTCTGTTTCAGAAAGAAGGAAGACAGTGGGGAGAAGAGTTCAGATGGGCAACAGAAGCACCCCCAGAACACACTCTGTCAGCATGTAAACATCCCAAATTTATCAAAACCAAATTCCAACACACATTTTTTACTCTTACACATGAGAGAAATGGGAACTTGTCATTTACCTCCTCTCTCTCATCTTCACTTTGAAAGAAAAAACTTCCACATCAAAGTATTTATGACATCAACAGGAAAATTTCTGGGATTATTAAATTTCAGAGCAATATTTTTGCAAACAAGGTTCTAGAAAATTAATTTTGCTTGATTTGCCATCCATCCAAATACTTTCAAGCCACTGGAAAAGTCCAGCTGCACACTGGAGCATCAGGGTTTTTCACGAGGAATCCATTCCATTTCCACTGGAATAAAAAGTGGGACCTATGCTCTCCTGGCTTCTCTGCAAGCCTCTGACCCAAAAGGAAGTGATTCACAATTTTTCAGCTGAAGAGGAAAAGAAAACTTTCACCTGAAAGCACTGTTGTCATGGGTGTTTCCCCAGGGAAGTGGTGAATGCTGAGTTTGGGGCAGGAGTGGAAGCAGAACCATCCTGTGGTCTGCACTCACCTTCTCCCACATTAATCACGGTTTCACAGCTGGGTTTTAGTACAAGCCCAGCACATAAAAACTCACCAAGAGCTCCCTTCCGATCTCTATCAGCCCAAATGGGCGAGGTCAGGCCAGCCTTAATTTGTTGGGGTCTGTCCCAGGGACACAAGGTGAAGTTAAATAAAATGTAACCAAGCCGCTACAATTTTTCAAAGCCATTGCACATCATCTTTTTGATGAGCTTTGTGTTGAATGTAATAAAATTCGATTCTCCCCAGGGACAACTTGCAAAACAGATCCTTTCCAAAATTTAAGATCAGAGAGTTAAAAGGAAAATATTTAAGCAGCGGTGTTTTCTACACTACTTTTAAAGGAACTTTATAAATGAATGATGAAAAATAAATAACCTAATTATTTATAAAAAGTACAGTAATTCCAACAATTGTGTGCCATTTTGCAACTTTCACAGCCTAAATGTTTTTCAACCCTGAAACACAGAAATATTAAAAAAAAAACCCTCTTCCATCACGTAATCACTGTGAGCTAAAGAGAACTATCTGTACCCTCTACTGACAAACACCAGCAAAAATTTCTAAAATTAACAGTTACTGCAAAGTTTAATTTTGTCTTGTACACTCAACACTGTAACTCAACAACAAAATTAAACCACTTCCCTGTTTATGTGGAAATTCCTAGAAGGAAACAGTTTTTCATGCTAGAAGGCTTGATAAAATGATTGGTCATATTTAAAAATAGCTTTCAAAAACAGATCAAATTTCAAATTATGTGCTGATATCGAAATCCAAGAATTCAAAATCCAGCTGAAAGAATGAAGACCACTCCAATCTTCAAGCAGCATTTAAGGAATGGAGATTAGCGTTATCTAGGTGAGATAAGAGCTCTCAAGCTGAAAAAATAAGGTCAGGCTTCAGTTACAAAGAAAAGCCACCTAGAAATCACAAGTTGGTGAGGCACCAAAAGGCAGGAAGCTGCTGGAACCCAGCTAAAACCAGCTCTGTGAGCAAGCAGAGATCTGGAGATAGAGCCAGCCTGGGATGGGACAGAGCTGCTCCTGTGGGGAATGATCTGGAGGAGGATGAGGAGCACCACAGGGGCCCTCAAGGGCTTCCCTGGGACCCACCTTGGTTCAGACCTTCCTGGAACAGCTCAGAGGGTCTGCAGACAGTGCCGGGGCAGGGATGGCACTCCAGGCAGACTCCAGGGCAGGCACACGGGAATTTTATGGAATTCCACAAGGACAAATGTAGTGTCCTGACCCCAGGACACAGCACCCTCTGCACCAGTACAAGTGGGGACTGCCAGAACAGGTGCCAGCTCTGCTGAAAACAACCTGGAGGTTTGGTGGGCACCACACTAAAGAGTAATTTCAAAGAGGAAATGACCATTTCTACCCACAGCCGTTATGATGCAGTGACATTTAAAAAGTGACATTAAAACCAGGCAGGCTGCAGATTACAGAAATCAACTGCACGGGGCCTGCATCCAAACTGTCAACGCTCACCTCAAGCAGGAATCACCCTTAAATATGAAATAGTTAATTTGAAGGAAAAATTGAATAAATAATTGAAGAAAAAAATTATCCATCTTCACTTCAGATCACAGCTGCCCCAAGGACACTTCCCTCCCCTGAGGCCACTGGTCCCAGACCGAGCCCCGTGCCACCCTGGAGCACAGATCCCTGCTCGGGCTCCATGGGATGCTGCCCTGTCCCAGAGCAGCTGCTGGGGTGCTGTGGGCTGGCTGTTCTCTAAGTGGGACAGCTCCCAGTCTACCACAGGGCTGAGCTGGAAAGCAGTAAATGATGCCAATGTTTTCACAGCACACTAATGGCACACACTCCACGCTCTCAGGCAGCAGATGAGGGAATTCTGAAGTGCTGAAGCTGCAAGAATTCTGGTTCAGCCCTGCCTGTGCTGCCTGCTGGCACTGCCCTCAGACCGTGCTTTGTGTCATCTCATTAGACACCACTTGGCACAAGCCACAACAATATCAGGGCTGCACTGGGAGCTGAGCAGGGTTTGGGCTCCCCCCGCAGCCTCATTTCACTGGGAATTCCAGAAACAGGCAAAAGAGACCGGCCACGGATCCTCTAAAACATTCTTCACATCTACAGTCAACCATACAAAAGATTTAAAAACAATCACTGAGTCGCCTTAACCATTTCCACGTTTTTCCAAAAAAAACAAACAAACGAGAAAACCCCAAACCAAACAAGCAGAAACAAAATTAAAACTGCATGTTTTGCCCTCATAAAAAGTTTGGTGTCTTCCAGAAAATAGACAAATCATATCCCAAATGTTTTTGAGCACTGTCTCCCTCCTGCATTTCTAAAAAGGATGGATGTAGCATCCAACTTTTAAAGTCAATTTGCCACAAGAACCTCTGCAATTTGTTAGAAAAATGAATTGTTTTTCTTACCTGCATGCCATTTAGGGATAAAATACACATGAAGAGTTAAAGTTACTAAAAAACTAACACAATTTTGGGCTATACAGATTCTTAGCATTTTCGAAATAACTACACAGATACTTTCTAACAGAACCTTCAGATTAAATGTAACTTTAGTAACTTCTCAGGTATCAGCTTTAACAGTGTCAATGTTCAGAATTAAACCAGCAGAATTTGACTCATTTGCCGCCATCATTAGAGAAAGTGGAAATCTTCCTAAGTGTGACAACAGCCTCATTTTTGGCAAAACCCAAAACCAGATCAGACAGCAATGCCTAAACTGCATTGTAATTACAATATTCAATTTTGCTGTAAATGCAAACTACCATCTTAATTCTCTCGGTTTTAATGAGGCAGATAAATATCTCAAAGTTCAGAAAGCATAAGAATTTGAGAAAAACTCTTTTTGGCCAAGATATAGCATTCTTCTTCATTATCTATTCACTAACTACAGACAATGTTTCCCTCATGTAATTAAAGAGTTATAAAAGCAGAAAAATGCATCTTGGCATTTCTTGCATGCCCATCACAGTTAAGAACACATAGGGGTTTGCTTTTAATTGCATTGTCATTTTAGCATTTTGTATCGAATTACCTCCTAATTACAGATCCATGTAAATCCTTAAAAAAAGAAGTTATGCTTTAACAAAGTAAGGAGTCTCCAAAAGTGATATGCACCTATTTAAATTAATGGCAGAACTTGTAGCCCTCTTGCCAAGTAACAGTCCCCAATATCCCCTCAGGGCCAAGCAGTGCAGGCTAACAGTTCCCACTCAGCCACCTCGGTGAGAAACTCAATAATAACACCGAAATTAATTACAATTTTACATCCTGAGTGAAACAGATTATCCTGCACCACTTTAACCAGAAACACCAGCAGAACACTAAATTACCAAGCCTTTCACAAGTGTTTTTAGAATTTGGAAATAATTTCCCTTCCAAACCCAACAAAACACGGAGGTGGCAACCCCACAAGTGCTGCTGTGGCTGCGGTGCCTCGCTGTGAAGTCACCAGAATTTGGGGTGACACAGCCACTGCTCAGACCTTTGCTGGCACCACACAACACCAGCGTGTCCCTAATGAAGCTGCTCCATGAAGGAATTCCAGCACAGTCCATTAGGAGCGCCTCACAAAGAAAGTCCCACCAGCACAGAGGTGAAGGCTCCATCCTGCTCTGACTGCCTGCAGACGGGCTTAATTCACCTGGGAGAGAGAGCTGGGGAACAGGAGCCAGGAAAGAGAGGAACAGTCTTTCACTGAACTACTGCAGAAATAGCCCAGTTTTCTGCACCCAGCTGTGCTGAGGTGCTGTCACCAGCAGGACCTCACACCTCTCAGCCTGAGCTGATCCCACCCCAACACCCCAGTGCTGCCTCCAGCTGCTCCTGGCTACAGGAACAAGCAGTGTTCCCACAAAAGCTTCCCTCTCTTCCAAGGGTTTTTCTAATACCTCTAACCACATAACCAAAGATTTACGGCTCCAGTTAGTAAGTTAATTGTCTGTTTTTCTTGTTTCCAGTTACAGCTTTAACTAGGAAATTCTGAAGAAAACCATAAATGTTGACTTTCCTCATCAAGAATTGAATTATTGTGAAACCATGACGATAATTATGCAATGGAAAAACCCTTCCCTGCTCTCTTTGCACCAACAACTGAAGGATTTGATGTATCTAATGTACATTTGGGATTCCTGGCCACAGAGATATGCAACGTAAACAACATGGCAGTAAATATTCATTTTCTGTGGGATTAAGCCTAAATATGCTCTGCTGTTTGGCACCGTAGTCACAAACTGTTTCTAAGAAAAAACCCCTCCACCACCACACAGTGCAGGGAGAGAAGACAAGAGATGCCACATAAAGTCACTGGCATGCAATATCACTTCAATTCCATATGGAAATAACAGGAAATAAGATGTGCCGAATTTTAAGCACCAAGGCAACAAAAACACATTAAGATTTCATCACACAAGAACTTGGCTGTAAAATCTGTAATTTTCTTGATCTTTTTACAGAGTTTTCATTTTCAGGAACATCAGAGAGCTAACAGCTCATGGATGCTACCAACCAGCTCAAGTAGGCATTTGCATTAAGCTGCTTTCAGTTAATTAAGTGGTGGAAATGCATCTCTCCTACACCAAGAAACCTCTTCCACAATCAGATTCCTTATCAACCTCTCTCTTTTTACAGCCTGGAAAAACTACAAGTGGAGAAGGTTGGAAGAAAAAGTGGAATGAATAGGAATGAAAAATATTGGAGGTGCTGTTATTTTTCCCCTTCCGCATAACTAATGGTATGACAAAAATTATTATCTATGGTTAAAAAGAGAAGAAAAAAACCTATTTGTCTGTCCTCATCTGCTAATCAGCCGAACTCATCACCTAAGGGATTTTACCCTCAAATTCCAGAAAGGTGGGAAGGGGAAAAATAAAAAAACCATTCAAGTACTCTCCATTAAACCCAGCTGAAAACTATTATTCCTGCAAACAGTAATTCTCTTCTGGCAGAAAAGAGCTTTTCCCTCACACGGAACACCTGCCCCTCCACTCACACTCAGCATATGCAAACAAACTTACTGAAGCTTTTTCTTCAGCAAAGCCTTGTGTGTGAAGGGTAGAGATGCAAATAAACTCATGACAGCAGCATCTCTCCAGAAATGTCTGGAAAGCAGAGTTCTACCAGAACGATGCTCACACGTTCTGATGTTGCATTAGCACAATTACAGCTCTTCTCGGAGCCCAGAAGATTTAGGGTTTGTAACTGTTAAGTATTAACAGATTACTTAGAAATAGTTAACCGATTTTTGAGCTGTAATCATTTATAACATCAAGCTCTCCACAACTCAGTCTATGCTTGAAAACAGTATTAAATAGGTTTATTTATTAAAACAAGTCCTGCTCTTAACAGCAACATTAGGAGTGCCCAGTGGCAATACATTTAATATAAGAACTTGTAGACTCTGATAAAACAAAGGAATCTTCACTTTAAAAGCAGTACTAATTCTGAAGTGGTTTATTACCCCGCAATAAAGTGAATAAAGTGATTAGAGTCCAACCACAATCATGGACAGCTCACAGGGAACACACCAGCAGAAATAATCTCAGAAACATTCCCAAACCTGTGGCAGGATTTTCAAGGGTTACCAAGTTAATAACGAAAAGATAGTAAAAAAAAAAGACATTACACAAGTAAAATCAAAGAAAAAGTCTCATGTTCTCCCTCAATTCCTTCAGGACACCCAACCATTCAGTTTCTAAAGTCATACCAGAGAAAGCAGGTTTTACAGTTCTCAACAGATTTTTTTTTTTTTTTAGGAGGGGAAAAGATACAATTTTAAAAATAATTTCTCCTATAAGAATCGCTGCGAGACAGGAGAACAACAAATTAAAAATCAGAAAATAAAACATCCTCCATGCAGTGAAAATACTACTTCAACTTCAAAGGTATTTTTGACATGCCAGTACCTTCAGCTAAATTACTCAAGACCTTCTGAGTGGCTTGGGAATGATCTGGCATTAGGAGAAATACAGAGGACCAACACTTCTGACACAGCTCCTTTTGCTTAGGTGATTTTTAGCTTGATTTTAGCTTCAGCTCTAAAAACTCCTGGTCTTGTTCCCTGTAGGAGACTATAGAGCTACTTTGATCTGGGACCACCCAGGTACCAAAGGCAGGGCAGGTGTCTCAGAAAGAGATGGTGGGTTGGGAAATGAGGAGTTTATGAGTAACAAAAGGAACGATGAGATTTTAAACTAAGATTATGAGTGAGGAAAATCCACTACTTCAGCATCTCCCACACTTTCAGCTGCACGGGGCGTGTGCTTCAAAAAATCTCAGAAAATTATGGAAGTGCCCATTCTCTGTTCCTGAAATGCTCTAAAGTGTAGCTCAGCAATCACAAAACCACCAGAACACAAGCACACTTCCCTGGGGAGGGGAGCACCCAGATAATATCTGCAGAGAGCCTTCTTTGATGAACAAGCTGTTTCAGTCACAAGTTTTCTTATGAAGCTCCCCTATCACCTACAGCAGAGGCAGGGAAGCTTGTTCTGAAGTATTTTATTATTACTTCAAGATCTTCTGCTCCTTCTGAAATCAAACATGCACACGGGTTTATCTAAGGAGTATATTAGAGGGCACATGGAGAACCTTGACCCGGGCACTTCGTTTTCTTGTTTAGTTAATGTGCATTCATCTCAGCCTCTGGAGTTCCTACAGATGGGTGCAAAGCTACACCCACTTTTATCCAAGCATCTACAAATATTTTAAAGCCTAATAACAACACAGATGCTCTTTCTCAAACATCTTAGTCAGAACGGGGAAATATTTTCACTCTCTTAAGAAAGATGATTAAACTCCCTGGAAATTCCTGTCTATTTGCAGTACATTTACAGGATTTCATAGTGCAGTTTACAGATAATAAAATAAATCACTTTGAACCTAAATAGCACTTCCACACCCACCACGCAGAAAAAAACCACAACATTTTCACCTATTAAAAGAACCCCGGTATGAATTGGCCATGTAAACATCTGCAGAAAATAGCTGTATTTAAAAATAAATGAACAAATACAGCAAATCAAAGCCCCAATCGCTGAAACAGCCTGCGAGGAGCTGGAGCTGACACCAGAGAGAGGCATCTCCACACCTGAACTCCAGGATTTTTCTCAACCACTGCCAGTATTCCAAAATATAGAACCTGGGCAGACTGGTTTTCACACTAAAGACTGGAAAAGAAAATTCTGGTGATGATGATGTTAGAACCAATTCATCAGGTAGGGTTTTAAACTGAAGTAAGTCAGTTAAGAAACACTACCCATAAAAACGCCTGCACTTCAAGCTTAAAATCTTACATAATCTTGTAGTTCTGATCATAAAGCCAACAGTTTACTGTTTAATTTATTTATTTTTAGACTTGCCTAAAATTTTAGAGTGTCTGCAGTCCTGGTGTGAGTAGAAAATAGTATAATAATTGTTAAGTACCGGAACACTTAATGTGTAATACTGGAATAACCACCAACACAATGTCATTAACATGAGAAGCAGCCCGGATTGCAGGCAGTTTCCTGCTCATTTAGCCAAGATTAATTCTTCACAGGCAAGAGGAACATTCTTTTCACCCTAGCAAGGACAATCCGAAGGAGAAACGTTAAAGAAAAGACATTCTTTATTGCTTAGCTGTTCCTTTTTAGTAAGTCTGATATGTAATGTCAACAAAAAACACTATTCTGTGCTCTAGGCAAAAGGATCTTCGAAGTGGACGTGGAAGAGAGACAGACATGGAGAGCAGATGGCAGCAAGTCTTTCAGAAACTGTTAGTGAGAGGGGGAAAAAAGTTTCCTACAAAACATATTGCTGAATTAAGAGGAACGCTGCTGAGCTGAAAAATCAGGCATTAGGAAAAGACGACATACACGTCTTTACTGCGAGGCAAAAACTGTCAGAAACCGAGTTTTGTTACAAAAGAAAAATAAAAATGAAAGATCCCGAACAACCTTCTGGCTGTCCTTACCCCGCTGTGCCGTTTCTCTGGTGAGCACAGGCAGGGATTTTGACTTTCTCCTGGCAGCGCTCGCCATTTCACAGCACATTTAGCGCACACAGCGCGGATCGATAGCACTACAGACACAAGACGAGACTTATCCATTTACTAACCACAGCAAAACGGCCTCTTCAGCAAAACCCTCCAGTTCCTAACGCTGGAAATGTAAAAGGCATCGTTACAGGGATCTCATTACTCCCTTCTCCCGGTCACACGGGGAGTCTGAGCACTTGTCTGCGAGCTTTTAGCCTGATAAACAAGTGTAGCTTTGCACAGGCTGCAAGGATGCTAAAAACCTACACAGAGCACTGAATACAAGCTCCAAACGCGGGCAAAGAGTGCCAGGCTGGCTTGTAAACTCGCATTAGATCCTCACACAGCTCGTAAGAGAGTTTCTGTGGGACTGATGGAGCTCCAAGCACAAATGGACCAACAGCTGCCCAACCACTGGTTGCTGCCATACCGATTTTCCTCCTGAAGAAGCGTGAGGAAGTCCCCACACCCCGCTCGCTTCCCAGGACTCAGAGCTGGCGTTTGAACCTCAAATTCTGCTGTTTTCAAGAGAAAAATAGTCGATTTTTTTTCTGCACTACAAGGCGGTGACGTAACGAATAGCAAAATACAAAGGGTTACAAATGATTCTTTAGAAATGGAAAGCCTGGCTTTTCACCCCAATTCTGTTGGTACATCTCTACACGCACACACCCCTCGCTATGACCAAAGGACGAGCTCAGCCTTTCAGAGCGGCACCTCTTCTAAATTAATGAAGCATTAATGAAGGTCGCTATTCACCAGTGAATAGTCCGGGGTAAGAGAGATCAAACTGAAGGAAAGAGCATTTCAGCTGGGTAATTCTAACTTAAAACCAGCATCCAACACCGATAACTGCGCTGCCAGGTTACTTATGTGACACTAGGTGGTTATATTTCCACATTTATTCCACACGATTGATCTGAAATCCAAGCGCTGTGAGCGTTTCAAGTGCTCGCGTTATACATTTTTAAGGATAAACACGAAAGCAGCTTCTGCCTTTACAGTTGCTGCCATCCACAAACATTTGCCACCTGAAAAAAAGATTTCTTCTCATTCATACAGAGCCAGTCCAAGTTTTCAAGGGCTGACCCCAAAGCCCCCAGTTTAAAGTGACAAATCCAGGAACATTCACTTACCTGATGAACAAGAGATAAGAAAAACAGCGAACGCCAACTTAGTAGCAGCTCCCATTTTCCAATGCTGTTAAAACATTTAAGTGACTTTAAGTATCCAGTTTTCTGGGTCCTGCAAGCTGGAAAAATCTCCCTTCTTGCTGAACCGTTATAAAGCAATTTATAGCAACATTTCTGCAGCAGGTAGTGTTCATAAAACACTAAAAATCAGGTTTGTTTAGACACTGACGACCTCCCCGCGGCTCTTTCTAGAGAGAATCCGGGTTGAGGGAGGGATAAATATATTTGGAACCGTGTTTCAAAACACACGTGTCATTTGGCTTCTGTACAAACGGTGGCAAAATTCAATTCATAAAAGTAATGCTACGAATCCACTTAAAAAAAATAAAAACCAAAACAAAATAAGTCAACGATTAAGCTGCTGAGCACGACGAAGTCTCTGAGTCTCCAAGTGTTTTCCACATCAGGCGCAGTGAAGGATCATCGCTCGTAGGTGCGAGTGTCGGGGGGTCGGATGGGGATCAGTCCAAGGCGATGTTTTCGTCCTGCCTCCCCCCTTCACACCCCGTGTAGTGTTTGGGAGAAAAGCAGCTCCATTCCAGTTCCAAACCTCGGGGCGAAGAGGGGAAGTTTTTGTCAGTTTGTCGATGAGAAACTACCTTAAAAACCAGCCACCAGCTACACGTGGGTTTTCTTTAATAAATGCTGAGGGATTTAGCGTAGCCCAGGAGAAGGAAAGGGGGGAACAACAGTCTGGGAAGAAACAAACCTTCGGGCTTCCAGGGAAGTGGCAAATATCTAGTCCTTGGCCAGGCAGCGAGAGCAGTGCATCCCCCCGTCTTCGCCGCCCTTCTCCAGTATCAGCACTCCCGAATCCCAGCAAGATTTCCAATTCTTCTAGGAGATTTCCATCCCCTCCCCCCACGAGAGGCTATATTTGGTATTTAAACACACAAGAGTAGCTGGGGAGGGGGGTACCAAAAAAAAAAATTAAAAAATAAAATGCAGTATCCAGGTGCTGGGGAGGAGGGTGGGATATTCTTTGTGGCAAATCCTTGCTGAGTGCCGTGCTTCCAGGAGAAGTGGGCTTCTTTGGAAGGGAGGCGGCTGTGCCTCACGGCGGGCTGGGGCTGGATGGATCCGGGCTCCTCTCACTCCTCACGGGTCCTGGATGGATCCACGCTCCTCTCCCTCCTCACCGACACATCTCCTCCTCGCCGCCCCGCCGCTGCTCACACGGAGACAACACAAAATCCACCCCTCCGAGCTCGATCCAGTTCTTGCCTTTTTTTTTTTTCCTCTTTTTTCTTTTCCTCCTAGGAGCGAGCAGCAGGAGACGGTAGGGGCGGGGAGGCAGAGCCTTCTCCCCGCGCCTCCCACACGGCGGAGCGGGGAGCGATCCCTTCGTCACCCTCTCCCCTAACTCTGACCCCGGCTCAACTCTCCGGTCTCCCGGGCGGCGGAGGCAGCGCGGCTCAGCCCAACTTTGTCCCTCCAGCAGTGCAGCTTAGGGGCTGGCGAGACGAAAAGGCCGAGCCGGGGGATTCTCTCCGGGCGGCGGCGGCCGTGCCTAGAGCCCGCCGAGTGTCGCTGGCAGCGCGGAACAGCCCTCGGTGCCCTGCTGCCGCTGCTCCCCCGTGGTAATCTCATATCTACCCATTCACCCGTGTGGCGTGTGGAGAACCGGCCCAAGATGGCGGCGCCCGGGCGATTGTTTTTGTTTCCTCTCCACCTCCCCCTCCTTCCCCACGGCCGCCGCTGCCGCCCCGGATTGACAGCCACACCACCCAATAGCAATGCGGAGTTTGCAGTTTAGCCCCGCCCCCCTCCGCTCGCCCCGCCTATCGGCGGCGGGGCGGGGCGCGCTCCCCTACGCTGGCCCCGCCCCTCGCGGCCCGCGCGCGCCGCCTCACGGGCGCGCTTTTGCCCGCCCTTCCCGCCCCTCAGGGCGCGGCCCCTCAGGCGCCCTCGCCCCGCTCCGCCCCGACCCTCCAGGTGTCGGTCATTCACCTTCGTGGGGTTTCTTCGAGGTGTTGGGGGGCTGTACTGTGCTCCCAGGCTCAGGTGATGGAGGCAAAGCACTGCCGGGAGCCAGGCGGTGGGACCTGGCTGGGAGGGGTCACAGCGGTATAACGTGTACACAACGGTGTGAGGCTGGCGGCGCTTCCACTGGGGTCAAATGTTGGCCTGGTCTTCTGCCTCATCCACACCCCAGCCTGAAAACGTCCCTGCAAATGTCCTACAGGTAGTCCAGGTGAGAGCTACGGCTGTGGTGGTCTCTGCTCATCTATTCTCATCTAAAGCTCATCTATTCCTGGCCCTGCCATGGACAGTGACACCTTCCACCATCCCAGGCTGCTCCAACCTGGCCTTGAACACTTCCAGGGATCCAGGGGCAGCCACAGCTTCTCTAGGCACCCTGTGCCAGGGCCTCCCCACCTGCACAGGGAACAATTCCTTCCAAATATCCCATCTAATGGAAACCTGCCCTCTTTTAAGTAGGAATCCATTCCCTGTTGCCCTGTGACTCTGTGCTGTTCTCTCCGTGTTTCTGGTGGGCTCCCCCGAGGTGCTGGAAGGCACCTGGAGGGTGTTTATGGCCTCGGCTCCAGGTGAGTTGTGCCATTAACAGCTGCCTGCACCTCCTCAGTGTGTCATGTCCAGGTAATTAATTAGCTGTGCTCCTTCATGAGTCCTTTTTTTTTTAATAATGGATGGCATAAAATACATCTCTTGTCTGTGGATAAAAAGGAATGGCTTTTAAATCTGGAGATCCATGTGGGAAAGCACAAAGGCCTTAGTGCTGGCCTTTAGTTTTTGTGTTCTATAAAGACTTGTAGTTGCACAAGCAACAAGTACCAAGTTCTCTGAGAACTGGTTATGCTGTTCACCAATCCCAGATAGGTATTAAGTGCTTAGAGATTCTTTTTCAAACTTTTTGGTGGCATGCACTAAGGCATTTCTTTGTGGGGATGTGAATAGTTGGAGGTACTAGACTGGAAGGAAAATTATCTGTATTTCACATATATGAATATACAGCCAAGTCAAGGCTCAGCAACACCGCCAAGCTCTAACTCACAGATCAGTAACTAGACCTGGTGATCCACCAGGATCCAAGAAATGGATCTATTTTGGGTTTTTTACATTGAGATGTCTGCTTGAGTTCTTAATCAGACATCCTTGGTGTTTCTCTGTCATGTCCCAACACTTCCCAACATTAAATTCACCCAGTGACCATATTTTTTTTTTATGATTTGAAACATCCCAAACACAAAATAAGATGTCAGGGCTTGTGCACATCTAGAAGCATCAAGACATGTGGCAACACCTTTTATGCCATCTTTTATCCAAGTATTTCAGGATGATTTACAAGCGTTAATTAATGTTAAGTGTTACAACACTCCTACTTAATCTGTAGTTTTTAATATTCTTCAATAGCAGAATATTTAAACGTGACCTGTTCTGCAGGTTGTGTTTTCACTTGGCTCAGCTTCTTCAGAGCGCTGGTCATGTTGCCACATGAGTAGGAAATCATAGCTAAAAATATTGCTGGTGTGTGTATGAATATATATTTATGTATGTACTTCCCATTGCAGGGATTTGGCTTAGTTGTCAGGGTTTTTTTTTTGCTGAAAGAATGTAAATTATGGTCCATATTTCTATTTTACCAATAGTTTTTGATAAAAATAGAATAATTGTGTCACCTACATAAGAGAATTTGCACGGATGTCATGGCAAGGAGGTGTCTCTTGCTCAAGGAGCTTATTATCCTTAGGCAGGGGTTGGTTTTTGCTTGCAGTGTTCCTCTGGCAGAGCAAATCCTTCTGGCCATCCAGGAAACATTACAAACACAGTCATTCTGCAGGGTTACTCTTGTCAATCACCTGTTTATCAGCACCACGGGAGCTTGTTCTTGCCTTTTCCTCTTCTCCTTCCCACTTTTGAGCATGGCCAGGGGGCTGGGGATGAGATGAGTGTTGGTGGCTGGGATCAGAGAGCTCTCCCTGCCTGCATTGGGGATTTGCTCCCATTTAATTACATTAAAAAAAAAAAAAAAAGGTAGTTTGGTGTAGATATTGTACAGACCAGGAGAAATTACCAACCACTTTTATGAGGTACTTGATGCAAAATGCTTCAAGGGCTTTGGGCTAGGCTGTTGTTTTATTGCTAGTAAAAGGATGAGTTTTATCCCAAGCAGACACATTAAATGTCAGCACAGTTGCTCTCTCCTCTTTATTTTTAAATGTCTTTCTCATGTGAATTTTGGGGGTGTTTCCCTTTTTCACCTTTTGGCTCCTTATTTCTATTTTCCTTTCGCCTTAAACTCCACATCTTTTTTTTCTCCCCTTCCAAGATCAATCTGTCTCTGCATTTTTAATGAATCATTTACTGTGACATATGAGCACTGAAGACACAGTGTCAGGGACTTAAGCATCTGTGGAGAGCAGGAGGAGATGAAATGGATGTGATCTTAGCTTCAGTCTTTTGTTCATGTGGGATGGGACTTTGCCTAGAGGCAGCACAAATATAACTTTTCCTTCCAGGGAATAATGAAGAGAGTTAAAACCCAGCAATGTCTCATTTTTCTCTCTGGAACGCTGCTAGGAATTGAGGATTTCAGCTGTGCCTTTGCTATTCCCACTTTTAGCAGTGAATCAACACAAAACCCAATGTGGTAGGAAAGGAGTTTTTTGCGGAACTCATTCAGAACACCTAGAGAAGCATTTCTGAATGCAAAATGGGAGCCATGGGGTTTATAACAACCAACAGAGAGAATCCTTGGCATTATCTCTTTCATCTTTCCTTGTGGTTTAAGTCATTCCCCCTTTGAAACTCTGGAGGAAGAGAAGACCCCATTCAGGCACTGTCCTTACATAACCAAAGGAAAAAAAGGACCAAAATGGCAAGAAATTAATCTCTTCCAGGGTTGCCCTCTTTACCAGCCAGCTTCACTTTCCTTTGGGAAAAAGTGCTGGATGAATCCTAAATTATTTTATTTCAGAAAAGGTAAATAACTGCCTTAAAGTATTTTTACTTTTACATGCATGACTTACAGGAAACTCATCATATTCCAAAAGATTTTTAATACAAATTTTCAGTTCTGTTGCTGTGGACAGATAATAAAATTCCTACAAATTATTCATAATTTTGCACTTTTTACCTTTTTCCAAAACTATTGAGATACTTTACAATTATATGAGTAGCACAACTTGAAAACACGAGAGAATGTGGAATTAATTAACCTTTTAAATGCTGCTGATGAACTGAAATGAAATCCAAAGCTTGCCCCTGCAATGCTTTTGGGTTGGGGCAATATAGGTGACCAGCAAAATGTTCTCCTTCAATGTTTTAAATCAAACTTATAAATCTTAGATGCAGTTGTGGAATCCAGCTGAATATCCACAAATTCAAATACAGCTGAAATCACAGCCCTGTTTTGGTGTTGGGCTAAAGTGGGATCACTTTATTCACATGAGCAGGGACAGGATTTGGCCTGATCATGATCTGTAAAGCTGTTTTTGTAGTGAATTTGTGTGTACCAAATTCCCTTTCAATTAAACACCTGGAGCCTGTAGACCCCACACCACCAGGGAATTTTCCCTACCTCAGGTTTAAACAGAAAGATACAAAATATTACAGAAATTAACTTTGATACAAGCTTCGTCTAGTTGTTTCCATAAAAACTACATTTAAACCAAGCATTATTTTTCCCTTTTCACCTGTTAATCAGACTTTTGCTTCCTTAAAACAGGGATTCCAAACTACCTAACCTATTTTCCTGCAGAAGGTAGGGATGTTTCTTTCTAGGATTTGTAGTCTTGTCAGAAGAGATCATCCCATTGGAGCTTCTGGTTGCTTTCAGACATTCCCTTGTCTCTTAGGGGCACTTTGTTGTGTCACAGGGTTTTCTCACTGTGACATTTATCAGCTATGATTTCATCCATATTTCACAGCAAAACTGCATTTTCTGGATATTTTCTCTAGTTCTCATTTGTGCTGTAGAATCCTTTTTTTTGTGAGTGCCACGAAGTGTCCAAGCTGAATTCCTGAAATCCCAGGCTGTGCTATGAAAACGAGGTTCTCCAGGTCTGTGTAGAGATTTTCCTTCTCAGAATACACCATAATTTATATACTCAGTTACAAACTGACTCTGTGTTCATCACAGAATGCAAAAGTTCTGCAACATTGTCATGTTTTCAACGTTATTTTTGAAGGATTCTTAAAATATGTGACAAGTGTTTGTTGTTTTTTTGCTACAGCGTCCTGACAGTGATAGCAGATTTTAAAGATCTTTTGCACTGCCTTTGAAAGGCTTTATACATATATTTGTTGATAAAGATTTAAATATTTTAGACCAAAAATTTGTAATTAAATAGTCATAAGAAGTAGGAGTGTGAAGTGGCCAAATGTGGAGAGATTGTCAGATCTTCAGAGTATTCAATTGTGTGCTCTTTAGAATTATTGTGTCAATATGACTTCTGGTTGTTTTGGAACACAAATACATGAATAGCTGTAATTACTTATGGTGTCATTCAAAATATCCTAGAAGCTTTCTGAAGGATGGGATCAGGAGAGCTGGCTGATACTTTGGTAATTTAAAAGGAGAACATTCCTGGAAATAGTTTTTGGTTCAGATCAATGTCACAGAGAAGATGAGTGCTGGGGAGACAAATGAATGCCAGTTTGTGGTTCAACAGATAATAACAGTAGTTTCCTGCAGTATTGTTATAGAATGATAATGGGAGGTGGAATTCTGGAAGGTTCAGATGGATTGGAGGATTCTGAGACTCAAATATTAGTTCCTGGTTTTGCTAAAATACCAAGAACTTCAGGCTTCACAATGTGACTGGCTTCAGAAAGGGCTGGGAACAGGGAGTCAAGTATTTTTCAAACTATCCATGGGTGTTGCAGCTGAAAATTTGCTATTTGGAATTTTACAAAAGGAAGGTGAAGATCCATGGTAATGGACAAACTGCTAATAAATTTACAATTTTTATTGCTGATAACTGGAGAGTGCAGAATTAACCCTTACAAACACATGACATGGCACAAGCAGCTGTCCTGCTTCCAGAAGCAGCAGTTTTAGGCTAATAAAGCCTTTCTGCAAAGGAAAATGATTGAAATATGATTTGAGGCTCATTTCCTTAAGAGAAATGGAGCTGCTGCTGTTATCTGAACCCTTTGTTAGAGGAGTTATGTGGGAATGGAGCAGGAATCCTGATGAAGTCACAGGTGTGACTCTGGGACAATGGCTGTGAATTGCTCTAAGTCAATGTGTTTTGGTTGCAGCCCATAATCCCTGATTTAGTGATTTCATAATTTCTGCACAGAATTTAAGTAGCATTAAAATAATCCTGCCAACAGCAGCTCAGGCACCCCTTTGTTCCTGCTCACTGTGACAGAAATAATAGCTCTCCCCAAGTGCTGTAATTCCTGAAAATCTGGCATGTTACAGGTTTCATAGGAAAAAATGTAGAAGATTCCCAAATTTGACCTATTTCAGATTGTAAGAAGGACAAGTTTCTAGGCTTGGAAGTCTCTCAGGGAACCCCTAATAGCTGCCCACTTCTTTTTTCATTAGGACAATCCAGCTGGAACATTTCTCTCTGGTGATTGTGCTCTGACAAGATGGATGAGCTGAGCCATTCCAGGGATTTTAAATCCTGTAAATTCAAACCCAGAATTTTTCTTCTGCAACCAGCAGAACATCCCAGCCTGGTGCTCTTACCCATTGTTCGGGTCACTGGGGAGCTAAATCCTGCTCCAGCTTGTACTGCTGAATAGTAGTGCAGTTAATTCATCTGCAAATTATTTTATAATAATTCCAATTCAGACACTGAACAGATAATGTTAATATCTGAGATGGCAAAATTCTGTTTACCCCCTAGAGTGAGAAGTTTTTTCAGTTCAGGCTGTTTTAAATGAACAAAATTTAACCTTTTTTTCCATTTACTTAGAAAATTTTCTACACAGCATCAACCTTTCTGATATAAAGACTCTTTTTTTTTTGCCTTGAAATTCTTTAGGCAATGAAAATGTATTTCTAATTTTGTAGTGATACATAGTGCATGCACCCAGTTTTAGTAATATCAACTAATTAACTTTCATGAAACTGCAAGGGGAAAGGTATTTTTGTTTCATGTGAAAAGTTAGGGAAGCTGAAGGACACACACGTGGATCTTGGAGTTTTTAACCTGCCCTAAAACATGGTTTGTTTTTCCTCGAAATTCACCAGAGGTTTTCACTTCCAATGAGGTGGAAGGCCACAAACACAGTTGGGGAAAAGTTGGTTAATTTGTGTCCTAGAGCTGTCAGGATCTCCACTGAGGGGAAAGAAATGCTCCAGCACTTGAGCAGCTATTTGGAAGTGGGAAGGTGGGTGCCAGAGAGTCTGGCAGTTCAATATCAAGGTGGATTAAGAGCATTAAGGAAGCTTAAACAGCTCCCAGGAGAGACATTCCCATGGGTTTGGAGGCTTATTCCTCTGGAACAGTTGCTTGTCTGCAGTTTGGGTTGAAAGATCAGGTTTTCTTCTGGAATTGTGCATGGCACTACTTAGTTTGACTTTTTTTTT
>VWZV01013511.1:10271-31997 GCA_013397155.1 Irena cyanogastra | reverse complement strand
GCTCAGCTTTCCCAAGGCATCAGCACATTCCCTGCTGTCAGTCCCACTCAGTTCCCAGCCTGGAAAAGTGTGGATGTCCTCACCCTTTTGTCACCTCTCACTGCTGGCTGAGAAGGCTGATTCCAGGGCATTGCTAAGCTTCAGGCACCTCCATAAATATATTCACAGTGATCATTTTACCTGCTGGGTGAGAATTTTTCCCTTTTTTCTTCCCCAGATCTGGCTGCACTGAACCTGAACAACGGCTCCAGCGGCGCCTCGGACCAGGACACCCTGGCTCCACTCCCACACCCCGCTGCTCCCTGGCCCTTGGGCCAAGGATATCCCTACCAATATCCTCTGCCCCCTCCTTGTTTCCCACCAGCCTACCAAGACCCAGGCTTTAGCTATGGCAGTGGCAGTGCAGGCAGCCAGCAGAGTGAAGGTAAGATGGGGTAAATTGGTTGAAATTGCACAGCTCTCATTATCCCCCGCCATCTGCTTGGGTTCCTCGTGCTCTGTGCTTGCCTTGTGGATTTGGTTGCTCCCTGCATGGATTGTGTGCAGTGAACCCAAGGTGTTTGTGGCTCTGGAGGAGTGGGTTTGGCTTTCAGCTCTCTGTGGGAAGTGCCAGGCTTAGCCCACCCAGGGATTGCCAGCAGCGGGGTTGGTGTTGCTGGAAATGAGGTGATTTCTGTGCTGATGGGACAGGGATTAGAGCCAAGGCGCTCTTGGCTTCCACGTCAGGGCTCAGCACAAAAGGAAAATCACTTTTTTTGTAAGTGGGAGGTGGCCAGCCAGGGGTTTCCAGGGCTGGAACACTGCTCCCAGGGAGGAGAGTCTCTGCTGGCATGTGTGACAGGGACAGGAGGAGAATTCTGCATGGATTAAAGACCTGCCCTCCTCCTCTTCTGCCCTAGCATAACACTGTGATTCATTTTTAACCTTAGTAAATAAAATCATGTTGTTTTTTGGCTGTACAGGTACTATTTTTTAATTTCTTTTTTTTTTAAATCGCTCCTAGAGTGCCTTTTGCTTTTGGAAATGCTGCCAGTAAAGAAGGGGTGAGAATTCCTTGTGTTTTTCAGTGAACATCCAGTAAATTGGATATCACTTACCCCTATTTAGCACAGCCAGTCAGATTTTACAAATGGCACAAAAGGGTTTCATAACACAGGATTTTAGCCCAGCTGCTTCTCACCTTATCCCAAAATCAGAAATATCCATGAGGAATCTCACAGAGGTTTTAGAACTGGAAAATGATTGCCCTGGACAGAATGTGGGGGTGGTTTTTTGGCAGCTGTGGGCAGTAGGAATTCTCTCCCTGCTGCTGGAATAGGAAAGGAATGGTGTTTTATCCATGCTGTGGAGAGCCTCCCAGAAAGTGCCAGGGTGTTCAGCTCAGTTTCCACACTTTTCCTGGTGGAAAACAACTTCTGTGCTGTTTCTTGCTTTGTAACTGTTATTCCCTTGTTTTGTCCTGAGCAAGCATTAGACTGAAGGATTCCTAGAGGAATGGCTGACTCTAGGGGATTGGTAAGCTTCAAATGCCTCCATGATGAATTCACAGCATGATCATTTTGAGATTCTCGTGACCCAAATGTTCAGCTGTATTTTTTTTAATTTATTTTTAATTTTATTTTTGTTTTGAATTGTCTTGGACGCTCGACCTGTCTCAGTGCACAGTGGTGTGACATTGGCATATCAACCTGTGGGACTGTGCTGCAGCAGCTCAGAGGGGAGGGAATCAGGTGGGAAAAGCCCAAATAGCCCAAATTTTTTATGGTGTCACCCCTCTGGGTTGGATTTCTCTGCCAGTGCCCTTGCACTGCCCATTAATTGGTGGCCAGGTGGCTCAGGCAGGGGTTGGGAGTGCTGGAACACACTGGTCACTCTCAAAGCAATGTTAAAATTGGGGTTTTGTGCCCTCTCTCATTTATCTGCACTATTAAATCATAACAATCAGCAAATACCACCTCAGAGACCTAGGCTTAGAATATTCACTTAAAATCCAGTGGTTTTGTGGTGTGTTTTCCATCTCTCTGGCACTCTGCAGGGAATGCAGCCTTTCCCCTCAAAATCCAGTTCCCATCTCTCCAATCAGCTGGAGCAGCAGAAAGTTACAGATGGGCATCTGTAGCTCAAGAAGGAGCAGCCCGAAATAATTTCATTTTTGCCATTTTTATGGCTCATTTAGACTCAAAAGCTGATCCCCTATTTTGCTGGCTGGGGATCCTTTTTGGGACGTGCATCTTGCACTAAAATGCATGAATTTAATGTGACAGTCCTTAGGTTGATTAATTGGATTTAAAAAAAAAAAAAATAGCCTGGGACTGTCTCCTAATCTGTCTGTCATGGGAACAGAGCAAGACCTTCAGCTTGCTTAAAAAATCAGTTTTTGAAGTTTAGTGAAGCTTGGTTTTGGTAACAACTCAGCTGATACTCAGGGGCAATCCTTTGGTTTTCCAAGGTGATTCAGTGGCCTCTCTTGGGAACAATATCCAGGTGTTACTGATTTGTGGTAGAGCAGTTCAGGAGCTGTTTCCTAGGGAATTCTCCAACAGCACAACGCTTTAGTGAGGAATTTTAAAAGGACCTCCCCACTGAAGCCAACAAAACCTCAGGGATTTATGAGTGACAGAGAATGCAAAGGAGTTTATTTCAGAAAAGGTACAAAATAAAGGAGAAACAATTAGAATGTAACCTCATTCGCTTGAGTCAAACCCCAAATTCCTGCTTTTTCCTCCCGTTCCTGCTCCTGCCCTTGGGCTGGATTTGAGATTTGAGCTAGGAATTGAGCAGGAATTTGAGCTGCTGCTTCCACCGTGCGCGCTCCGAGCCGCGTCCGTCCGTGTGTCCCCATGCATGGCACGACCTCGCTGCTGAGCCACCAGCACAGCCCACGGGCCGGGCACGGAGCCCAGCTCACCTTCCCTCTCCTCTCCTCTTTTCTGGGCCGGCAGGGAGCAAAAGCAGCGGCTCCAACCGGAGCACCAGCGAGACCAGCAGGAGAGGAGGAGCGGGCAGGGAGAAGGAGCGCAAGTCCGGGGGCAGCGGCAGCGAGTCGGAGCCCGGGGCGCGCCGCGAGCGGCCGCTCAGCCAGCTCAGCCAGCGCTCCGCCAGCGACAGGAGCCACCAGAGCCACCACTCCTACGGGCCCCCGGGGGTGCCCCCCTTGTACAGCCTGCCCAAGCTGGGCTCCAAGGTGCTGGGCAGCAGCGGCCCGCCCGGAGGGCCGCCGGTGCGCGAGCTGGGCGCCGTGCCGCCCGAGCTCACCGGGAGCCGCCAGTCCTTCCAGAAGGCCATGGGCAACCCTTGCGAGTTCTTCGTGGACATCATGTGAGAGGAAGTGCCTTCAAAAGACTCCGCACAGGGTGGGTTTGGTTTATTTTTGGGAGGGGGTGGGTGGGTCGTTGTGGGATGCTCGGTTGGAAGAGGCTTGGCTGTCTTGCATGTCACACCTTCCTGTTCGCAAGTGTGTCGCAGAAAAAAAAAAAAAAAAGGACAAAACTGAACAAAAAAAAAAGAAAAAAAATACAGACCCCCCCTCCCTCTCCCTCTGCCTACAAAAATGAACAACAGAATCTCCTGGGATTGTTAAATATCAGCAACTCGACGGCATCTTTTCGTTCTGTTTATTTTTTCTCCCCTCCCCATCTCGTTTTGGATTGTGAATGGCTGGTGTATATTCACATCTTAATGAGCTTTGGTCATTGTGGCACCTACTTCAGTGGAATTAGTGTCTCTTCTTGGGCTGATTGGAGGACTGCTGTTTCACATGACTTCTGAATTCCTGACAATGCATAGGAGCACTTTGATTTTTTTTTTTTTCCCTGCTTTTTCTTTTGCAAGGACAAAACGACTGCTGGCTGGTATCTGGGATACTGCCTTGGAATTCTGGTTCTTGGAAGCATCCATAGCTCTAAGCAGACATGGCACCCACAAGTGCTTGGAAGGGAGTAGGATCCAACAATTCCTAGAGGAAAACAAAGTTGTGGCTACTTTCTGCTGAAGAGGCAGTAAAAATCAATCTTTCTTGGGTTCTTTAAGGTTTTTTTTTAAGATATTCTATCAAGAGAGTGCTGGAGTCTTGCTACTGTATGTGTTCATTGTGCAGAACTTGTGAAGGTGTTTCCTTCAGTTATTTCCTTATTTCCCAAGAGTGATTTTCCAGCTGCACTGGGTTCCTGGGCATTTCAGTCACACCCCTGCTGTCAGGTGTGGCTGTTCCCTCTGGATGTGCACTTGCTTGCAGGTTGGAAGAGTTATTCCCACAGAAATAGGAAAATTGCTGCAGTTCTGGCAGCTTTTCCCTTTTGAAGGGGCTGTTGATCCCATTCCAGCAGAGAAATCCTGGCTCCCACTGGCACGTGGCTCTTCTTTGTGGTCCCTCCTTCCTTTCTGAGCAGAATCTTCCTCTTTTTTGTTAAATCAGAGACCTGCAGATGTTCCTGCAGGGAACATTTCTGAGCACAGTGGGCAGAGAGGTGTGAGGGTGTCTGAGAAATCAGAAATGGTACAAAAAGAAATCCTTACCCTGACATTGAGACATACCCTGGAGCACTCCAAAAAGAAATCCTTACCCTGACACCAACTTAGACCCATCCTGGAGCTCCTCAGAAAGAAATCTTTGCCTTGACACTGAGTGAGATCCACCCTGGGGCTCCTCAGAAAGAAATCCTTGCCCTGACACTGAGTTAGACCCACCCTGGAGCTCCTCAAAAAGAAATCCTTACCCTGACACTGAGTTAGACCCACCCTGGAGCTCCCCAAAAAGAAATCCTTACTCTGACACTGAGTTAGACCCACCCTGGAGCTTCCCAAAAAGAAATCCTTACCCTGACACCAAGTTAGACCCACCCTGGAGCTCCTCAAAAAGAAATCCTTACCCTGACACTGAGTTAGACCCACCCTGGAGCTCCTCAGAAATCCTTACCCTGACTCCTCCTCTTGCTGAGGAGCTCTGCTGTTGAATATCCCCAAAATTTAATTTCTGGCTGTTTTCTGCTCTAGAAAGTAAATTCAGGCAGCTTCAGTGATATTTAAGAAGCTTTTTTAAGGTGTGGTGAGCACAGCCATGTTCTCACGTGGCTCATTTCATGAGGCACGAGCTGCAGCCACTCTGGCATTTGACCATGGGGCCATTCCTCAGTGAAATTCAGTGAAATTCTCTTTTGTGAGATCTCTGCTGCTGGCAGGATTTAGGACAGGTGCTGTAAAATCAGTCTTTACTGTAAATAAGCATTTTCTTCACTGGTAAGAAGCTTCTTTTTGGTCTGTTCTGTGCTTTTTGGGGTAAATATCAGAGGTGGATGTGAAGAGAGAGTATCTTTCTCTCTGTACACACACAGTTCATTTGTCACTCCGAAAACTGACTCTTCAAAATGTCCATTTCATTCTGATTTTTCACTTTTTTCCTTTTCCCCACCTCTGTGTGCAAACAGCTCCCTTTGTCAGAGACTCCAGATATTTGTGACAATGAGAGACTCAATTTCTCCTTCCACAGGGAGCCAGGAGTTTGGGAAACTCTCACTTAGCCCATTTCTGGGCTTCTAAATTAATTTTCTTTACTAAAAACTCCCCCAAAAAAGCTGCCCAAGGCTTCTGAGAGCAGAGCTTTCATCAGCATCCATGGATGGCTCCTCCAAAAGAGGCAGGACTGTACAGCAGGACTTGGCTTTTCCTTCCCTCCTCCTCCCTGGTGCAAACCTGACTTGGGGAATTATTCTGACACTTCAAGCAGTGAAGCAGATCAGGGTAAAACTGGTGGAAATCTGCTCTGTCTCCAGGAGACACTGCTGAGGAGTCTGTGACTTCACTGACAATCACTAGTGTTTCTACTTTTAAATTAATCGAGATTTTTCTGGCCTCTTAGAAATTATGATTTCCCTTACCCTGTTTGTTTTAAGGCACAACTCAGAGGGCTGGAGGGGAAAAAAAAATCTTTTAATATCTCCAAAAATGGGATTAAAGCTGGGATCTGAGCTTTTCACCCATGTTTAATTTCCAGCAGTTGCAGTTCACACACCTGCTGGGCTTTGGTTTTGTCTCGTGGTTTTGCTGTTGGCACAAACTGTTCTGTGTCTCGCTGGTCTTTGCTGCTATGTTGAAAAATGACTTTTTTCCTAAACGTGTCTGCTCGTGGGTCACCCTGGGAGGAGGCTGTGAGTCCCCAGCAGATGTGGGAAGTGTTTGCTGAGGAATTCAGGCTGGAGGAGCTGCCCCCAGTGCGGGGAGGGAGCTCTGGGGGGCAGCTCCAGATGTGGATCCTGCGGTTTGCAGAGAGTAGGAGGGAGCAGAGCCCCTCTTGAACAGTGCAATATTGAACAGGGACACAAAAATCTGCATTTCCCCCTCCTCTGCAGAGGCTGGGCAAGGTCAGGCCTGAATTTTTGCCAAATCTCTGTTTCCTCAAAGGAACAAAACTGAGATTTGCCAAATCCCATCCTTGGCTTCGTCCCTTGTGTCCGTGCAGCTCTGTGCTGCTGGGCACAGCATTCCCTGTGCCAGCCATGCCAGGGGAGCTGCCCACAGTGCCACTTGTGCCAGGGGGAAGAGAATTTGGAGGCTGGAGTGCTGCAGAGCCAGCGTTTCTTTCCCACCAGGGCCTGAAATTCAGTTTTGGTGGGGTGGCTCCAGGGAGAGGTTTGCTGTGCAGGGCATGGGAACAGCCTCGGAACAGGAGCCTGAAGGAGTTGGACTAAAGTAATTCTTAAATTACTTTAATTTTTACTTTTAATTTTTTATTTTTTTTCAAAGAAAGTAATTTTTATTCTGCAGCTGAGCTCAGTGCTCCTCCATCCCTGCAGCAGGGATGTCTGAAGATCCTGGAAAAGGGTGAGGGAACACTTGGGGGTGACATCTCCCACCCAGCAGAGGCAGGATCTGCAGGGGTTTGAACTCTGAGGAGGAAATTCTTTGGTAAATAGTCTTAAAAGCATGCTGGTGTCTTTTACCTCCTGCAAATAAATCTGATTTTCCAGAATCAGTGCCCTGGACACTTTATCCAAAGGTTTTATTGGATGGCAAGCAATGATGCACAGACATTGACTCTTGCAATGATTTTTGTTCTCTCCCCTCTTGAGACTTGACAGCTCATGGGTTGATGTAATTGTTTTGGTTTTTTTTTTCTTTGTTTTTTTTTTGTTTTTTTTTTTTGTTTGTTTGTTTTTTTTGTTTTGTTTTGTTTTGATTTTGCATTTAACTGGATTGTAATAAGATTGACTTAAAATTATTAATTCTAATCAGTGATTAGAAATACATGTAAAGAATTTTATGTACAGTAGAGGAACAAAGTGACATGATTTTAAATAATGAAAACCCAGACTATCACCTATCCTAGAACTGGTTCTACTCCAAGAGTGACCTCTTATTAGCATGGACTGCACTGTTCCTGTTAAATGTCTATTGCATAATTGAATTCTTTTTTGTAGATATTGTATTAAAACCCAAGTGTCTGTATAGTTAATATATAGCTGCTTATGTGTAAATGCTATTTTAAACACTAAAAAGCTTTTAATTTTATGTGATAACCACAGTGTATGTGTTCAGTTCTTTGCAGTGTTTCATTGTGATTTATTCCATAAATATTCAGCATTTTTGGACTCTCCAGCAGAAGATCACTGGGACACCCTGAGTAAACTCTGCTGCGCCTTGGCTTTGTCAGGACGCCCTGCAGGCTCTGAGGAGCTCAGCTGGACTTGAATTTAAAGGTTTTTTTCAACCTAAAATATTCTAATTTTTCCAGTTTAAATAAAAAGAACAAGCACAGCTTGGTGAGGCAGATTCCTCGTTCCAGCTGGTGCAGATCACACAGCAAGGGGAGAGTGAAACATCATTTAAATACCAGAAATCTCAGCATTTTCCAGGGAGGAGAGTATTGTATGGTCAGGATTTAAGTGAATATTGAATGATCAGAATTTAGATGAATATTAAATGATCAGAATTTAAGTGAATGTTAAATGCTCAGAATTTAGGTGAATATTAAATGATCAGAATTTAGCTGAATATTAAATGATCGGAATTTAAGTGAATGTTAAATGCTCAGAATTTAGGTGAATATTAAATGATCAGAATTTAGCTGAATATTAAATAATCAGAATTTAAGTGAATATTAAATGCTCAGAATTTAGGTGAATATTAAATAATCAGAATTTAGTGGAATATTAAATGCTCAGAATTTATGTGAATATTAAATGCTCAGAATTTAGGTGAATATTAAATAATCAGAATTTAGTGGAATATTAAATGCTCAGAATTTATGTGAATATTAAATGCTCAGAATTTAGGTGAATATTAAATGCTCAGAATTTAGGTGAATATTAAATACTCAGAATTTAAGTGAATATTAAATGCTCAGAATTTTGGACAGCCTTTTCCTGCAGGGCCTGGTGGAGTTAAATCAGATTTTTTCCCTTTCCCTATTTCTGGAATGATGATCAAAAGTTATTTAATGCTTCCCTGCTATGGAACCACAGCCCTGGAGCAAGGAATACTGAGAATTTCAGGTGGTTGTGAAAAATTCCTGCAGGCTCCAGGAACAAGAACTCCAGGCTCCAGGTCAGAGTTTTGGTTTTTTTAATCACACTGAGGAATAATTTTGGATGGGGACAAGTAACTTTGCAGTGCACCAAAAGGTTCTTTATTTTTATTTTTCTTTTAAGAACAAAAATATTCACTGGTTTAGATTAATTTGCAAATTCTTTAATTGAGCTGGATTAAATTCCAGTAACACAGAGTGGAGAGATGGGAAAAAATTTAATCTGAGGAATAAAAGAGCAGAAATGGAAAAACTTTGAAAGAATAAAAGAGCAGAACAATTACTTGTCAACACGAGTGGGGAAAGGAAAAACCTTGGTGATGTGACTGGATATTAATTGGTACTGCCTGGAAAAATGTGAAGTTTTTGGTGATCTTTGCCTTTTTTGGGGATGGAGGAAGCTCCTGTGTGATTTGCACAGAGCTCATTTCCATCTGTCTTTCCCTGATTTCCATGGGACACAAATGGAGGGAGCTGGGATTTGAATGGGTAATGTCCCCTTGGTGTCACACACACACACACACACACACAACTGCTGCTACCTGCCAGAATGTTCTTTTTGCTTCTCTTTTCTTGGGTGTGTTTGACAATTCTTCCAAGGCTGGGGAAAGGATTCCTGGATGTATCTCTGGAGCTCTTATTTCATGAGAAAGGGAAATTACCAGAAGCAGTGTTGGTGACTCACACTGCCAGACCTGAGAGATTGATGTCAAATATCATTTCTGGAGGTTCTTTCATTAACTAAACCTAACTCTGGCTCCTTTTTGGGGCTGAAAGGTGTTTCCAGAGAGGATGGAGGCTGTTCCTCTGGACTTCAACTGCTGAGCCCTGTGCCTTCCCAGCTCTAGTTCCTATGTGATTGTGCGTGGGGCCACAGAGTTCTCAAAAACAGGATTAAAATCCCCTTAAAATCCAACTTCTGCTGAGGAGCAGGCGATTAAATAAATCACAGGGCGTGATTTACTGTCTGTCCTCCTCTGGCTGCTCCTCGGCAGGGTCCTGGCAATAATCCCTCGTGTTCAGATCGGGCCTGAACACCATGATGTAGCACTTGGGCAAGAAGTAACTGGCCAAGATGCCCAGGGTGGTGGCCAGGATGGTGCAGATCTGCGTGACGGCCCTGAGGACCGTCCTGAGCGTGGCGAAGATCACCACGAAGAAGATGAAGATGACGAAATAGATGAGGGTGGCAAAGGTGATGCCCCTGGCCACGTTGTACCTCCTGCCCGGCGTTTGCACCATGAAGGTGCACAGGAAGCAGGCGAAGGCCAGGCAGCTGTTGTAGCCGTGCAGGAGGGCGAAGGCGGCCCAGGACTGGGTGGCACACACCAGCAGCACCTCGCTGGCCAGCGACTCGTAGTCGACCACCAGGTAGTCGGGGCCCAGGCGGAGGTGACAGAAGCAGAGCAACGCCTGGAGCAGGAGGGACGCGGCCACCAGCAGCCAGGCCCTGCCATGTGTCACCCAGCGCAGCAGCCCGGGGGCGCGGCGGGGGAACTCCGTCACCAGCGTGATCTCCAGCGCCTTGGGGACCAAGGTGGAGAAGCAGCCGTTGAGGCACAGGGCGTAGGAGAGCTGCTGCAGCATGCACAGCGCCGCGCTGGGCCTGCCCACGTACAGGCAGCAGCTGAGGCTCTGCAGCAGCAGCCAGAGCAGGGCCAAGAGGCTCCTGGCACCCCCTGCCACCTGCACCAGCGGGCTCCGCAGGTGCCTGAGGAACAGCAGGGCCACCACGCAGCTCAGCGCCGCCGTCAGGGCCGCCAGGGTCACCAGGGCCACGGCCAGGGGCTCGTCCCAGAACAGGAACCGCTCGCTGCGGTCGTAGCAGCGCGTGCTGCGGGCGGGCGCCCACTGGTGCTGCGGGCACGGCGAGCAGCTGGTGCTGTCTGCAAGGAGAGCCTGGTGAGCGCCCGGGGGGCTGGGGGACCTGACACAGCTGGCAGGCCTCGGGGTGGATCATTAGGTGGTGGTTCGGGTGGGGTTCGGCCTGGTTTTACCTCCCTCCAAGGTGTGTTGGAGCTCCAAAGCTTGTGGTAGTTCACCCTCTGCTTTTCCACCCTCCTCACTGAAGGATCCTTGTATTTCTTGTCTCTGTTTCCCTTCCCCAGCCATCCCAGAATTTTATCCTCTGCCCCTCTTCTACCGGAATTCCTCCTCCCTGAAGAATCCTTGTCTTTCTTGTCTCTGTTTCCCTTCCCCAGCCATCCCAGAATTTTATCCTCTGCCTCTCTTCTACCAGAATTCCATCATACCCCTGTCTCCTACCTCTGCAGATCAAACCTAAGTGTTGTCCTCATTCCTTCCCTCTGGGCCCAACAGGGACAGGTCCCCAGTGAAGAGCAGGACAGGGAGGGGAACACGTGGCAGTGCTTATGGAGGAGAGCTCCCAGCTGATTGTCACCTCAGCCAGGAGACAGAATGATCCAGTTAAAGCCTTTCAATTGCCCAGAGCTCACCTGTGTTGCTCAAGAAGGAGTTTTCTGAACAGTCTGTGCAGTCATAGCAGCAGAGGTTGAATCCTTTTATTCTTCTGTACTGTCCCGGCTGGCAGCGCCTGAAGCACTCGGATGGGGGCTCCTGGCAAAGGCAGGGATGAACATCAGCCAGGCCCCTCCAGGAGAACAAAATCTCAAACAAATCAGAAGGAACTGTGCCAATTTTACCTTCTTATCTGGGGTGTGGAACTGGATCTGGGCCTTACGGATGTACAGGGACTGGTCGTAGTCCCCCACGGGCAGGTAGGTCAGGGTGCCGTCCCTCCAGGACCAGAAGATGAGTTTGTAGCCCGTGTTTGTGCCGTGGGCTTGGTCAAACCTGAAGCTCTGGCCGTTCATCTCGAACGGGAGGGTGTTCATGAAGTGCAGCAGCTGGGGAGGAAATGACACCAGAATCGATTTTGGTAGAATTGTTCTTGTTCGGAGGATGACAATTCTGCAAGCTGAGATCAGCTGTCCCTTAGCTGGGCTGAGGTGGCCACAATCTGGCTGTGATGTGACAAAAGCAGCCGTTTGCCCCTCAGCTGTGTCCTCACCTGCCAGGACCTGATGGGCGTTTTGGGACAGCCTTTGGCGTTGCAGCCCAGGGCCCTGTGCAGGGCGTGGGCCACGCTGTACACGGCCACCTGCACCGGCTGCACCGTGGTCACCCTGAGCGCGGGCCAGATGTCCCCAAGGGTGACGTTGCCGCACTGCTGGCAGTGCGTGTCCAGCACCTCGGCGTTCATGAGGCTGCTCAGCTCCCGGGACTGCCGGCAGAACTCCTTCTGCGTGACGGAGCTGAAGAGCTCAGCCACGTACTCCTGGAAGCCGGGGACCGTCCCCGCCCTCATGACAAAGCCCAGCACCGTCCCGATGCTCTGGATGTTGGGCGTGGAGGCGGTGACGTCCGACAGCATCCAGGCCTCGGTGCCCACCCAGACCTTCTTGCCCAGCCCCATCCTGATGCTGTGCTCCAGCAGGGCCTGGGCTGACAGGCCGTGTGCGAACAGCACGATGACGTTGACGTTGCTGCTGTTCAGCAGTTTAACCGTGTTCTCCAGAGTCTTTTTGGCGCTGGGCTCGGCCGGGTCGGTGGGGATGAGCCCCTCGAAGGCGATGCAGATGTTGTCAGTGCCCACCATGCTCAGGAACAGAGCCTGGGCCCCCCGGCCGTACTCGTCGTCGCTGCCCACCGCCGCCACCCAGTTCCAGCCAAACTGGTTGAGCAGCAGCACCACGGCCTCCACCAGGTTCTTGTCGCTGGGCACGGTGCGGTAGAAGGACGGGTACAGCTCCGTGTTGCTCAGGGTCTCGCTGCTGGCTCCGTAGCTCACCTGTGGGAGAAACCATCCTCACTCGCAAAGAATTGCAAAGGTTTGTTAAAACCTTATCAAAAATACAACGGGAGACCGAACGGAGAAAGTATTAACGGCGCTCGGAGCAGAGGGTTTTTCCCACCGTGTGCTCAAATTTTCACCTCCCTGATGGTTAGAGCCAGAGGAAATTTTCCTAGCAGGGAAAACAGAGATGAAGGAGGTAAAGGAGCTGGAGCAGTGTTCTGAAGGCACGTGAACCAAGGAGTGTTTGGAAGCAGGGAGAAAGAAAGAAAGAATGATCTCCAGAGGTCACTGAGTGAGGACCACACAGTGGAGGTTTTGCCCACACAATGGAGGTTTTGCCTTTTAAGAAGGTGAAACCCTTTTAACCCTTTAACTCCTCCCAAAATTCTGTCCATCGACTCCACCGTCCAGTGGTGGAGTTTACTTCCTTAAACCTTGATTGGAGGTCAGGTGCTGCCATAGTGATGCCTTGTGAAGAGTGTGGTCCCACAAAGGACACTCATCAGAACCACATCATTCACAGAATTTGAAGTCCAGTGAGTCCAGTCTCCAGAGGAAGGCAGGAAAACATGGAAATAGCCACAGTCCAGGTCACTCACCTCTTTTTTGAATATACAACAGGCTGCTGGAAGGGAAAAAGTATTTAAGGGTACCCCCAAGATAACAGGGTGCTCTTGGCTGACCCAACAACCTTTGCTCTGTGGTCCTTGTCTCCTTCATTAAACTTCTAACATTCTCACAGGCGAGCGAACGCGCTTTTCACAACACCCCCACAAAACACCCAACTCCAGAACTCATTCATTACCCACAACTCAGACCCTGCTTCTCCAGAGGGGATTTTACCTGCGGGATCAAGAAGGAGCTGAAGAGCTTGGCCGTGACCAGGCACAGGTCGGACTTGTGGGGCCCGATGACGGCGGTGACGCGCGGCTGGTACTCGGTGTAGTCGCACAGGACCCCGATGCCCGTGGTGCCGTTGCGGGTCAGGAACAGCAGGCTGGGCTGCAGGGCCACCAGGGGCTCGAAGCACGTGTCGTACATGTCGTAGCCCAGCGTTATCCCCGGCAGCAGGGAGCTGGAGTTGTTGATCTGCTCGATGGCAAACCGCATGCCCAGAGCCCAGATCAGCCCGTCCGTGAATAACCTGGGGGAAGAGGGCACAGGAGGGACCTGGTGGTGCAGCTGGGACTTGGTTTCTTTATGTAGGAAAAACTAGTTTTTTATTCACATAACTTATTTTTATAGGTATTTTTTACATAGCTGTGCAGGTTTTTAATACAGTTTTTAATGCAGGTTTTTAATACAGTTTTTTATACAGTTTTTTAATACAGTTTTTACAGACTTTGTGTTTAGTTGGCTGGAACCCTGGCTGCTGAGAATTTCAGACTTTCTGTGCTGGCAGGCACTGATCCCCAGGAGAACACTGCATTTGACCTGAGGCCATGGAGAAGGCTTCAAAATTTAAGTGTTTGCTTCAATTTAACTGATTCATTTACAATGTAAGTGTTTGAGTCAATTTACCTGATTCATTTACAATGTAAGTGTTTGAGTCAATTTAGCTGATTCAGTTACAATCTAAGCATTTGATTCAATTTAACTGATTCATTTACAATGTAAGTGTTTGAGTCAATTTAACTGATTCATTTACAATGTAAGTGTTTGAGTCAATTTAACTGATTCATTTACAATGTAAGTGTTTGAGTCAATTTAACTGATTCATTTACAATGTAAGTGTTTGATTCAATTTAACTGATTCATTTACAATGTAAGCATTTGAGTCAATTTAACTGATTCATTTACAGTGTAGGTGTTTGATTCAATTTAACTGATTCATTTGCAATTTAGGTGTTTGCTTCAATTTAAGTGATTCATTTACAATTTAAGCATTTGATTCAATTTAACTGATTCATTTACAATTTAGGTGTTTGCTTCAATTTAAGTGATTCATTTACAATTTAAGTGTTTGAGTCAATTTGTTTGATTCAGTTTAACTGATTCATTTACAATTTAAGTGTTTGCTTCAAGCCATGAGGAAGCCAGTGCTGCTAGAAGCTTTTATCAAGGTGAGACTAAAGTTTGTCAGCATCGAGAAAACACAGAAACATTTCAATTTTGGGACCAGCTGATGTCCCAGATGCTCCACCCCTCCAGCTCCCCTCTGTCCCATCCCACCTGCAGCAGAACCAGCTGATTTTTCCCCATTTTTGCCAGCTCCCAGCCCTGCTCTTACCTCTCACAGAGCAGCAGGGTGGGCTCTGAGCGAGCGGTCAGGTTCACCGTGTCCTTCCCAAAGGGGAACAAACCCCCCAGGATAAAATCCCCCGGCCTCCTGAACTGGGCTGACAGGCACGAGGGGCTCAGGGAGGCAGCACAGCCAAAGCTCAGGCACAGCCAAAGCCCAGGCACCTGCATTTTGGGGGAAAAAGTCTGAGAAAAGGAATCCAGGCTCAGCCCTTCCTGGGAAGTCTCTTTAAATAGAGCTCGGAGGGGTTGGAGCAGTGGGGAGGAATTTGTTTAGCAAAATGCTCTAAATTAACTTTAGTGGGCAATAATCAAATACTCTCTGAGTAAAAACCACTGCCCTCATCCTGATTTCCTTTACTCACTGAGCAGCTTTTACTCAGAGTGATTTACAAGCTGTCACAGCTGTGGAAATTTGGGTTCCTCTGGGAGAGGTGATAAACCTCAGGTGCCCTGCTCTGATTCTGGTAAAAGACTCACACAATAATATTTTTTATTTTTTAAACTGGAGGTCACCTCATCATGGAAATAACCAGATCAGGGAGGGAGCACAGCCAAAGCCCAGGCACCCTCATTTTGGGGGAAAAAATCTGGGAAAAGGAAGGGGAGCAGGGAATCCAGGCTCAGCCCTTCCTGGGAAGTCTCTTCAAATAGAGCTCAGAGGAATTGAGGTAATGGGGAGAAATTTATTTAGCAAAATGCTCTAAATTAACTTTAGTGGGCAATAATCAAATACTCTCTGAGTAAAAACCACTGCCCTCATCCTGATTTCCTTTACTCACTGAGCAGCTTTTACTCAGAGTGATTTACAAGCTGTCACAGCTGTGGAAATTTGGGTTCCTCTGGGAGAGGTGATAAACCTCAGGTGCCCTGCTCTGATTCTGGTAAAAGATTCACACAACAGTCATTTTTATTCATTTATTTTTAAAATTGGAGGTCACCTCATCATGGAAATAACCAAATCTTGCTCAGGGCAGGGCAGGAATTTGCCTGGAGAGGCCATTCCTGGGTCACCAGGTTGGTGAGCTGTCACTCAGCTGTACTGATAATTTTTTTAGGAACTTGTTACTAGCTGATCTTATTTTTTTTTCCCCCCTCACACTGAGCTGGGATATTAGTTTCAGTTTAAAAACTTAATCTGAGTTCACAGCATGGCAATTCAAGTTTTATTGGTGTATTTTTCCTGTCCAGGGCTGGATTTTAGGACAGCTCTGAATGCAAAGTTCAATTTCCTGCATTTTCCACTGTATCAGAAAATTGCTTTTGCTGCCACAGTGATGCTCCAAGGCTGGAATATTTTCCTAGCAGGAAGAGAAGCAGACACAGAGACCTAAATACAGGAATACTCCAGGGAAGCACCAGCTGTGTTTTCCAGGTACATTCATACCGACATTTTTTAAAGCATCCTTTCCCTTTACTGGACTATTTAAGTGTCAGCTTTAACTATAAACCTTTTAAAAATAAGTTCTGAACACAGTCCTGAATTTTGGGCAAGTTCATTTTCAATATTAGTAATTGTAAATATTAATATTCATCTCCTAAGAGGAATAGCTAGAATGAGTGTGACAAGGAATAAAAAGTTATTTTTCTTGTGGTCATACCACCATTTCAAGAGATCTAAACCCATTTTTTTCCCTTGACACACTTGATTTGATTGAGTTGAAGGCATTTAATTCACTGCACAGGTGAAATACCAGCTGGCCTGCCTGATCTCCAGGGAAATGAAACAGATTTTTCCAGGGAATCAGAGTAGGTCCCACTGTAAATGATGTTCCTTCCACCAGCACAGCCCCAGGGTGTGATCCCACAAAGAACACTCCTCAAAAACCACATTCTTCACATCATTTAATGGCCAGCGAGTCCAGTCTCCATGAGGTAATAGTGATTTCCTGAATTTTCAGTGTTACATTAGGCCAAAAAGAGACAATCAGCCGGGAGGCTTCCCCCATGTCCCTGGATCCTGGACTACGGCTGTAGTGTTTTTCCAGCTTCCCAAAAAAGCTCAGTGAATCCCATCTGCCATCCTTTGGCTCTTCCAGTGCTTTGCAGCAGAAGCAAAGCCTCCCAAAGCAGTGATTTACAGTGCAAGTGTGGATTTCCCCCCCAGAAAGGCAGGAAAATCCTTTTTGTAGGCATTTGACACATACATAAAAATAAAAAATAAACACAGCGGAACACAACTCGGAAGCAAACAGCTCCAGGCTGGGCTGGACAGAGGGGATTGTGCAGCATAAATTAAAACCTGCTGCACATCCCAAGTGCAAAAAGCATGGATTGAACAGGCAGGGATGTGAAAAACAGAGGGAAGTGCTGCAGGGTGGATCCCTGCTCCAGGAACACTTTTACATCCACCCCCACTTCCTTCAGCTCCCAGTGTGACAGGAGCTTCCTTTCCCCAGGGAAAACCAGCATTGAATCTGCATCCCCAGGGAAAACCTGCATTAAATCAGCATCCCCAGGGAAAACCTGCATTAAATCAGCATCCCCAGGGAAAACCAGCACTGAATCAGCATCCCCAGGGAAAACCAGCACTGAATCAGCATCCCCAGGGAAAACCAGCACTGAATCAGCATCCCCAGGGAAAACCAGCATTCACTTCTCCAGGTGAAGCCCCCAGGTGGGTTTTTTATAAACCAAAGTGGTCAGGTGAGCTGCCATGGGGTGTAAATGTGTTCAGACACCACAGCTCCAGTGTGTGCTGTCACACCAGGCCACAAATATTGCTCTAAATGCACTGAAGCTGCTCAAGTTGGGCTTGAAAAGAAAAAAACTTTTCCAGCCTTGCTGGGAATAAAAAAAAAATAAATCCCTTAGCAGCTCATCCTAATGTGGAATTCTTTTCTAACTGTAGAGCTCTACACAGTTCATCCTAATGTGGATTTTTTTTTCTAACTGTAGAGATGTAAGAAAAGAACTGACAGATGTAAAAAAAAAAGGTGTAAAAAAAAACCTATTCCACATTTATAAAGTGGAATAGTTTGGCCAACTCCTCAGCTGCAGGCTGGAAAGAAAAAGTGGAAATAACCACAGACAGAGAACCAGAGGGTTGTGCAAAAATGTCATTTTCACCCTCCCCCAGGGCAGGTCAAGCAGCTTGTGCTGCACAAAGAGCTCCTGGGAATAAGAAAAATCAACCCCTTAACAGCTCATCCTAATGTGGAATTTTTTCTTTTCTAACTGTAGAGATGATGAAAAAGAACTGACAGATGGAAAAAAAGAACCACATTTATAAAGGGGGATATTTTGGCCAACTCTTCAGCTCCGGGCTGGACAGAAAAAGTGGAAATAACCAGACAGAGAACAGAGGATTGTGCAAAAATGTCATTTTCACCCTGGCACTGCTGTCAGGGCAGGTCGAGCAGCTTGTGCTGCATGAAGAGCTCCTGGGTGATGCTGTAATGTAAGAGTAAGAAAAAGAAATCCCTTAGCAGTTCACTCTAATGTGGATTTTTTTTTTCTAACTGTAGAGATATGAAAAAAGAACTGACAGATGGGAAAAAAGAACAGGTCCACATTTATAACATGGAATCATTTTGCCAACTCCTCAGCTCCGGGCTGGAAATAAAAACTGGCAATAACCACGGACAGAGAACCAGAGGGTTGTGCTTGTGCAAAAATGTCATTTTCACCATCCATCCATCCATCAGGGCAGGTCGAGCAGCTTGTGCTGGCAAAGAGCTCCTGGGTGATGCTGTAATGTAAGAGTAAGAAAAAGAAATCCCTTAGCAGTTCACTCTAATGTGGATTTTTTTTTTTCTAACTGTAGAGATATGAAAAAAGAACTGACAGATGGGAAAAAAGAACAGGTCCACATTTATAACATGGAATCATTTTGCCAACTCCTCAGCTCCGGGCTGGAAATAAAAACTGGCAATAACCACGGACAGAGAACCAGAGGGCTGTGCTTGTGCAAAAACGCCATTTTCACCCCGGCACTGCTGTCAGGGCAGGTCGAGCAGCTTGTGCTGGGCGAAGAGCTCCTGGGTGATGCTGTAGACATCGCCGATGTAGGGGATGGCCTCTCCCAGCATGGCCACGGCCTCCTCGGCCGAGCCCACGTTCATGATCTCCAGGAAAGCATCCCGGGAGGGCAGCGCGCAGAACGCCACGGTGGCCGCCTTGCGGACCACCCAGGGGTGATGCTCGGCCAGCGAGGCGTTGTAGGCGTCGGTGCAGAGCACGGAGGTGCGCGGCTCCCCGGAGCGCAGCCCCTCGAGGAAGAGCTGCAGCCAGCGCAGGGCGCGGTGCAGCCGCAGCACCGTGCGGCAGCCGGAGTCGGAGCGGGCCCGCAGCGCCGCCGGCCCCGCCGCCAGCTCGTGCTGCACCAGCGACTGCAGCGACTCGAAGCGGTGCTGCTGGCGGTGACACTCCAGCAGGGCCACCTTGGCCACGGCGTCCTTGGAGATGAAGGAGAAGACGGCGCCCAGGCTCTGCAGGAAGCTGCGGGGGGGAAAGGGAGGGTGGGTTAGGAGGGTAAAGGTGGGAAGAGAAGGCGGAAAGAAAATATCTCGGGGGTGGAAAAAGAATCAAAAAGCATCTCGGGGGTGGGAAGAGAAGCCAAAAGGCAGGCAGGGTTGAAAAGAGAATCCAGAAAGCACTTGAGGGTTGAAAAGAGAATCCAAAAAGCACCTCAGGGGTGAAAAGAAAATCCAAAAAAGCACCTCAGGGGTTGAAAAGAGAATCCAGAAAGCACTTCAGGGTTGAAAAGAGAATCCAAAAAGCACTTGAGGGTTGAAAAGAGAATCCAAAAAGCACCTCAGGGGTGAAAAGAGAACCCAAAAAAGCACCTGAGGGTTGAAAAAATAGCCCCAAAAGCACCTCAGGGGTGAAGAGAACAGAAAAAGCGTCTCAGCAGTGAAGAGAGAACACCAAAAAAAACACCTGGGGCGGGGGGGGGAAGAGAAGCCAAAAAAAAAACCACCTGAAGGGGGAAAAGAGAACCCAAAAAGCATCTGAGGGGTGAAAAGAACCCACATAAAAACACCTGAGGGGGGAAAAAACGACCCCAAAATGATTCAAGGGTGAGGAGAACACAAAAAGCACCTCAGGGGTGAAGAGAACCCCAGAAAACACATGAGGGGTGAAAAGAGAACCCCAAAAAAAAAAACAAACCTGGGGGGGGGGAAGAGAACCCCAAAAGTACCTCAGGGGTGAAAAGAGAACCCAAAAAAACACTTGAAGGGTGAAAAAACAACCCCAAAATCACCTCAAGGGTGAAGAGAACACAAAAAGCACCTTAGGGGTGAAAGGAGAACCCAGAAAGCATCTGAGAAGGAAAAAAAAGAGAACCCCAAAAAGCATCTCAGGGATGAAAAGAGAACCCAAAAAAACACCTGAAGGGTGAAAAAACAACCTCAAGACCACCTCAGGGGGGAAAAGGCAATCCCGAAAAAACACCTGAGGAGGGGGAAAGAGAATGCCGCCGTCTGTCAGGGTGGATCCATCCCCTTGTCCTGCCACCCCAGCTCCTGTGAATCATTTTCTCCATCTCTGCTGTCAGCCCCAGGGCTGCAAAGGGCCACAGCTCGTTTAAATGGGTTAAACTGGGGAAACTGCCCTGAACTCCTACAAACACAGCAGTGAAAATATAACCTGACGTGCACTAAAGCTCTGTGTGACAGATCCCCCTCAGGAAGCGACTGGGGTTTTTTTCCTTGAATCTCCTCTGTCAGGGAAGCCATCGCCCCCTGTCCTGTCCCTCAGCCCGCCCCAGGCACTCACCGGATGAGCCCCCGCCAGCCGCTCAGGTAGGGCTCCAGCAGCACCTCCCGCTGCTCCGTCACGCACCTCCGGAAGGCGTCCAGAACCTCCCTGAGGCTGAACGGGCCCGCGGCCGCCGCCGCCGCCATCGCTGCGCGGCGCCGCCGCCTCCTCTTCCTCCTCCTCCTCCTCCTTCCGCATCCCGCACCGCCCGCTCGGCCAATCAGCGCCGCGTCCGTCACCCGCCGCGCCCCGCGGGCCAATCCGCTTCGCGTGCGTCATTGCGGCTCGGCAGAGCCGCGCGGCGCGGCGCAGGCGCGGAGGAGGCGCCGGGTCCGGGTGAATTTGTGGAGGTTGCTGTGTTTTTGTGTATTTTTGTGTATTTTTGGTGTATTTTTTGTGTGGTTTTGTGCTTTTTTTGTCTGTTTTTATGTGTTTCCACACGTGTTTTCCCGGCTCTCAGCAGTGGCGGTGGATATCGCAGCCAAACAGGGCCGGTTTCCCACAGGTTGTTGTTTATCTCCTCATGTTTGGTTTTTTCTCTCCTCAGGATAAAGTTTGGTCTCTGCTCGAGTTCTCGGCCAGATCCTGGAAAACAGCTGGGATGGCGCCTGTAAAACCAGCGAAATCCTCAGGTTTTGTGCCCCGCACGGATCTGCTCCTGGAGTAATTCTGTGTGCGGGTTTGGCGCCTGCAGCGGGGTTAAAATGCCTGAGATCAAAGTCACGCCCTTGGGTAAGCCCGGCCTAACCTCGCCGTGAAATACAAACACCGAAATCCTGCGGGGTTTGGAATTCAGGGCCGTATTTGGAGCCTGGAATTCGCGGTGATATTTGGAATCCCTGATGTGATTCCTGTCAGCAGCTCTCTGCCCCCACCTTGGTTTTTCCTGTGAGAGTTATAATTATTTGGATTAATTAATCAGGATTAATGAAGTCATTCTGGCAAATGGTGGTACTGTGGTGAGGCATTAATTCACTACAGTGCTGAAGAGCCACGGCAAGAAAATGTTGCTCATTTTTACGTGTTTAATCTTTTTTTTTAATGGGTTCTGAAGTGAGAGGGAAGAGGATACGCTGAGCAGAACTTCTTTATCCTCATGGATAATTTTCAGCCTTGCTGTGGGTTTAATTTAATGAATTAAATTAATGCCCTTAATGAGGGCAGAGCAGCTGGAAAAGGAGTTGTGATCCTTGCCAGATAAAGGATTCTTTTCTCTTCCTTGAAACTGCACATGCAGGAAGTTTGTGCAGCCCTTTACCTGCTTTTCTTTTGAGAGAGTTGCAGCTTTTCCCAGAGGTGTTTTTCTGCTGTTTTACTGGTATTTTACTGGTATTTTATTGGTGTTTTGCTACTGGTATTTTATTGATGTTTTGCTGGTATTTTACTGGTATTTTATTGGTGTTTTGCTACTGGTATTTTATTGATGTTTTGCTGGTATTTTGCTGGT